>CM037792.1:22872762-22894781 GCA_021229015.1 Solen grandis | reverse complement strand
TTGGTGTAATAAAAATAAAACTAATATAAAACTAATACTAATAAAAAAAAACTCCATCTTTTTTAGGCTTTATACTCTGAACAAGGAAAGTTTAATTTCATGATTTTGGGATTTTCTTTTTGATTACACATAAACTACCACTCACACAAAATGCAAATACATAGTTTATGTAATGAAGATAAAAGGCCATTTTACTTTAAAAAAATCAACATGTATATGATGATTACTTATAATTATCCAAATTTGAATATTTTAGGGTATTGGGTAGTCTTTTTCCCAAAATAGCCATAAAAAAGCCTGATGTAACATTGTTCTTGGTTATCGTCCTTGATTTTTTTTATGAAAGCCATATTTGTAAGGGCATGCTAATAAATAGAAAATACACTCTACATTGATAGCTTAGAAATTTTGACTATTAAGGATAGTCCCAAGATCAGAAGTTTCATGTTGCTGAGGCCTTGTGATTTTGTAGAACCTTTGATGGTATATGCGTCTTTTGTTTTTCAGTGAATGACTTGAAGACAGAACTACCTGAGGGAACAACTGTAGAGCTACCAGAATCTGAAGATGCATTGGAAGAAATTTGTTATGAGCGTGAGGCAAACTTTGTCAGCAGTAGTGTAGAGATACCAAAATCTGATGTACTGGAAGTTTGGTCTGAGTCTCAGGCATACATTGGCGTTACCAGACCACAAAGAACCAGTGTTGAGCCGATAAAACTATCAGGTGACACTGATGTTGCTGAGGATAAACCGACACCACCAAAAAGGTCGTGTCTTGAGGGAAAAGTTCTTGACGTCAAGCAGTTGACCTCTGACAGTGGGACTGATATCGAAATGGTCTTACGGCCAGGATCGTTGAAACAACTGGAGCATATGAAAAACTTCAGTTCATCTGGAAAACTCGGCGATAGCTTTCGAAAACTGGCGGAGAAGTTGGAGAAGATTTTAAATGTGAAGAATCTGCTGATAGATGCAAAGTTCAGTGTGCTGGAAACTAAAGGTGAATACAATGAAGCTTCATTATAATGAGTCCAATATTTGACAATTTTGTATTGGCTTTCATGTCAGAGTCTTTCTTTCAAAGATAAAATTTAATCCCAATCTAGGCATTTTCTGCATGAAAAACCCATTCTGATACACATACCCTAAGGGCTGTGTAGGATCAGCATATTCCATTTACCCTCTGTACAAAGTTTTTAGCTTGTCTGTTTCGAACAAAAAGTCCAGTTATTATGAGTGCTGGGTTGTCGTTGTTGTTGGTGGCGTCATGCAAAAACTTTAATGTAGCCCATTTCTCAAACACTTTTAAAGGTATCAACATGAAACTTTAAATACTTTATAATCATGACAAAGTGCCATTGTAAGACAAATTACATCATTCTGAAAGCTATATTTTTGGAGATATGCCCCTTTTTAACTTAGAATATTGTTGTTAACATGTAAAACAGACGAGCGTTAGTGCTACTCTGCGGAGCTCTTGTTTACCCCCCAAAATTGGCCTTGTACCCCCCATATTGTTGGTATTCCCAATATGAAGGGATACAAAATAAAGGAAAAGCAGCAATTGTATCCCCAGTTTCAGAACTCAGTTGGCATCCTGAAGTCCCATCACCTCATGTCTCAATGTGTTTGTCTTACAGAAAGTTCTATATCTTGGCAAGGATTCTCTTAACCCTTTCCCTCATAGAGGATACCATGAAAAGACCTATGTGAACAGTATAAAACCAGATCAGCCTGCGAGTTACTCGCAGGCTGATCAGGTTTTATGCTGTTCGCTGCTCCTCAGTGGTCTGGAAATAAGGATTTTGTAATTAGATTTGGTAAGGTTTAACTGTGGTTTTCTGCAGATCAGGCTTTATGTGGTACCTATTGAGTGCGTCAAAATGAGTCTATATGAGGGAAAGGGTTAAACTGGAATGAGGGAAAGGGTTAAACTGGACATACAAATCCATGAATGTTTATCAAGATAGCGATGTTAAAAAATTGCATCTTGTATGGTCTTATCTTACACCCCACATTCAAACTTGAGAAAATATTCATATTCTTACAATGCATCAGAAAATAATAACAAACACATTTATTTTAGATCATTTGCTTGTGCTATTTCATTTTTTTTTCCACAAAAATATGGTGTCTTTCTAAATAAACACCAGACTATTATAAAGGTACTGAAGTAAAGAACTAAAGATGTTTTATGCCCTTGCTTCACAGATGTGCAGACTATATAGGCATCATGCTCGTCATTTATTCTATCCTTCACAGCACAAGTCCGGACTTAAACCAGACACCACTGAGCAGGGATAGATATACTATTGTTCATCACCTATGATACACTAGTTTTAACTTTGGGGGACATTTTGTCTTCCATACCAGAAAAATTTATTAATAACTTCTTGAAAGACAATTGGAGTCTTTTATTTCTACTTTTTAAAAACAAATTTACAAGATGATATGTATAGGTTTGTCAAAAAGGAATGTCTTTTGAATGGGCTTTACAGGGCTACTGCTTTTTTCACTGTACATGATGGTTATTTAAAGATGGCAGAATCAGGATTCAATTATACTGCAAATACTACCTGAACATAATAGGACACCTCTTTTAAATTAAAGAAAAATGCTGACCTACTGGTAGAACAAAAATAGTTTTTCTTTTGGCTTAAGGATCTGTAATCCAGGTGAAAATGTGTTTGTAAACTGAATTGATATATAAATATAGATAAGTTTGTAAGAGTATATATCTCTCTACTTCATAAATATTCATGTTTAAATTGATGTTTGATGAGAATTGATTTATCTGATATTTAATGGTAAATGAAACAATGGATTTTTCTTTCCAGTGCAGACTTGTAGAATCTGAGCAACAATATTGTATGAGTTAACAGAGCAGACCCAGATCAGACAGTTGGAAGGAATTATCTGATCTAGGTCTGCTTGTATTATATGAGGTATAGTGATAAGGAGGGAAAAATCTGTACATAATTTCCTGCTTAACCCTTTCCCTCATATAGACTCATTTTGACGCACTCAGTAGGTACCACATAAAGCCTGATCTGCAGAAAACCACAGTTAAACCTTACCAAATTTAATTGTAAAATCCTCATTTCCAGACCACTGAGGAGCAGCGAACAGCATAAAACCTGATCAGCCTGCGAGTTACTCGCAGGCTGATCTGGTTTTATGCTGTTGGTTTTGGTATCCTCTAGAGGGAAAGGGTTAAATAACCACAGTTAAACCTTACTAATATCTATTTTGGAAAATGTTTATTGACTTGTATTTTTTTTTCCAGAGAAAATGCTATCCAGATCCTTTGAAAAGATTTCGTCATCTAGTCCAGGTGAGTTAAAATGACATTCAATGGACACGAGTATGAGCAAAGATAACTTAGAAAAAACAAAACAACAACAACAAAAACATAAGAAAAAAGACAGCTCCTTCCCGGGAAGCTGTCTCAGGCCTAGGTTATCTCTGTTTGCCAAGGCATTAAAGCACTTATATACAGTGCAATCTGTCCATAAAGACACCTGTTTATAACAACATCCTGTATTATCTGACACCTTTTGTTGGTCCCATCGTTTTTCCTATTCAAAGTCTGTTTAAATAATCAATTATAACAACACCTGTCTTACCTGTAAATCCAACATATGATTTTGGTCGCGTTAGTGATAATTGTACTATAATTACACTGTTTTTTCTAACACATCTGCTAACCATTACTTTTTGGTGTTGAAGCAATTACAATAACAAATCAATATTGTTGTTGTTAATTAACATTGATGATATACTTTGCTCATGTGTTTTTATTTACACATGTATTCATGTATTTCAACATTATTTTCAGAATTATTTAAAGCTTAATGTCATATATAGGTAATACATGGACTATCAATCTTAAAAGTATGGTCTATAATGACCTGCCTTATCTGATATTATCAGTTGGTCCCAGTGGGTGTTGGATAAGACAGTATTTTTGTCTAGCCCTCTTACAGAAAAGCTTGACAAAGTCGCCACAATACCTGTTCTGTGCGAGTGTATATCAAAATCCCCTAGACTCAAAATCCCCTAGGCCAAAACTTGATAAAGTGTCCAAATCCCCTAGACAAAAATGAAGGGGTAGTCAAAATCCCCTAGATGAAAAATGAAGGGGTTGTCAAAATCCCCTAGATTCAAAATCCCCTAGTGTTATAATGGTATTTGGGTAGTCAAATACCCTAGATTCAAATTTCAAAATTCTCCATTGTTTATTAATAAATTTAATATTGTTGTTTCTATCACAAGAAAATAATACTTGATAGTTTCAGTTTGCATACATGGATTTTTGGTTTATGCTGTATAAATAATTTCACAGTTTTATTATCTAACAGAGGTGCTAATTTGACAATTAGAGATGGTTACTGATTGCTATTATTAATCAAATTAGAATGCCTAATGGAGACAATTAGCTCTTTAATTGGACCAACTGATGCTTTTTAATTTTTTAAAAAAAATGTGCAGTGTTGCCATTATATGATGTATTATTGTAAAATGTATGAGAAAATAAAATAAAATCATATATTTAAACAAAATAAAGATTGTTTATTTTACAAATTGAGTTGAAAAAATTATCTCTCTCTCTTTATATTAGTACTGAGAACATAAAAAATTAAATAATAGAAGGATGTGTGTGTGTTATTGTGTGTGTGTGTGAGAGAGAGAGAGAGAGAGAGAGAGAGAGAGAGATGAACATCAGTGCTCTTTCACTAATCAATATTTATAGTTATAATCAAGAATACATTTATATAATAATATTATACATTAAAAATAAAAAAGTAACTTTTCAATTATTTAAAAATGGTATAATAATGAGTAAAAGAGTAACACACACTACCATTATACAAAAGTTCATGTGATAGAAACAACAATATTAGAACAATGGAGAATTTTGAAATTTGAATCTATGGATTTTGACAACCTTTTTGGGGTTTTGAACACTTTATCAATTTTTGGCCTAGGGGATTTTGAGTCTAGGGGATTTTGAGTGTCTCCCGTTCTGTGCATATGCTTAATATTTTTCCTGTATCTCATCTTTCAGATTTGCTTGAATGGTCTGTAATATATATAGGATTCTCAATTAACTGGGCAGTAAGGTTGACCTTAATAGGACCAAATGTCACACACTAGATTTGGCTCCCTAGCTCCAAAGTTAAGGTCAGGGTGCTGGATTTGCTTATAAAAACTGCTGTGTTGTGTATATATCTCTAAATCTGTGTGAGCCAGAGTAAAAAAAAATAAAAAAGGATTAAGCATCAGGGCTTTAAGTTAAATACCTTTAATTTTCTTTGCTGTTATGCCTTATATGTGCAGGGTTATGGCCCTTGAATTATGTAAATAATAGCTGTGTTGCACATATTTCCAAAACTCTATGAGCAAGTCACAGAACTTTACAGGAATTTTCACCAGAATGTGAAGTTGTGTACATTCAGAATATTTTTTTCTCTCCCAATACTGCAGTTTTATGAATTTCTTAAAAGTGCTGTGTTGCATATACCCCAAAACTTAATGAGTAATATAGTCTTAGATTTTGTTACAAAGGCTAAAATGAGTTGGCATCTGTGTCCTATGGACACATTTCTAATATTGAAACTCAGCATGAATGCATAGTTATATGGTCAAAATGGACAGTGGAATTATGTATGTCTACAAAATTTCACATTCACAATAATCTTGAGCCATATTGCATGTTTAGATAAGCATGTTTTAAAACTAGTTTTTAAATTTTTTAAATTTTCAAATTTAATATGCCTCATTCAGCAGGGATATCATTTCATTAAATTAGCTTGTTCTACTTAATACAAGATACATTTTTTTTCTACAATAGTACACCAGGTATACAGGCTATTTTTCTACTTAAGACCAGGTATACAAGCTTTTTTATGCCCCTCTTTCAAGAAAAGGAGGAATATTGTTTTGCAGTGGTCGGTCGGATGGTAGGTCGGTCTATCAGTTGGTCTGTTGGTAGACCACTTCATTTCCGATCAGTAACTGGAGAACACTTTGGTCCACATTCTTCAAACTTCATAGGGTGATTGGTCATGACTAGTAGATGACCCCTATTGATTTTGGGGTCACATGGACAAAGGTCAAGGTCACAGTGACCTCAGATGGGAAGGGGGGGGGGCATATGTGTCATACCAACACCTCTTGTTCTATTAAGACCAGGTATACAATTCTTTTTTTAGCTAGCTTACCTGAGCACATGAGCTTAGGATGAACTACATGTATTAGGATCGATGAATGTCCGTTGTCCGTCCGTTGTCCACAATTAGTTTGTTTGCACTCTAGCATCTTAATTTCTTAAGCAATCATCTTCAAACTTTATGACAATGTTTATAGGCATTATCTCTTGGTCAGGTTTGATTATTGCTGACATCAGCCAATTAGGTCAGGAGTTAATGCCCCTTTTAATGTTTAAATTTGCCAGATTTCACTTTGTTTGCACTCTAGCATCTTCATTTCTTAAGCCAAGTTTATACATATTATCAATACAAAAAGGAATGCCATACTCCTACGCCACTCTACATTATCATACTTTTTAGAAAACACTTTAGAAATCTATGAACCAATGACGGTCTGTAGCTGAGGATACATGTCAAAATGATATGTATCATTGCCTAGTGGAAATATTAAGACTGGCTGTTTGAAAATGATACATGCACGTGTTATTAAAATATTCTGATAGGGCTTCAAAAACATTTGCGGCTTCTATGATTCTTGGCATCACAATTAGTCTTGGGTTCTGTTTATAGCAACTTTTAGCGAAAGTACTTTTTTTACTCCCTTAACATATGCTGTAAGTTTAAATTGGTCATGGGTTTTTCCCCCACATAATCAAAAACACAGATGACAGGCAAATGTGCAGTTTGGGGTTATGTGATAAAAAGAATCTATAACTCTTAGTTATTGATATCAAAAAGTATGAAATTTGTTATACGATTTCATATTTTGCTCACTTGAGGCTTGCAAAGTATAAAATCATAAAACACGTTTCATATTTTTTTTTGATTAGCTCACCTGAGCACAACATGCTCAAGGTGAGCTATTGTGACCAATGAATGTCCGGTGTCTGTCGTCTGGTGTCCAGCCAAAAATCTTCTTGGCCAAAAGTACTGTCTTGACTTCAAAGCTATTTGGCACAGATGTTCCTTAGGTCACTGTTTACCAAGATTGTTCAAATTAATTTGATCCGTTGAAAAACATGGCTGCCAGGGGGCGGAGACCGTTTTCTTTATATGTATATAGTACAAATTTGAAAAATCTTCTTGGCCAAAAATACTGGCTTGATTTCAAAGCTATTTGGCATAGATGTTCCTTAGGTCACTTTCTACTAAGATTGTTCAAATCATTTTGATCTGTTGAAAAACATGGCAGCCAGGGGGTAGAGCCAAATTTTCCTTAACTGTTATAGTACAAATTTGAAAAATCTTCTCTTCCAAAAGAACTGGCTGGATTTCAAAGTTATTTGGCACAGATGTTCCTTGGGTCACTCTCTATCAAGATTGTTCAAATTATTTTGAGTCGTTGAAAAACATGGCCGCCATGGGGCAGAGCCCGTTTTCCTTATATGAATATAGTACAAATTTGAAAATCTTCTTGGTCAAAAGTACTGGCTGGATTTCAAAGTTATTTGACATAGATGTTCCTTGGGTCACTCTCTACCAAGATTGTTCAAATTATTTTGATCCGTTGAAAAACATGGCCGCCATGGGGTGGAGCCTGTTTTCCTTATATGTATATTGTAAAAACTTCAAAAATCTTCTCCTCCAAAAGTACTGGCTGGATTCAAAGTTATTTGGCACAGATGTTCCTTAGGTCACTCTCTACCAAGATTGCTCAAATTATTTTGATCCGTTGAAAAACTTGGCTGCCAGGTGGCTAAGCCCATTTTCCTTATATGTATATTGTAGAAATTTGAAAGTTCTCTTTGTCCTAAAGTTCTCACTCAATTTATGATTGGCAGAGAGCAGAGCCCATTTTCCACAATATCATAAGATATTTGCTGTTTCTTTTCTTTCACTAATACCTGGTTCTCATGTGAGCGACCCAGGGCCATCATGGCCCTCTTGTTTTAAATAAATACTTGTGTTATATCTTTTATAATACAGTAAATACTACTTATTGCAACATTTAAAAAAAAGAAGAAAAATGCTGAACTATTGATCTTTTTTTTTTTTGGCTGTGCCAGCAGAACAGAGCTTATTTTTCATATGGCTAAAGAGTCTGTCAGGTTTCTAGTGTAAAATTCAGGCCTTTGTGTAGTCTGGTAGTCTTTAGACTGATGTCATATGAATATAGGAAAGTTGGCAAGAGTGTAACATATTAGCTGCTTATTAGTCCCCTACCGGTGTTTACACTGGAGGGGAATATAGGTTTGCCCTCCATCTGTCCTTCTGTCCATCCATTTGGATCCCGCGATAACCTAAAAACCATTTAAGATAATATTATGAAACTTGATATGTGAATAGATGGTAATATGGAGATTGTGCATGTCACTTTGTTTTACATCTTGGAAAAATTATACACCTCAACGGCAGGGGACTCATGTGTTGCGTGCAACACCATTTATTTGTCTATATCAATTTTTTGTTGTTCTAAGAAAATGTTTAAATTGACTTCATTTTTTATTTCTAGAGATAAGACTTCCTAGATCCTTTGAAAAGGTCTCCATATCCAGTCCAGGTGAGTTAAATGAAATAGGGTGAGAAAAAAAATATTTTAAGAAAGAATGAAGAAAAAATAAAATCAGGTTTTTAGAATTGAATAGATTTACGTATCAAAGGCTGTTAAAAAAAATTTCTAAGTGCATATAGAGGGAGTTGGAACAGCTTCAAGGTCGACTTTCAGTATGTGGATGTCTGTGCACACAGTATTGAGGAAGGCCGTCTGCTTTCATGATTCAGGTTAACACATTTCCAGCGATATTTTGCTTGAGAGCAAAGAATGATGGAAATAAATGATAGATAAGCTTTACAACTGAATTGTTTTATAAGATTGTCTGCAAATGTCTTCGTTTTTTTTGTGTATACAGTCAAACCTGTCTTAAGCGGTCAGTTAAGGGAACAAGAGAAAGTGACCGCGTAACAGAGGTGGAATGAATGTTAAATATATAACAAAATGCTATAGTTTTTTAATATTGACATTGCCTTCTACATGCAGGATGACTGCTTAATACAGGTGACCGCTAATACAGGTTCAGCTGTATTTGCAAAGGATTGTGTCACCTACTGTAAGCTACAACTCAGGGAAAATGCTTTTTATGTCAATTAATATCTCGATTGACAAAGGTCAATAATTCTTACAGAAGCCTTGATACAGTTATCTGCACTTGTCTTCTGAAGATGACTCACCATTTCAAGTGTGAAGGCATTATCAAGAACAGTTACCAAGGTGTAAAGTACTGGTCCAAACCAGGAACCATCAAGAGAGATCAGTACGAATTTTGTTTCCCAAGCTACGTAAAATATATATAAGTTAGAATTAACAAACAAATTATAATGTAATAACACAATCATGAGATAAGCAACTTTTTCTGCTTATTTCAGAGTCTGTTTTTACCAGTTCTACTGACTCGATCTACTTTCCAGTGAAAGGTAAATACGGTTCTTTTGTGTGATTAAATCTTGAAATTAAGTTGACTTTACAGCCTTAAGTGTCAAGGTTAACCCTTTATTTCATATAGACTCATTTTGATGCATTGGCAAACAGAGCAGAGCCAGATCAGACAGCTCCTATAGGAGCTGGCTGATCAGGGTTTCCTCTGTTTGCTTCTACAATATTGTAGCTCAGATTCTATGCCTTCCACCTGGCTTGCAGTAGGTCGGTGGTTCTACCCGGTTGCCTCCATGCATTTGGGGTCTTCCTCCACCTGTAATTAGCTGGACGTCCCTTATATATGACTGAAATACAGTGGAACCTCTCTAAACCGCACGGTGCCTGGACCAGCTAAAATGTCCGGTTTTCAGAGGTGTGCGGTTTACAGAGGTTTTTGCTCTTTCAGTGCTTATTTCAGAACCCTAAATATATCTCAGCCGTCATATTTACTCAATTAAAGTTTATCACAAAATGCACTCCACAGAATTAACATCAGAAAGAGCCGATTTATTTAACTTCATTTTGTCCGGTAACCATCAAACATTTATGAAGGAAACGAAATGATGTTTTTGTCTCTGATTTAATTATCATACACTTCTGATGCTCATTAAGTTCGATTAACACTATTATTACCGTATTCTGTAATTGATCAATCCAGTCATTGTAAACAAGCACCACTAATTGTATTTATCACACATAGTGGATAAAATTGCAACACCAATTAATCTCAAACCATATTACGCCCATAAACACATAATTACAGTACAGAATTTCAAATTAATCATGCGTTTTTTTTTCTCGGACAGAAAATTTGTGTGCGGTTTACAGAGGTTAAAATAAGCACAATTTATCTAAATATCCCAAAATTTTTGTGCGGTATTCGGAATTCGGAGGGTCCGGTTTAGAGAGTATTTTTCAATATGAAATATATAGGGGAAAAATCGGGACTTTTGAAATCGTGCGGTTTAGAGAGTATTTCGGTTTTCAGAGAGTGCGGTTTAGAGAGGTTCCACTGTACTGACAAAGCGACGGTAAACTCAAATAGTCATGTCAAGTCAGATTCTATACAGTCTACAGAGCAATGAAAAATCCATGGTTTCATATACCATTTAAAGTTCAGTTAATTAATATTCATGAAGTCCTAAATCTGTACATGAATATTCATGAAGTAAAGGGTTAATGAAGTTTATAACTGAATTTGCGTATTCTACTTCAAATTTCTTTACATTAAGATTCTCTCTTTTTGTAATGCATGTGTTGTCGTTCCTGTGAGGGAATGACTGTCAACATAACAGTGGGGAAAGTAACAGACTATTGTGGGTTGGTGTGATTTGCTTAGTACCATCCCAAAAGAATAACAACCGGATGACATTATAGAAAGAGAGAATTAGTAAGCTGCAGTTGGTATACATGTCACGAATACTTTTTCTTTCAAAGGATGTTTTTCATCATTGAAAACCTCGGTATGTATATATTATAATTCTGTATATACCGTGGGGTTTTTAGCTGGCAAAACTGTTTTCATGAATATTAATAAGCTACTTGCTGACCAATGAAATAACGCATAGTACCGTCCCTGGTGGCCAAGTGTTCAGAGCGTCAGCCTCAGGAGCGGGAGGTTGTGGGTTAGACATGGTACTGTTATAGCTCCCTTGCTTGGCGCTCAGCATATAAGGGTAGTTGCAGGACTGGTTAGCCCCGTGTCATGATAATGTGGCTGGGTATGGTAGACATTGTCTCCAAATGACTAAAATACTGTCGGTGGGACGTTATACCCAAAAAACAAAACAAAAAAAAACACATAGTATTTTGAATACTCTTCATTGAAATAATCAAAAGCAACAGCTGACTTATTGTTCCTGCAAGATAAACCTTTAGGCTTAATCAGGGAACGTGATGATGTCAGCTCTGCATGGCAGAACGAAGCTAATTTTCAAAATCCCATGCCATTTCATTGGTCAGATGATCCCTGCTGTTGCTGTGCTGTCTCTGCCATGGATCTAATGAAATGCCTAATCAGTAATTCATGAGTACAAAGTTTTGCTAACCAAATATCCCATGGTCGATTAAGAGGCAAAGTGTACAAATATTGAGCAAACGTGGGTTTTCTGATGATGGATGTTTTTATACCCTTGATTCACAGTGGTGAGGGCTATATAGGACCAGGTCTGTCACGCAATGTGTCATTAAGTCCTGTCAAGGGAGATCACTGTGTGGAGTTTGCTTCAATGATAGTTCTAGTTTACAGCTGAATAAAATCATTATTTTTTTCACTGGGGCATATAGTGATCCCCATGCCTGTCATTCTGTCATTCCAAAATACAACAAATATTCAACATTTCTTTCCTATATGCTTTGAGATAATGAAATGACGTTTGCTATGTAGGTGTTTATTGAAGAGTTACAGATGAAGTTTGCATCTTGTTTCCTATGCACATTATGGAATTATTACTCTTGAACTGAGAACAAGCCTTCTGCAAGTTCGTGTCATATGGACAAATCTGTTCTAGTTTGGAAATAAAAGCAAAATGATAGTTTACCCTTTATCACATAGATACAGACGTTTGCCAATAGAGCAGGCCCATATTTGGAAAGAGCTGTCAGATCTGGGTTTGTATAGGTGTCAAAACATGTTGTTTATATAAAAAGCATTTAAATTTGATTTAAATAAAAGTTATTGCTGCTTAATTGGGCCAATACTTTGTTGTTTCAGACTATGAAGTGTCCGGTTCTACAGACTCATTTTATGTTCCAAGAAAAGGTAAAATTTCTATTGGCTAAAACACATGATTGGTGTTGATTTCAATTTGTTTTATTTAATATCTTTTGTACGGATAAATTCTATGTTAAAGGTTCTGTTTATGATTTCAACATCTTGCTGGTAATTTGACTTTGAAAGATTCAGCTATGACCTGGTTTCTGCACAAACCTGATTGTATGCAAAACTTAATGTAACTCACCAGTTTTAAGCCTTTATACTATACATTTTATTTGATGTTGATGAAAAAACTTCATTGTAAATAAATAAAACCTTTTTTTCCTCTCATTTCAATTATCTTAGACAACTCTGCTGAGGCTATAAAATAAATAGAATAACATACTTCTGCATTTCATATATAAATTTTTAGACATTGCCTTGAGAAATCTAAACAGCTTAGCAAATCCTCATCATTTATAAATCTTCCAACCTTGTCTGATAAGCTTACATCAAAGCACTGTGGCATTTTATTCACTATAATCCTACAATTTCAGTTCTGTCGTCATCAGAATCAGCAGAGTCCTTTTACAAGCCAGGAACAGGTATGTGTGCCACCATATTAACCTTTAGCCTCATGAATATTAATGTACAAATTTATGTCTCAATGAATTGATTTACTGAACTTTAAATGCTCCATGAAGCAATGGATTTTTGGTTGCTGTATGGACTGTAGAATCTGAGCAAACAAAGGAAACTCAGATCAGATCGAAATCTTCCGGAAGGAGCTGTCTGATCTGGGTTTGCGTTGTTTGTCAATGTATCAGAATAAGAAGTAGAGGGTAAAGACATTTCCAATTGGAATTCAGTTGGTTGACTATAATATAAGAGAAGTTGTATATCCTGTAAAGAATTTTTCTTGTACATAAGTTTGATTACCTCGAAAATTTATTTATTGAAAAATGAAAATGACTCCTATGAATATAAGGCTTCCAAAATCATTAATGTTTGTTGACATGAAATTTTGTGGATTTTGTAAAAAAGCCAATTAGATTGTTACATTATATTCATTGATTCATGATCTAGAAAACTTGAAGTATACTAATTGAAAAGTTTTCGTGGGGATTGATATTCGTTGATAAAACATCCATGAAATCAACGAAAATTAGTCAGGATGAAATATTAATGTTTCTACAGTATGTGATTACAATCAAAGTCAGATGGTCAAATCTTGAATTTGGTTGCTGTTTAGGGTCTCTAGGTTAAACCCTAAGTGACTTATTGTTAACCAGGTTTTCAATGAAAATCCTGGTCATTAGAATTGGGTACTTTTTGGGCGTGAGGGTGGGCATCAGACATTTTGTTTCTGTCAAATATCTCCTGTTTGAATAGGATACAGTTTTCATACTTGGTAGGTAGATACTTGGTAGGTAGATACTTGGTAGGTAGATACTTGGTAGGTAGATACTTGGTTGATAGATACCATATGGGAAGAGGAAGATTAGGATTGATTTTCAGGATGATAGGGTCAAGGTCAAGGACACTGTTACTAAAAATAGAGTTTCTGTTTCCTTCAAAAAACTTCTTTTTGGAATGAGTAATGATGATCAGATTTAGTATGTAGATACCTTATGGGAAGAGGAAGATTGGGATTGATTTAGGTCAGTAGGGTCAAGGTCACTGTGACTTAGATAGTTTGGTTTGCCTTGATTGACACTTGAAAACCTGGTTTCGCGCCATTTGACATATTTCTTGTTTTATTTAGGTTGATGGTACTAAGATGAGCAATCTGTTGCCACTATGGCATTCTTGGTACAAGTTCTACCTATCCTTAGCTAAGTTACCTGGGTTGGACCAGTTCTTTGCAGCTGGAATTGTCTTGAAAATTTGTTGCCTTCAACTTGGGTTGATGCGACAGGTATGTCTGACAATATCCAATCTTGTAACCTTAGAATCTTAAGTTGGTGCCCACTACCACTGGACCATGCCTAAGTTCCCCATCCAGTGGAAGAGATGTCATCCCACACCCAACCCTGCCCTTGCCCCGTAATAGAATAGATGATTATCTGTATTTATGTTTTTTATCAGCTCACCTGAGCACATGTGCTCAGAATGAGCTTTTAGGATCATTTAATATCTGCTGTCCATCTGTCATCCACAATTAGTTTGTTTACACTCTAGCATTTCATTTCTCAAGCAATCATTTTCAAACTTCATGACAATGTTTATAGCCATAAAATCTCAGCCAGGTTCATTTATGGCTGATATCGGTCAATTGTGCAAGGAGTTGTGCAATTTTGCAAGGAGTTATGCCTCTTTTTATGTATAAAAATGCTAGATTTTAATTGGCTAATACTATAGTATTTTCATTTCTAAAACATTTGTCTTCAAACTTTATAACAATGATTATAGCCATAAGGGTCTACCAAGTTTGATTATGGCTGATGCCATCAATTAGCTCAAGAGTTTGGCCCCTTTAATATAAAATTATATCAGATTTTCATTTTGTTTACACCCTTGCATCTTCATTTCTTAAGCAATCATTTTAAACTTTATGAAATATTTATAGCCGTAATCCCTCAGCCAAGTTTGATTATGGTTGTTATCGGCCAGTTCAGTCAGCAGTTATGGCCCTTGAATTATAAAAAATGCCAGATATCGGACCAATAGATCTACATTTCAGACTCTTGAAATATCAGAACATGACACAGATTTGCCATTTATATACTCTGACATCTTCATTTCTTAAACAGTGCAGGCAATGAAGGCAATGTTTCTCAGGTAAGCAACTTCAGGGCCTTATTGGCTCTTTTGTTGTCATATACAGCTGTTATACCCTTTCTTTAGCATTGTCAGTGCACCAAAAATGTTTATTTTACAATTTTGTATAAAAGTAAAACTAACACAGTAAGTTAAATTTCTTTCAGGGGCTGGTTTTGAAAGGGAGTATTCAACAGAATCCTCCGACTCATGGGTAGATCTACATCCAGGTAACAAACTTTTTACTATTATTTCTGAGGCACCACACTGATGGTGGACATTGACTATGAACTGCAGGTCATGAATGGAGCATCTACTGAAGTGCTGAAATCCATTCCAGGAGCTGTAACATATTATGGTCTTTGAAATAAATTATTGCTATGATTTGTTAAGTGTCAAGTAGATTTGAAATTATAAAACCATTCTACAAAGCGTTAAAATAACCTGAAATCTACAGGGGTGTAAAATTCCGAGTGAAAAATCAGAACATTTCTTTGTAATTTCTTGATTTTACTATCTCACATTTTGGGAGGGCTAGACAGGGGGAGTGATAATTTTAGGGATATTACCCCCTGATATAGGTAGCTTAGGAAAACAGTGGAAAAAAACAGTAGTACCAGATAAATTTCCGACAGTTTTTTGTGTGTTGTGTAACCATTATTGTGTGATAAGCTGTATACGGCTGTGAGATTTTGTATGAGGATGTCACTAGGAAAGCATAGTTTTTGTAATTTTTTTACAAGAATCTGTGAAACATTTTTTATATCAAGTGACTTTTGAAATTTTCACTTTGACATATTCTGTTAAATGTGACTATGGCAAAGTGTTCCATCTTCTCTAAGTTTCTGGGATCTGATCTTTTACAATTCCTATAGCAGGTCAGTTTTTAACTTTATTTATTTTACGTTGATAAAGAAACCGAGTTATCACAACTTATAATAATCATTCTTGATGGCTCTGGTGGCGGCATATGTGGTCATTATTGTTGGAGCAAACTGAAGAACCCGTTGAAAACCCATGTGTCTGGATGGGCGACCACTGTAACCTCTCACATATGTGACCAGGAATCGAACCAGGGATGCACTGGTGAGAACCAAAGCACATTTCCACTATGTTAAGATACCTTTTAATGGAGTAATTAGTTCTCTGTGTATTTCTGTCAATGTATTTCTCTGTGTATTTCTGTCAATGTATTTCTCTGTGTATTTCTGTCAATGTATTTCTCTGTGTATTTCTGTCAATGTATTTCTCTGTGTATTTCTGTCAATGTGTTTCTCTGTGTATTTCTGTCAATGTGTTTCTCTGTGTATTTCATAGATGCATTGAGGGCTCAAAATGGGATGCAGATTTCTTTATTGAAACATAACATCTCTGACAGTGAGGCAAATGTAAGTTTTCTAAAAGTCTTCCTCAGGCATAATGTTTTAAAAAAAACAAAAAAACAAATGATGTTACATTACATAATGCAACATAAAGTCATTTAGCAAAAATAAGATATGGCTAAAACACACCATTGTGAAACTTATACAAATAATTCAAAATATAAACTGAGTAAATGTATCTAATTGGATATTGGTATACATAATTTCTATAGGACAATATTTTAAAAAATGTAAATAGGAAAAAAAAACATTAGGAAACCTAGCTTTTTTTTTTAAAATGAATGTAAAATTCATAATTTGATATTAACAGGGGGATGTTTTGGTGATATCGTCGTCCAAGAAACTAGTGCTACGGACAGGGACATCAGGCAAGGCTGTATTGAAGGCAGCTGGGGAGAAACTGCAGCAAGAATTGAAGGAAAAGTATCCAAAAGGCATTCAGTACGGTGATATTGCGGAGGGACGGGAGATGGGGAAGTTGGGATTCAGAACGATCTACGTCACAGCACTTCCAGACTGGAAAGGTGACAGTAAGGTCAGTAGGTTTTTCAATGTCAAGGGTATAAAACAAGGATAGTAGGGTTTTCGATGTCGGGGGTATAAAACAAGGTCAGTAGGGTTTTCAATGTCAAGGGTATAAAACAAGGTCAGTAGGGTTTTCAATGTCAAGGGTATAAAACAAGGATAGTAGGGTTTTCAATGTCGGGGGTATAAAACAAGGTCAGTAGGGTTTTCAATGTCAAGGGTATAAAACAAGGATAGTAGGGTTTTCGATGTCGGGGGTATAAAACAAGGTCAGTAGGGTTTTCAATGTCAAGGGTATAAAACAAGGTCAGTAGGGTTTTCAATGTCAAGGGTATAAAACAAGGTCAGTAGGGATTTCAATGTCAAGAGTATAAAACAAGGTCAGTACAGTGCGGCTCGCGTTCAAGTTGGCATTTTTAGCGTGTAACGTGCGTGTAACGTGTGTTCCGTGTCCGTGTAATGTGCGTGTAACATGCGTGCGTGAACCGTGTAACATTCTCAACGTGTGGTCCGTGTAGCATCATTTATATCGTGTGTAACGTGTTAAACTGTAACATGTCACGGTGTAAAATCATTCGGCTTATTGTACTAGAACCCTGATGGAAATGAGTCTTGATCGAGGTAAAAAACACATATTATCATGTGTGTTTGCGTCCTGCTTTATGCATGAAAAAACAACTGCTTACATGTGCATCTGGTGTGAAATGATACAACTTATGCTGTTGGATATACCATATTTCATAATGCACATTGCTTCAACTTTATATAAATTAATAATAAAATACGGCTTACTGATTTCCTAGATCTCCTCAGTCCTCACGAATATTATAACCACTATTTATTCCATTTACAGGTAAAATGTAACTCAAAATTTGCTGGCTCGGAATTTATACTCTATCTTGCTGGTGGCACATTGTGTCGTTTAGCAGGGACTTCCTGTGTATTCCAGTTTGACACGATACACAATCTATGCACAGGAAATATTTGATTTTGACACCCAAGACCAAGAGTACATTTGAGGAAGTTAGGTGTCAGACTGGGTAGCTGGACTCGGATTATACGTAAATCGTCACCTTGGCCTGGTACATGTAACTTAACGTTTGACAACTTATGTGTAATTCTCTCACTCCGCCATCTTCCTCTCTCTCTCTCTCTCTCTCTCTCTCTCTCATTAGCCTAGATGTGATATATATACAATGAATTTAAAACTTCAACTATCATGCTCATTATTAACTAATTAAATTTAATTTTCACGTTATAACAGCAACGAATACATCCAAGACTTAAACCTTTCATCTACCTAAGGAAGCACTCGAAGGATAAACTTATTTAAATGAATTTTTAAATTTAAAAAATTGGGTTAATTCCGAAAGCATAATTATAACTACTCGCTTTCATCTATCTAAGGAAAAACTCAATAAGATGAACTTATTGATTGATTGCGTTTTTTGAATTTATTCGATAAACTGATAGGAAATTAGGAATTAATTGCCGAAAGCATAACTTTAAATACTCACTTTTCCTTACATATCCTGGTGATGGTACAGGTAATTATAGAGATAAAATGGGCTCGATTTTTCCACTCCTAAAACTATTGAATGTTTTTATCCGTCTTTTGAAAATCATTTGGGGTTGGTTGTTTTGTCTGTCTTCCAATAATGAGTAATCATACATTGTATACACAGATTCGTATAATCGTCAATTCTATTCGTTTTCTTATTAAAAGAATTAGAAAAAAAAAAGATTGATAAGTGTCTATGGACGAAAACAACTACAGCTAGTATATGTGGCTAAAATTATAGATTTCCAACAATACGATACGATTTTTTTAATTCTGTGTTCAGATTTGTTTCGGTAAATGGCCAGATCGGTAATTAATTAAATAAAAAGGTAACTCCTTTGATGTTTCATTTATTGATTATATATGGAATTTTGTTCCCAAACTTTAATGATAGTGTGAAAAATAGATCATACGAATTGAATGGAGTATGCATTCATACATTGTACATGAACGTGATCATATAAGAATAAAAAAGTAATCATTTCTTTCAGATCTTCGACGTATCTAAAAGAACAAACATGAAATATAAAGTTTACTAGCAATTACATGTAGTTATTATAAATCTAAAACGAGAATTTAATACGATCGCTTGTCTCTTGATTCCTTCTTTAGTTCTCTTATTAACTAATGACACATAGAGAAGTGGAAAAAAAAGAACAAACATGAACTATGGACGAAAACAACGTTGACGATAACCGCAGCGTTGCTGTGGTTGTATCGTGTGGACGTGTTGACCGGTATATGAACCAAGGCAGCGTTTGCATCGTGCATCGTTCGTATCGTGTGGACCGTGTATCGTGTATATGAACCAAACGTGTAACGTACGTGCACCGTGTAACATGCGTGTAACGTGCGTTCCATGTCCGTGTAACGTGCGTGTAACGTGCGTTCCGTGTGCCAACTTGAACGCGAGCCGCACTGTAGGGTTTACAGTGTCAAGAGTATAAAGCAAGTTCAGTAGGGTTTTCAATGTCAAGGGTATAAAACAAGGTCAGTGGGGTTTTCAATGTCAAGAGTATAAAACAGGGTCAGTAGGGTTTTTTATGTGAAGGGTATAAAACAAGGTCAGTAGGGTTTTCAATGTCAAGGGTATAAAACAAGGTCAGTGGAGTTTTCAATGTCAAGAGTATAAAACAAGGTCAGTAGGATTTTCAATGTCAAGAGTATAAAGCAAGGTCAGTAGGGTTTTCAATGTCAAGAGTATAAAACAAGGTCAGTAGGATTTTCAATGTCAAGGGTATAAAACAAGGTCAGTAGGGATTTTCAATGTCAAGAGTATAAAACAAGGTCAGTAGGGTTTTCAATGTCAAGAGTATAAAACAAGGTCAGTAGGGTTTTCAATGTCAAGGGTATAAAACAAGGTCAGTAGGGTTTTCAAAAGGTAGTAGGTTTTCAATGTCAAGGGTATTAAACTAGGTCAGTAGGGTTTTCAATGTCAAGGGTATAAAACATGGTCAGTGGTGTTTTCAATGTCAAGGGCATAAAACAAGGTCAGTAGAGTTTTCAATATAAAGGGCATAAAACAATACGAACTGTGTTCGAGCAACCTTGTCATGTATTGCAAATAGCTTTATTCTTTTACTTTCCTCATCATTGTTTTGCCAGTTGAAATTGTTAACAAATATAATTGTTGTCAACAAACAAACAGCCTTTTCCATTTTGATTTAACAATGGCTAACAATTTTCTCTACCTCACCACAGGATCTACGCAGTATCACATCCATGTGTTTGGAAATGGCGGCTAATTCCAAGTGGCACTCTGTCGTGTTTTCTGCCCTCGGATGCGGCGGTTCAAACTATCCCAAGGATAAGGCTGCAAGAGCCCTGTTTCAGGCTGTCCTAGAGTTTGACCATGAACATTCACATAGGCCAATCAAGGACGTGGCGTTCCTTCTCTATCCAAAGGATACAGCATGCATCCAGGTACAGCTGCACTCTTACTTGATGTCACTACAGTCTGATCAGGCTCTTGAACCAGTCCTGGTGGCTGAGTGGTTAGTGTGTCCGCCTCTTGTCCAGTAGGTCATTGGTCTGATTCCATAGAGAACTTCAATGTGGAACCCCATTGAAATATGTCATAGGGAACACCCCCATAGGAAACCTCCATGGGAACCCCATTGAAATATGTCATAGGGAACACCCCCATAGGAAACCTCCATGTGAACCCCTTTGAAATATGTCATAGGGAACACCCCATAGGAAACCTCCATTAAATTACATGAAACTTCAATTCTGGAAAGAACTTGATGATAGCAAGTATCATGCACACTATCTATAACTCTTTCCTCAGTATATTTGGAGTTATTTCCCCTTTTCACACTTTCTTGACCTCTAATTTGGTCTCCCACCCATATTTATATGTTTTTGTCGGAGTTGTCTGTCTGTCTGTCCGTCCATCTGTCTTTCGTCACACTTTTTGTCTGAAGCAGAAAAGTATATACTCAGAAAGTATAAAGCCTATTAACTTGAAACTTCACAGGTGGATAGATTTCATTGAGGAAAAGTGCATGAAAAAACGTAACTCTGCACATCAAAATTTTGGAGTTACTGCCCTTTGTTAAATTTCATTCTTATTTTTTGTCCAGAGTATAACTTAAAAAGTATCATGGCTATTAACTTGAAACTTCAAAGATGGATAGATCACATGGAGTAGAAGTGCAGTGCACAAGAACTGTGCACAAAATATTTTTGGAGTTACTGCATTTTGTTCAATTTCATACTTTTCATACTTTTTTTTTTTAAGTATTGTTCATGCACTATGAGACGTATAACTTTGAAACTTTATAGGTGAATAGACCTCACAAAGGAAAATTGCAGTGCACAAGATCCTTAATTCTGAAAATCATATTTTTGGAGTTATTGCCGGTTGTTTATTTTCATATTCAATTAAGTTTTGTCTGGAGAATAACAAATGCACTATGAGATGTATAACCTTGAAGCTTCATATGCGAGTAGATGTATGGACAAGAATTGCAGTACACTAGAGCATAATCCATTGTTTCTTGTTGGAGTTTTTCCGCTTTTATACAATTTTATGTCCTTAAGATAACTCCAGTTAGACTCATGCTATTAAAATTAAATTACATTTTTGGAAACAAATTAATGAGAAAGTGTCATGCACAAGGTTCATTACTCTGGTCTCGGTATTTTTGGAGTTATTCTCCCTTTTCACAATTTCCTGACCACAAGATAACTCTACTTATGCTATTGAAACAAAATTGCAGTTATGGAAAGAAATTGATGAGAGGGAGTCTCACACATAAGGTCCATAACTCTGTACAGAGCTTTAACAATATAGTCAGCCCTTTAACTATTTGCATATGTAACTGTGTAATGTGTGAGTGAGGAGAAGGCGGTTGGGGGAGACATCAGTTTTCTATGAAAACAAATCTCTAGTTATTATTATTCTACGATGAAAAATAACAATGTATTCCTATTTCAGTTTTCTGTGATAACAAATCTTATATTCT
>CM037792.1:22817012-22867012 GCA_021229015.1 Solen grandis | reverse complement strand
AATTTGTACTCACAAAAATCACACAATGTCAGATAAGCAGATTATTTATGTTTTTTAGAGTTGAAAATATTCTAAACTTTGAAAATTAAACAATACTCACATTTTTATTTTATTAATAACCAATCAGAAAAACCCAATATGTAAACATAAACCACGGATTCCCTGTACTTTTTTGCTTAACCAATGGGAAGCCCCGCCTTATTTTGTAGTCTCTGACCTAAAACACGATATTTAGTTGTTGTCATTGTACCATGTCAATGTATTTCTTTGCATTATATATGACATTTTGAGAGAAAAATACTTTTTTTGCAAATTACACTTACATGACAGAGTCTCCGAAACATTTATGTGAAAGTGAAAGTAGGATGGTCATTCACATTTACATGGATTGCTCAGTCTGCAATAGAAGTGTTGAAATTATGACATAAATTGTTGTTGTTGTATTGGGGTTTACCGTCGCTACGATAGTACTTCAATCATATAGCGACGTCCAGCTAATTACAGGTGGAGGAATACCCCGAGTACACAGAGGTACCCGGGTAGAAACACCGACCTACCGCAAGTCAGCTGGAAGGCTTCCTCACATGAAAAATCCGAAGTCCCTACCGGGATCCGAACCCACAGCGGTGAGGGGCTGAGAGATTTTAGGTCCGCGATTGTAATCGCTCGGCCACGGCGGCCCCCGACGTAAATTGTCGACAATGATAAAAGAACATTATGTAGTATCTAGGCATGTCAAGTTTTGGGTAGATCCTACGGTCTAGTATAGTGCAAGTGACGTCACAGTATCTATTTATAGATTGCAATTTAACGGCTATGAAAATGAATGACCGCATACATTTCAGTGATTGTTGAATCGGATATTGGAAAAGAAACTTGATATAATTCGAGCAAGCATGGAATCACTCTCCAACGCAAGAGTTCTCGCTAAAAGCTCTGCCACAGTGAGTTAAAGTAGCTGAGATTCAGGCAAATCACAGGTTACCAATAGCATAGCATTTAGTACACACGATGGTCACTTGGTACCTCAGTGTGGCATTGATTAATGCTGAGCCTATCAACTGCGCCGTTGGCAGGCATGATATATCCCATTTATGGCCTTTATATTTTGAAAACTGAAAGTGATTTCCGAAAATGAAACGATGTTGACCAGACAATTTGACCGATAATAACATAGGATTGGAAATACATATATACTGATTAACCCGATCGATTTCAAACGGTAAAGGCCAAACTGTACCAACTAGTTTTGCTACGTTCATTCTCAAAACATGTTTTTACTTAAATCTCGAAAAACACATGCAGTGCGTCTTTGGCGGATGTTCCTAAGCACAAAACGCATATATGGAATTCGATATACGTTGGTGGTAAGAATTTATGCGGAACAAATCCAATTGTCGACGCAAGATCAGCAACAAGCGTGGCTATTGACACTTGCAAACTCGCGGCAGGTGGGGTTTGTGTCAACGCCGTTGTCCCCCAAAACAGCCAGTTAACCTATCCTTTACCACGAGGTTTTAAGTTTAGCGTCTGCAGCCTGTCGTTGCAGGCATTTATGAAGAAGTTTACGCTCACTGTGACAGCATGGCTGCGTATTCAATTATCATCAAGTGGCTCAGTGATTTTGTCAGTAGACTACATGAAATCGGCCAAGTGGTTAGAGAGTCGCCTCGGGAGCAGGAGGTCGTGGGTTCGATCCCCGGCCGCGACATACCAAAGACGTAAAAATGGTACTGTTATAGCTCCCTTGCTTGGCCCTCAGCATATAAGGGTAGTTGCTGACTGGTTGGCCCGGTGTCAGGATAATGTGACTAGGTGCGGTATCATGCCACATGTCTACGGCGTGATACTGCAGTGTGGCAGCCCTGTTCTTGTCTCAAGTAGACATCGTCTCCAAATGACTGAAATACCGTCGGTGGGACGTTAAACCCAACAAACAATCATGAAAGTTGTGGTGTTCAATGATTATATCGGTAGCTTTTTATGATCATAGACTGAAAAGGACACCGCTCTGTATGTCAGTAATGCCTATTCCAGCAACGCCAACTAAGACAGTCTTATCTTTCTTTCTGAAAATGGATGGGCTATTGCCCGGCTCCCGCTTGTTTGGCAACACTTTCTTGCTATGCAACGTTTCTTGCAAAGACTAAAAGTATGCGATTTATTTTAGAAATACAGAAGATGAATATTGTTCGTTTTTCCAACATAAAAATGGAACTTAATAATACCATAATATTAAAGGTTTTCATCTTTCTTGTACGATGCGTGTTACCAGATGATATTTAGGCGATTACGTGTCCCGCACATCATCTCTAATCACTACACAATTCCTTCATATTATTGTTTTCGCCGCTGGATGCAACGTCTGTGTAGGACATAGCAATGCGTCATCTATCGCAGCTCAGGAGTTCAGCCCGTCTAAGCATTTACGTCAACGAGACATTGTGTTTCTAACGTATCATGTTATCAAGTAACAATATATGCCCTTTGATGTACTATTACCACGTATGAAAGTTTTGTGTCCAGTACAGTTCGGTTTTGTCTTTGTGTAGCTTGTGACTGAACATTTAAAAGCTCTGTCAAGTAGCGTGTTCATGTATGTCTCGCATCGTGTATGAATTTGTTATTCATGGTAAGGATGTACTATCATCCTTTTTATTAATACTTTTTAATAAGATATAGGATATTTCATTGCTAGTTAGACAGAGGGTTTTATTATAACAAAACACAAGAAGGAAAATTCGTTATGACCCTAACAATTTAAGGGGGTTAACTTAAGTATAAAAGGTAAATTATTCACTAATTTTATAAATAGTAGTTTGTAAGAGTTAAAGCTTTTATATGTTATTAGAGGCATAGGCAGATTTAATAGGCAAAATTTCTAACAACACTGGTGACCTTGACCTTTTAAACGTGCATATGGTTGATTCGCGCGACACAACTGTATGTTTGTATGACGACAAATACTTCTGTAAAGTTTAATGAAAATCCATCCATAGATAACGGAGTTATAGAGCGGACACGGAGATGTAGCTTATGAAAACCAGAGACAATCTCCAACACTCCAACAACTCCATTGACCTTGACCTTTCAAAGGTGGATATGGTTGATGCACGCGACACACCGTTGGGTTATGAGGAAACCTTCTGTGAAGTTTTATTGAAATCCACCCAAGTTATGGAGCGGACACGAAAGCGGGACGGACGCACGGAATAACTGCCGTACGGACGGACAGACTTAAAGTCCCCAACCGGTTTCACCGGTGGGAACTAATAATGACATAGAAAATATGTTTGAAAATCATCAAAGCTTAAGACAAGGGAGCGTATTTATCACTCATATTATTTTCTCTTTATATTTATCATTTGTGTATGTATTACGTCTATCAATTCCCATCTACAGATGCATGGTCACCGAATGCATCAATCCATGATTGGGAAAAAATATGTGGTTTCCCCATCACAGGCAATACCGTTACAATCGGTATTGGACCTACATGAGATTTATGTTTATTTATTATATTTATATTTAGAACTATAAAACCTATATTAAGATTTTCTATTTTCATTAGCTTTTACTTGGATGATCACATTTACTCCTCGCATGCGATAACTTCGTAGACTGAACTTACAAAATCGCTACCATTAAACTAGAAAAAACGCCATGTTGCGGAACATGTCTGCTTCGGGAATACCGTAATTTTATATTCAGCCGATTTTGCCAAAGTTGCGTTTACAAATGTCGAGTTTTCCAGTGTGACCTACACTTGCCGAGATTATTTTTCAGGGCACAAAGAATTAAACAACATTAATGAGAGAGAGAGAGAGAGAGAGAGAGAGAGAGAGAGAGAAGAACGAACTGCTTAATTTTTTTTGGAAGGGGTAACACTTAAATGTCATTATGTCAGTCCACTTCTGCTTGCAGTACCTTTACAAACATAATGCAGGGTTGTGTTGTTTAAGCAAAGTACAAACGACTAACTCTCTTTGTTTTCTGTACCTTTTGTGCTCTATGCTTCTGTATGAGACAAAAAAAAAGGCGTTTTCAAGAAGACGTCTTGCATAGACCACAACTACTGTCCATTGAAACAAATTACTTTTTTCAATAGTTAGCAAAGTATCCATGCATTTATCTGACTCGTGAGTTCTCGCTATCTTACCTCAAACCAGAAGTGGCAAACACACATATATACAAAATGGATTCTACCCGCGGGCCCTCTGTGAAATAGGTATTTCGCAATTAACCGGGACACACTGAAATAAACGTAATATACCCGAAATGTAAACAACAAAAACAAAACAAAAAACAACAAAAAAACACTTTCACACCTGATATTTTATAATTTACAATTCATATCAAAATATAGTTATCAGGCTAACAAGCAGACGACGTCCCTTACTGATTCTATTTCCGGCACACGCAATAGTTGTCTACACAGTGAGGGTTCTGATCCTTCTCGGTACATACTAAATTCCCAATACAGTCCGATATAGCTATGCACTCTGAAATATAGAATGTGTTTGTAAGCATGTGTGTATAAACTTTCGCACGAAAACTTTCACATGGATATTATGAAGTTTGTTTTTATTTTTTTTTTATTTTTTTTGCAATACACACAAATGAACACACTAAAATAAAAAAAAATGCTTAGCTCTCAATCGCTGGTTAGAAATGGTACAAATATAAATAAGAGGCGAATTCTTTCAAACTCTACTAAAAGCTGTATCTGCATCGTTTAATTCCTAATCATACTTTACAATACTTTTCTGTTATGAAAAAGACATGAAACTTACGTTTTGGTCCAATTATGCACGTGCAAACATCATGTTCGCACCCAATGACTTGACTCGGATCGGTGCACGCGACCCCCGAACACGTGGAAAGGTCATCCTTATGACAGGACGTGGCTATGGTCAAACCTTGAATGAAGTAACATGTATTTATTATATTCACGTAAATTATTAATGCCATTTCGTTTTAAAGCAAAGAATGCTGGCCCCTAGAAGATAATGTCTTCCAAAGCTATATGCGTTGTTGACTTTCTTTAAGGGCTGACATTCCATAATTTTTCACTCATTGGCATGTTAAGATTTTTATTATCATACCGAGCAAACTAACTTATTGTCGTTTTAAGCCATGATTTTACTGATTGAAGACACGACTGTATATATTCAAATAAACGTTTTAGCGAAATAGACTGTGGAAACAAGCAATAACTATCTTTTTTTTGAGAGTGCACTTAGGTCAAAATTACAAAATTCAAACAGTTACATTTCGAAATACAATCATTGTGGCCATACCACGTGGTATATGACGTCATTCTAAGGTAAACACAAGCAGCATAATTTGCCTCGATTCGAAAAAGAAAACTGCTGTAAGTATTATTCTAATGGGATATAGCGCATGCGAACAGAAATTGCACGCACAAAATTCAAATGATTCTTTTATCAGATGTACAGTAAATCCAAACATTCGGGAAAACTTTTTAACGGTGTACGTGTTAGCAAACAAAATTTCATGAAATCGGAAGGTTTTCCCGAATGTAAGGAAAGACCGATCACCTGACAAAAGAATACTTGAGACGTATGTGTAGGGACAATGTGCTATATATCATTGAAATTGATAAAGAAATAATAATAATAAAAAAATATTTACAGCAGTTTTTCCCATTTAAGCGATGCAAACTATGCTTTTCGCGATAGCTGAAATTGATGTCATACATCACGTGGTATGCCTACATTGATAATGTGTCTAAGCAGTCTACACACGAGTAAAAGACATGAGGATAAATATGGTGGCTGATTTCTGCCACTTCGATTCTGCCACTTGTCATTTTTGGACGGGAGTCATCACGACAAATCAAGAATTTTGCGGTTAACTTTTGTCGTTCTGGCGTCCCTAATCTAAAGATCACAAAGAAATGGTAGTTATCAGTCGACATAAATAAATAATAATATAACCCTACCCCTCTTAAAAGTGATATTGTATTTTCAGGGAGCCAAATATATCATTGCTCTTTATATGCAGATCTTTACGAGAGGTACATGTTTTTGAATTGTTGTTTTTAAGAGATGTCTAACTATTGTTAAAGAAAAATATATACATGTATATTAATTGTGAAGTAAGTCATTTACTTAATGTATCATTATGTGGGGGTAAGAGTTAGACAAATAATTCAATGAAAAATATCATGTTAAACGATGGTTATTGCAATACCACAACTTTGTTTAAAAAAATATCTAAACAAACGGTAAGCATTACACCAAGAGATGTAAACAACGATATGGCACCATAAGAAGAAACTTACCAACAAATGCCAAAATACACACGAATACCGACAGCTTCCCCATTTTTCAATAATGCGTTGTATATTATACTAGTCTGTTTACTGTGTAGATCCGATAAGAAAGCCTTAGCACAAATAGAATTCAATCCGTGCCAGGATCGGTGTTACCGTTATCAGAACAGCGATACAAATGTTCAAGTATATATGAATGTACCATTGTGATTTTAAAATTTCATTTTTATGGCATTAAACCTATTTAAATATATCAAAGACATATGGATCTATGTTGCATTAATTCTATTGAAACACCAATTAATAAACTCGTGTTACACCATTCTATCTCATAATGCTAATGCATATCGAGGGTTGCACGCAAAACTGTCGTAACTCCTTTTTTTTTTTTTTGAAAATATTACAGGAGAAGCAATAAACGTTACACTCTTTTTTTTTTTTAATAAATCTGAATTCCTTTGAAACATTATGTTTTGCACCAGTAATTGAGCTTAAGATATAAAAAATACCACATGTTTGTCCTCTTGATAGATTTTGAAATATTCAATCGATGTTTGCTTACAACGGTATGATAATTGTAAAATGTTTCATATATGCACGCACGAATCTAGTAACCCAACTTACTTAAGTTTTGTATATATCATAATTTCACTTGCTTACGATTATTATAAAAAGATCATATGAAATCAAAGTAATATATACAATTTTTATACATATATTTGAAAAACCTGTTTCAATTAGAAATATTAGACATAAAACTGCTGTTCATTTTTTCCCAAAATTATTCTCATAATCATTACATCTAAAACATACTAAATGTACACTAACTGTATTCAGTGGATGTGTGAATGAATAGAAAATCCTTAAAATATAAATAAATATATAAATAAATAATGTATTTGCTATAATATATTGATAAATTATATCAAAAATTCATATTCAACACTAAATCTTTAAGATTAAACAACAGATAAAAAATCATAAATTTCAACTAGTATCAGTGAAAATGCGATTATCTCTGGATGCTTTGCAGTAACGGCATTGGTTTGGTAGTGAGGCAGAAAAAAGATAAAAAAAGGATGAGGCACCCTTGTAATTATACCATTTCTACACAAACTAACCAGATCTCTTCATTTTGATACCTCTGTCTCTGAAGATTCTGAGAAACACGACCCAGATCAAGACTGTTCAAGGATCGAATCTTCTTTTCAAAGAAATTAACATACTTTGTAATTCAACAATAGTCTTTCTGGTATTACAATACCTCAGGGATTTCAGTCGTGGTCTTAATAATATGCCAAAGAATCAACCTTTTCATTTTCTGTGTTCTGGGTGAAGTTCTAAGATACTTCCTTCAAATCATGAAAATCAAAAAGGCTCATTCTTTCCGCTGTGCTACTGTGTATTGACAAATTTCTGGATGTTTTTTCAACTAGGCATGAATGCTGTCAGCATCATTATGGGCATGTCTTTTTATAAGGTATTTGTGACTGACATATAAAAACATTTTTGTTCTGTGCACCCCAATTGTCAGAAAAGAATATCAATTCTTTTTTCCCTTTTTGCTCTTTTCAAAAAACCTTTTAAATACAAAAGGCAACATCGCATGCCCCTCTACCTGCAATACCTTCGTGCCGTTTATACCAGTAACTATTTCCTGTTGCATAATCACATATTGTGAAATTAAAAGTAGAAAGCCTTTTTTAAAATACAAACTAGATTCAAAACTATGCAGTCAGCAAAACTTATAGATCAAAGCAGGCACAGCAGTGTCATTTTATTCTTTTGAAGCCATTAAATAATCTTGTTTTTGTTGTTATCTCATGCATTTCCTTTATTGAAAAAATCCCTACTATATTCTTTTTGTTTTTCCACCTGTGCTTCCATAGGAGACTTACTTAGTATGACATACAAAATCTTCGCACTGATGTTTGATTGTGACACGAAGTCCACGACAAAATATCGGTCTGTAATTTCTTGGAGACACAGTTGTGAAACGTTTAGCTGTCTTTTCGAAACTAATGACTCTTAATGCACTGGAAACATTCAATGTGTTAATGTATGGAATTGGGTATACGCCAGTTCACTCATGCTATTTAATATGCTATCGTTTGTTTTAATCCTGCAAGATTTAATTTCTTCTTTCACGTTTGTTAACAAATACATTTTTTGAATAATGTGATTTCATTTCTCATCATATGACGATGCATATAATACTATTCGGCATTCGTTCTTGAGTTTAGAATGTTTACTGTTAACTGAACATTTAATCGTTTGAATAAGCAAATAACAATGAGTTCGTGTTTTATGCGTCAAGACTGTATTCGTTCATGTCTATGAAGTTTGTAATACTAAAACAAATAAGAAATGGCATGCACTATCAACATCACTTCAAAATACAGATGGGGGATGGCATAAAATGTTGACAAGAGAAAAAAAAAAGTCATAGAAAGCTTTATTCCAAGTTGAGCTTTATCAAGGGTTGACATTTTTTTATTTCGCATCCATTGGTATCTACATATATTTTTATCATAACTGAGAACATTACCTTATTGCTGATGGTCATCGAAATCAAAATTTTGGAGTTGCATACATTTCAATAAGCGAAACAAACGGCGGAAACCAAATATATTTTTGAGGGAGAAGATGGCAACATAACAAATATGAAACAGTAACGTTTCAGATTAAACCTAACGTGACACTTAATTATTATGATGGCTGATTTCTTCCATTTCGTACTGGAGTATTTGGAACGCGTGCCAGAACAACGAATAGAGTACATGGGTTGGTGTCACCGCGCAAAAAAAGGAATTTGGCGTTTTTGTCTTTTTGTCGTTCTAGCGCCCCCACTCGGGAGTCAACACGTCAAAAGGAATGTTCAAAACCAGTCCCCATCTATAGATAAAAAGAATTTTGGTTCATGGTTGCAAGTGTTATTTGATACTGTGTGTCATTACAGTTAATTACAGGTGGAGGATGACCCCGAATGCACGGAGGCATCTGGATGGAACCACCGACCTACCGCAAGCCAGCTGGAAGGCTCGAAGAGTTATGTTTTACTTGATGCATTTTCTAAATTTCAAACCGAACTGTGAAGGCCAATATAATAATTGGCAAAATTTGATCTTAGTCGTAAGTCTGTTGCTCTAAACAGTGTCTATTGATATCTTATTTTGCATTATACAAACACAATACTTTTTTTTAAAGAAAAAAATCACAGGAAAGATAGTATTTTCCATCTGCGAATTTACGCTAACGAAGATTTTTTTTTCGTACGAAGTTAAGTGAAACGGGCCCCTGGATTAGGTTTTTGCTTTCAAAACAGTGATACAATATTCATGTTTGAATGAAACATCGTGTTTTTATATTTCACTTTTTCTTTAGCATTTAAAGTTGTTTTGGGACCAGTTAATTATATCAAGGACATAAATATAAGCATAAGTTGGCATGAAAACTCAAATTGATAAACACGTGCAAATCCATATTATTTTTAATGCCAATGCATTGATAACTTTTATTTTTCCCTATAATTTCTTTACGATGTATGATCGGTTAAACTGTACATTATAGCCAAAATATTTAGACAGTCAATTTCGTTAGGGACTAGGTTTGAGTCTTGTTGACCTATTTCGAAACAATGCACCTTTCATTTTCTAGCAGTAGAAACACACAAAAAGAAACGTACATGTTTCCTTGTGTAAATCAAGCAAACGATTGACTATTTTTCCCCTTTTAAAAAAATTTTGGGTAATGACATTTTGCCGATTTGCCAAATAAAATGGAGTTTGAGTTTGTAAACACTTTTTGTATTAACTTTGATAGCCAAATGGCAACGGACTTTTGGTACATCCGATCGGGCCAGGGCGTTACTGTACATTTTGCTGCTTGTTGGCAGTGTCTTTTTTTTATTTTTAAATTGTCACCTTTTTTTTTTTTTTTTAATGTTTAATTTTTTTTTTAACTTAAATTATCAAAAGTCTAAAGCATTCATGTGATGCGTTTCAAGAAATAACTGAATATGAATCTGAAAATTAAAAAATCAAAGTTTCAAATATTCTGTTTTTATAAGTCTAGTCTCAAGAAAAGCAACATTTCCATTGTTTATGTCAATGATTATGGCTATTGTATATGTCTTTAAAATGATAATAACTTCAATTTAAGATATTTGATAATGGAACCACCTTTAGCTTTCACGTACAAAAGCCTATGGTTTCTTCATTTTTTCACGTCTAAGGGTCAACGAAATTTTCTAAATGTTTTTCTTGACTTGACTTGAATATTTGAGTTTACCGTCGCCTCGACAATATTTCAATCATAAAGCGACGTCCAGCTAATTACAGGTGGAGGAAGACCCCGAATACACGGAGGCATCCGAGTAAAACCGCCGACCTACCGCAAGCCAGCTGGAAGACTTCCTCACATGAAAATCCAAATGACCCTGCGGGGATTCGAACCCACGCGGTGAGGGGCTGAGTGAGTGTTAAAGTCAGCGACTTTACCCTCTCGGCCACGGATGCCCCTGTTTTTCTTTACCACTATTTCTGTCCTGTCATTGTTTATCTTGAAATGTCAGAAACACATAGGAATTAATAGATGCACTTTGTTCCCGTCGAAATAAAGACAGACACCTTATTTCAATCACTGATTTATAATTTGCATAGATAGATGGAATGTTTAAGATTTTATCAGTTCATTAGGATTATATTCCACATCCGCTATAAACACCTTTTTTATTTTTTTTAAAGCTAAATAGTAACGGAACTATAGACCTAATTTGTATTTGATCTTTGCAGACGCAGAGGAATATATGGAAAAAAAAGAAACAAAGGGAGACAACTAGTAAATATTCAAATGTGTCATAATCACCCCCACCCCCTTTATAAGTAGAAAGCAGTTCCGTTAGACCTATATCACCCACAGTGTGGTAGATATTAGCGACTGATAAGGTTTTCATTTCACTAATCGAACACTGTATTTCACCAGTTAGCGACATTCATGTAATACAAATTATACTAAATCATAAATATTGTAACAAAAATTCTATATATAATCGTGCGAGCATACAATGTCAAAACATACATCCCGACACGCTTTTAATCATGGTATACGACAAACATTGAAATTTAGAATCGTTTTTGCCTATTGACCAAGATTAAATGAGAATTGTTCACTTGAAAAACTTATCACGAAACATGAAAAACCCGTGTCTTCTTTACTACTAGCTACCCCTGACGGAGATATTTGTCAAAGGAAACTTTATTAGTCCCCAACTGGTGAACCGTCCGTCCGTCCCGCATTCCTGTCCATAACACGGACATCTATGGGTGGATTTCAATCAACCTTATACATGCTTGAAAGGTCAAGATTATAGGAGTTGCTAGAAATTGTCCTTGGTTTTTATAGGCTACTTTCCCGTGTACCCCCAATAACCTGTACATCTGCGGATTGATTTTAATAAAATTTCACTAAAGTGTTCTGCATAAAACACGGATGTGGTGTGGGTATCAACCATATTCATTCTTGAAAGGTCAAAGGTCACAGGACTTGTTAGAAATTGTCCTTGGTGATCATAGACTGCATCTTGGTATCCCCTCCATAACTTCCATATCTATAGATAATTTTTCATTGAACTCAAAAGAAGTGTTTGTCATAACAGAAAGAATGATGTGTCGCGCGCATCATCCATATGCATGTTTGAAAGGTAAAGGTCATAAGAGTTGTTATAAAAATGTCTTTTGTATTCATAGGGTACATCTTTGTGTCAGCTCTTTAACTTTCATAGCTATTGATAGATTTGCATAAAAACTTACTTTCGTCATTACACAAAGGTATGCGAGCGACCGTCCATCTGTCCATCCATCTGTCGGCCCATCCATCATTTCGTCCGTCCCGCTTTCGTTTCGGCTCAATAACTTGAGCATTTATTGGTGTATTTCAATAAAATTTTACAGAAGCGTTCCGCATAACATAAGAGTGTGCCGTGCGCATCAGTCATTGGTGAATTACAAAGGACGTTTACTACAGTTTGCTATATTTTCTATATAGATAAAGAAGGAAAATTCAAACTTCTTTTTTTAAAAAGTTTTCTTAAACTAAACATGATTATAGAGAATCATAAAAGAAAACTTTTTATGGAAAAAATTGGGGTCATCGTTCTACTTTTAAATTTATCTGCCCATGAATGTGATATTTTAGTACTTAGAGGCTATATTCAAGGGCAGATGTACGGAAGCACCGAGGGGACATGGTGTTTTTCTTAATTATTATCTCGTGGCCACGAGATAGTTACTAAGAAAAAAACAAACAAAAAAAAAACAAAAATCTTGCTTAGTCATTGCCATGCGTTAGTAAATGAGAAAAAAAATATCGCTATCTCGTGGCCACGAGATAATAACTAAGAAAAACACCATGTCCCCTCGGTACTTCCGTACAGATCGGGACAGTTTTTGACGTGAAAAATAAAGCAAATTCACCTATTCTTACTTATTACTAATATTTTCAAAAATATTATAATAACAACAGTCTGTCTCTCTAGGCTTAAACTAGACGGGATTGTTATTTAAAATGCGGATCCAGTTTGAGGAAAGCGTGTCACTTTAATCAGATAAAAGATCGTTTTAGGCTTATTATTATAACGCTTTTGACCCTTCAGGTCAAATGTCTGGAGGTTATCATTAGACTACCGAACTAAATATATCCTAAATCAAATCTTGAAGGAAATGAAACGCAGATCAAAATGTGATATTAGGTATAGTTACCAGATTAAAGACAGTCATTTTAAAATAAAAGCTGCAGACAGATTACTTTTTTCTTGCCGATTTTTTTTATATTGAATATTGTGTTTTAAATCGGCATATAAGACTGAACAAACTGAAAATGGTCAAGTCGGTGGTTCTATATCCGGGTGCCTCATTCCACTTGGGTTCTCACTCCGCGATCAGGGATCGAACGCATGGATCCCAGCTTACGGCGCAGCGCACTGAGCCAGCAGAAGCTGTCTTCGTTACAGAACTGCCCAGAATATCGAACCATCGTCGATTGGTGGGTTGTGGGCGAGAAAAAAAAATCATGTTGGCGATGTTAAGGTCGTATATCGGGGAGAAAAGTCGAAAATGCATCTAGCCAAGCTAAGTTTTGTTTTGTCGTCTTTTTTTATCTCAGGAATGATCGTCTTTTCGGCTCAAAATTTCACTTGGCACTGTTTTCCCGTTTTCCGCCCTCGAAATTTCGCCCCGCAACCTCGCCTACAAACCTTGCACGAATAAGCCTGCATATAAATATAAACACTTACTCTTATAAAGCAAATGTCTCATAGATACTTAAACTTCAATGTTTTTTGTAATTTTATTTTTTTCTTCAAATAAACCTGAAATATAAACTTGTTTAAAAGGATAACTCTAATAATGCGTTAACCTGTCTTACAAATAAACTTATATTAATTTGTCCAATATGTGTTGTCCTAACATCGCGCAAACTGTATGTACATTTGTTCAATATGTTTTGCTTAACATCGTGTAAACAGTATATACATTTGTCCAATATGTGTAGTCCTAACATGGCGTAAACCAGTCTTTGAACTTACTTTATATGAATTTGTTCAATGTGTGTTCATTCGCTGTACAAATAACTCCCACGTGTTGTCCTAGCATCGTGTAAACAGTATGTGCATTTGTCCAAAACGTGTAGTCCTAACATGGCGTAAACCAGTCTTTGAACTTACTTTATATGAATTTGTTCAATGTGTGTTCATTCGCTGTATCAATAACTCCCACTTTTACAAATGCTTTGATCCGCGAATGACCAAAGTTTTTGAATTTCATTTCATTTGAGGTATATATGGGTGATATTAAAAACAGAAGAAAAAAATCAGCTCCTCATCCCTATGAGTTCGAACCCCGCCAGCGTCATTCATATTTTTCATGTAACGAATCCTTCCAGCTGTCTTCCGGTATGTCGATGGTTCTACCCGGGTGTCGATCCGGGTGTGAGCTCAGGTTAAGTAGCTGGACGATAACAAAAAAGAAAGATAAGAAAAAAAATAAGCGGCGTGACTTTATTTATTAATCAGATATGGCTTTACACTTTCGAACAATGGCAGATATTGTCAATGCAATGCCAGTGCAGTCCATGGTCGGCACACGCACTATTATGGACAGATTGACACGTGCTGGCATGACCATCATCGCATTGTTGCCCTGTGGATTAATAAATATGGGATTATATACTTAATTAAGTCTCCCAAATGAAGTTTGGAGACTTAATTTTTTTATTCAATTTGAACATAATTCAACTTACTAGCAAAATCTTACAACTGATACTAACCCCTGGCTTGGACCAGTACTTGGCGCCTGGAAGGCCATAAATATCCCTACCTCAACGGGGTTCGAACCCACAATCACAGGACTTGCAGTCATGCATGTAATTACTGGACTCCGGCTACATCTATTATGTTAAATATGATAAAACTACGAATCCGTTTATATGTAACATTCCTCAAAAACACAATAACAGCAACACCAAAAAAAATAATAAAAAAATAAAAAAATGCACATTGTAAAAATAAAGTTTATATGAAGTTTATATCGACCTGTGTATGTGTCATGTGAGCATGCGCAGATGTTACGGACACAGTGAAGCCACCACCCTCCTGCAGTGTTGCAGTTCGTTTCCCTACAGTCGCCAACCGCGTTGCAAGATTCTCCGCTCACAAGTGCTGGAAAATTGACGAGATCATCAAAAACTTCCCCATCATCATCATCATCATCATCATCATCATCATTTTAAATAATAATAATAATAACAAAAATGATAATAGTAATGACTTATTATTATTAATTTTAATTATATATAATATTTAATATTAAAAGTCACTGTCATTACCGCATCCATTGCTGCTCTTGTTACCAATTAATTTGATATTAACTATATATATAGTTTCCGAGGAAAGAATAATTCATTTATTTTAAAAATCTGAGAAGTTCACATAATCGCAAATTAAAATTTATGCAATATTCAAGTGCATTTCAGAAGAGTAAATGTTTTCTATAGTGTTACATTTTCATTCTTGTATTTTTTCTGTTTGGAAATCCAACGAGAACATGTTGAGCGTTAGTGACAAGATAAAACACTTGTCAGTATATTCGATGTATTTTAAATTTTGTTTTCTGATTACATGCGATGCAATCGGATTACAGAAATGAAATGCAATAAATAAGGTAATACAAAAATACACAAGTTATAAACATACCCGATAAACATATTAAACCGAAGAAAGCCAGTAATAGGTTCATGGTTGAATTTTCTTTTAAGATTAAAATGGTTCACGAAATTGTTGTCACACATAGATAATGCGTGTTACGTAAAAGTCCAAACTATAGGGAACAAAAAGTTTCCATATATATCTAAACAAAGATAACGGACTTTGATTTAGTAATATTTATGAAAAGGAATACGTGCATAATACGTGTATTGCTCGATTAATGAGGTCATAGCTTTGTACAACAATATGCGGATTCGAAGGTTGTGTTTTCGTACCCCATGGGAAGTACGGATTTCTTATGACCTCCCTAGGCGCAAAGTACTGGTTCAACCATTGAACAGCCGAGAAAAAATTATTTCCAAATCGATGTGAATTCAACTAACAATATATAAAAAATAACGGCATCCTTTGAGCAGAGGGGCCTCCGTGGCCGAGAGGGTAAAGTTGCTGACTTTAACACTCACTCAGCACCTCAACGCGTGGGTTCGAATCCCGGCAGGGTCATTAGAATTTTCATGTGAGGAAGCCTTCCAGCTGGCTTGCGGTAGGTCGGTGGTTCTACCCGGATGTCTCCGTGCATTCGGGGGTCTTCCTCCACTTGTAATTAGCTGGACGTCGGTATATGACTGAAATACTATCGAGGCGACGGTAAACTCAAGTAGTCTAGTCTTTTGAGCAGAGAGAAAAATGAATGTCAATAGCTCAAAAGTATACAAAACTCCAGGGTTCCGTTTTGTTTTAAGAACAATTTTAGTGTATATTTTACGAAACATCCGTATCATTGACGCAATCTCTTAGGTTTTTGGTAATGACTTTGGCTCTATTGGGTATATGACCTCAGTGTATGGTCATACATAAATGAATTATTGTTATACATTATAGATTATAATAATGTATTCTATTTTAGGACTGCTCGTTCTCTGTAAGAACTAATATTATATCTTTATCCCAAATGATATTTGTATATTTGCGATTGTCCTGGTATTTCTACACAATTTTAATCGAACCTAAAAATCTAGATTTTTCGAAGAGCGCTCAAAGATTGTCAAGGAAGCTCAAAATATATGTTTATCGCATAACGAGCGCAAAGGTATAACGTGTCAATTTTTGATGGTCACTTATCGACCTATGTATTTGTATTAAGGGTCACTTAAGACAGACATGAATCAAACTTGTAGACAGTTGACCTGCATTAGCGGTCACCTGTCTTAAGCGACCAGCTTGCATTCAAACTAGCATTTTGTTGTATATCAACTTTCATTTAGCGGCCATGTTTGTTACGCGGTCACATACGTTTGTTCCCTTGACTGACCGCCTAGGGCAGGGTTGAATGTTTACATTTTAGCCCTTTATCGATCACATGAGTATCACTTTTTTTGTAGATATGTTGATTTTATTCATATTGAGACAAAGACTTTTTCAATGTGGTTGCTACATAAAGTGAAATACCAGCCATATAATGACTTGGTTAAGAAATAATTACCATGTGCAGTGTCTTCAAAATAGAAGTTGTAACATGGCCTAGGTAGTTTTCTGTAGAAAAGTACCATGTTTACATTGGATACCGCACATATTATAGGGGGCGGATTTTCCACGTCCATGCAATAACTGATACAAACCATGCAATTATCCAGATGGCGGACACACGGTTTATCAAATATCTGCATAGTAATGGCAACACGACTTATCTTGTGATTACCCAAAATTGTTTTCCCGATACGATTCCTTTAGCTGGTGCTCAGTAGTCATCCCGACAGAGCGTGCAAATGAATCCTTTCCCATTTTTTCTCTCGATCATTACATAAGTTCCTATATTAAGACACCCCCCCCCCAAAAAAAAACAAACAACAACAACAAACAAACAACAAAAAAACAAAACAAAAAGAGTAGAAATTAGCAGTGTAGCCATACGAAGCAAGTAATGACATTTTTAAGCTATCACTCGGAAAGAAGGAAGGAAAGTGCTTATGCTAAATTTTATTTATGAGACATAGCACTTTCGAAGCGGAAAATTGTGCCTTATTCTTTTGTCAGATGAACAGGATTTCCAAACATTCGGGGAAACCCTTCAGACTTCGAGAGCAATTGTTTGCTGTCACGAAAGTTAAATCACGACTGTTTGTATGTCGTTCAGATCCATGGACAAACGCGAATGCTAAGCATATGTACTAATTCGTTATATATACGTCCTTCTCTAGTCAAAGGCAATAATGCGCAACTGTAAGGCGCCGAAGTGTGAAGGTTTGTTCGAAAGTTATTTGATAGGCTAAGAGGAAACTTTCCTTTCACTGATAAGTCATTCTCAAAGGGTTTCTCTTTGATCCCAAATTAGTGAAATGAACGGAGCATCTGCATAAACAGTCACGAGATCGTAGTTCCGCCTCCTTCCTACATTTTGCCATGTTACAAGACATATATTGCGCATGCGCGCACTCATGTATAGTGTGCGGGTTAATCAAGCTCAACTCGCGAAAGCCATGAAACATGTATTACATGGCTTGAGAAAAAACCTTTACTAGAACTTTGTTTCTAAAGCCATAATCCCATATCCGTTCGTCCAATATCAGCTATAACTAAACACGGACTAAATATCATGGTAAATGATATTGTGTTAAAGTTTTATGAAGTCTGTTTCATGGCCGCGAAATTCACGACATATATGTAATTATACTGTTAGATTAACTACACAATTCATTTTAAGTTACTCCAGTGTTAATGTGATGATGCCTGTGAAAGTTACTCTGAAGGTAAAAAAAATGTCATTTGGGGAATATGTCTACTTGAGATAGATACAGTGCTGCTGCACTGCAGTTTCACGCCGTACCAATATTGCACGATACCACACCTAGTCACATTATCCTGACATCTGTCCTAGCAGTCGTGCAACTACCTTTAAATACTCGAGCTATACCATTTAATTTTTTTACAAATGTCGCAGCCGGGGATCGAACGCAAGATCTCCCGATCCCTGGGCAGGGGATCTACTCTTGCGGTCAAAAGGACCGGTACATTGCAATGTCCTTGTATACACTGCTTTTGTTTTTCAAATTAAACCAATACAAATTGCATTTCTCTAAGTTTGATTGTTTAGGTGCTGTTTTATGTAGAGCATGAAACATTTGGTGTCTGGTGGTCAATTGTAGTCAAAATGAGATAACTTGGTATTAAAGCGAGTTGCATTTTTTACATTTGTTTTAATTTCATTTCTTTTTAGATTAAACTGTTTTATTTTTAAGTGTGATTGCATGCGCATTTAATGTATTTCGGTTTAAATTTGTAGAAAATTAGAAAAAGAACACTTGATATTTATAACTGTGGTTCGAATCCCAGTCTTGCTGCACAATGTCCTCACTTGTTTACAAATGGTACCCGTATGGCCATAACAGTGAAATTCCCCTGTATATATCCAAGTTGACAAGTAAATTTGTTATAGATAATATAATACCTCTTATGTCCAGCTAACAAACCATTTTAATCCGAAATGAGACGTAAATCTACGTAAATCAACGAATATTTCCCGAACACCTAATTCACATGCTGTTCTATTTAAGGCATTGTTCAATGGGAAATTAACACACATTGAGAGTCCCCCCCCAGTCATTGATTGGTCAATTTAAATCAGCACATTGTACCGGAAATTGTCTTCAACAGGCTGAGGAAGAAACCACCAACCCAAACTCCCCGCAGCAGTTACTTCCCCTGATCAGTACAGATAACGCCGCGTGACGTAATCACTGTGTGGAGTGTACCACGAACCTACCGTAAGCCGGCTGGTAGGAATAGTTTGTACAATGATAGACACTTGGATTAATATCATTTGATCAGGTGATTTCAAATACTAGTATATTCGTACCGAGTTAGAGAAAAAAGAGAAAACGGACGAATTTTAATATATACAATGTTGACACATACTTTATCAAGTAATCAGTTTTATAACTTAATGATAACTGCTATATGACCAGTGAGACTTGGTAAGTAGTTAGAACATAGGGAAACGATCTTGTTTCTAAATAAAAGGTAAAGTATAGTCCAACTAGTGAAAACCGTGAAAGTGATATGAATTTATTGTACCGACTATGATAGTCCTATTAATATTTTGTACAATGACACACATTATCAATACATCTCCAATGTAGGCCCTGGTTGGCGCAACCATCACCATGGACAGCTAAACAGGTAGAGGTCTGACCGTCAGCGCAGGGCTTTCCTGCAGATAAGACATATTAAAACCTTTACCTAATGAATATTCATGTACAAATATATCATTAATATTAATTTTCTGAACTTTAGATGGTTTAAAAAACAGTAGATTTTGAGCTACAATAATATATAGCAAACAGTGGAGATCCTGATACGACAAATCCTGGAAAACAACCTGAGTTTATATAATCTGATTCACAATCGTATTTATAAGAATTAATATCGTCTATCACACATCTTATATGATCGTCCTCCCATCTGTCACGTGTAAGAAATATTTTGTTCATGTTTTTGCATGCACCTTGTCTGTACATGCTTTTGTCGATCATGACATTTGTGATCCTAAGCATGAATAATTAAAATAAAGTTGGAAAGTTTTAAAGATTGAAGCGTCTATTTGAGGTAAGTTCCCAGTTCTGGAGCAGACGACATTAATAGAGAGCTTTCAATAATTCGATCTTTCCGTATCTTTTCTAGTCAGGCATAGGAGTATCGCAATTTTATTGTATGCTCTTATTTTCTCCTTTTCTTTTGAGCAACAGATTAAAACAGAAACCGCAACATTATATATATTAATTTTTATAATGTTATTGTAATCTTGATATATATATGTATAGATACATAATTTCTTTGCAATCAAATAGACTTACATGCTATTCAATAGCTACACTAGGATAAACGGTAGTCAATGGTTAACATGGTCTACTCAAAAGAACACATGCTTTAGTTTTGTGATACAGTTTGTGAGAAGTCGTGAATGGGAAAAGAACCAGAAATGTGTCAGACATGTACCGCATAAACACATTACAGAAATACCCCCTTTTGCGTGACAGAAAGCATATTTATAATGGCAATTCAAGAACTGTTTGTTTATGGTATCAGGGTAATGTTTTATTATGCTACGTGACGCAAGCAGGAAGTAATGTAAATGTTTCATGGTAACAATTATCAAAAAGGACTGCAATGGTGTCGATAGAACGTTAAACCCAACCAAATACACTGGCAAAGTCGGTTTGACACCTTAATGGATTATATAATAGGTATTGGGTTTAGCGTCCCGTCGACAGTATCTGTCATTTGGAGACCGTGTCTACTTTAGACAGAAATAATACTGCCATGTTGCAATATCACGCCTTAGACATATGGCATGATACCAAGCCAAGTCACATTATCCTGACACCGGTCTAACCAGTCCTAGAAGTACTCTCATATACCCAGGATCAATCGAGGGAGCAATATCTGTACCATGCTTCTGTATGCAAAAAGACAATCGGAACACTTCAGCCAAGATCCCAAATACTCAGACTGACCTGTATGTGTGTCATGGGAGCATGCGCAGACGCCTCCGACACAGTGGAGCCACCATCCTCCGTTTGAGTTGCAGAAAGTCTCGTGACAGTCGTTTAGCGAGTTGCACGATTCCCCGTTCACAAATACTGGATAAGTGAAAAATATATCATATTCATTTATTCTTTTTCTTCATCTACCTCCTTCACTTCTTCCTCCTCAACATCATCATCATCATCATCATATTATTATTATTATTTTAATTATTATTATTATTTTCCTTCTTCTTCTCTCTTCTTGCATATATAAAAACATTATGTTTATAGGAAGCTTAACCATTTGTGTTAATCGACTTTAAATATGTTGTTATATATGGTTTCACCGAAATGCAACGCTGTATTTTGCGTTCATTAACTTTTGCGGAGTACTATTGTGGTGATTCATGCATTGGATAATTTTATCCACAAATATTAGTCATGAAAATTTTCATTTATCAATACTAACGATTTTAAGAACATGACTTCATAATATATGAACCACATATGACTATGATTGAAAATTTTAATATAATTTAATATATTGATTTTACATTTAATTCCTTTCAGGAATAAAAAACAAAAATGACTTACCCATCAAACTTACTAGACGAGAAAACAAGTGACAGTCTCATAATTGAAAATTAAGTTTGAACAGTTTTGGAAGTAATCGTCCGGAAAAGATAACATAAAACGAGTGTTTTCGAAAGTATAGTGTACGAAAAAAAATAATTTTAGAAGAACTCTTGCCCATTTTATTATTAGCATGTCAAAACAACGAACCTGTTGCTTAACCATCAACTGATTTTGTTTAAGTCTTGGTCCCAGTATAATAGCTAAGTACTTGGAGTAAACTTAAGTTGGACTTTAGCTGTCACAAATTGGAAGTGAAGTTTAATATTGTTTGTTTATATGTACAGATAACACAAATAGTTCTATATTGATTTTTTTCAAAGATAAATGTGCGTATTGCTGCATCTCATTTAACTGTATATATTATCAAGCCGAAACAAATATCAAACGAAAACGTGCGAAATGATGTAATGCAGTTGTTGGCCAATAATAATAAATTATTTAAGGTGGGTTGCCTTCCAATAAACATATGTTGACCGAGGGGTAGTTGTCTCTTGAAGGTGACCTTCTGATGTCAAAGTTGTCCGAATTATTCTCTGGTGTCTTTTGGAATTTTAACAGATGGGGTTCCGTATGTAACACATGGAAGGAAATAACGATAGGGCGACCGTAAAGTGTTGAAATTTGCATCGGCAGATCCCTACGGCGTCAGACCCTAACCCCTAAATGGTGCAAATGTAACTGGGGTTTTCGTCTCAGGATGGGAAGCTTAAACTTAAAAATAAGTACTCGATAAGCCGCCTAGCGGTGCAAATTTCGACTTTTCGTCTTGTGCACTCCCCTAACGCCAAAGAATACTTTAATGAAATTATGGAACGAAACTGAATCTTTCAAATGTACATTACGTTAACACTGGTTTGCTACATATCAGGTTTTGTAGTTGTTTGTCAGTGTGAAATAAAGTAAATTTTGGTGTCCTCAATCAAACAGATTCTCTCTCTTTCTTACCGTTGATATGGTGTTAGTTTTTCTGAGCACAATAGATTAAATTTAACAGCGAAAGAGATTGAACTTTGCAGACGACGTCCAAGTAATTATCTCTCTATATACATATAGGTGACCATTGAACATAAATTAGAATCGTTATCTGAATGGAAATCTATGGTATACAAATTTGGTCATAACTTTTACCCTACATGAAAATTCAAGCATTTATTTTACGTAAATTGAAAGAAAAATGTTTTTAAAAAAAACACTCTCGATGGGTCAACAGTTGGACAATAGTTGCGCAATCGTTTTTCCACAATTACGTAAACGCAAATTAAGACTCATTTAATTGTAATAAAGTTAAAAACCTAAAGAAATATGCAAAATAACGATTCTTTAATAACACTGACAATACATTGGTTTCATCAAGAATAGAAAATGCAAACGATTATAGGAAAACACTCAGACTGCTAGTCAAAAATAATAAAAATTGTGATAAAATACCAATATTAAAACCAAACAATTTCGATAAAAGTGAACAAATTCATTAAAACGACGAAGAGAAAGCTAATTGTTTAAATGAAAATTTTAGCTCTATATCATCTGCTAATGACAATAATGTAACTCTGCCCCCGTTTAAATGTAAACCTTATATTAGCTTTTCAAATATAGAAAGATGAAAAATAAAGAGGATAAAATTGGGTGTTTAAGCTTCAACAAAGCAACAGGTCACGATGATATATGCCATAAAATTCTGCGATAAACCAAATACAGTATATCTCTAAAACCTCTCTATTTACTTCTTAACAAATCTCTGAGTTGTGGAATATATCACACTCTTTGATAACATGCAATCATTATGCCAATATTCAAGAAAGCTGAAACCTCAAATTTTAGTAAATACCGTCCTATTTCTGTTTTAAGTTGTATTGGTACATTGATGGAAATATGTGTTTACACACACACACACACACACATACACACAGAACGGACAAGGCCTCTCCCTTTTTTCCGAAGTGGGAGCTTAAAGACTATAAGGCGCGAGCGGAGGAATGTGATTTTACCTGTACTCCACAGAATCCCTTTTTGAAAGGAACCTCTCACATTCAAGCGCTAAGGTATCGAAGGTGTATTTATTTTTCAAATCAGCTTCGCCGAGGAGTCAGGCTTCTTATCACGTGACTTCAGAATCTCTTTGTCCAAATGCGATTGTATTGAATCAACGAATTTCGTTCAGAGATTGGTTTATGTAATTCCGCAACTGTCTTGTGGTATACCCTCCTTTTTGATGTTGTCTATGTTTGTTTAGACTTATGTTCTCTTGTATTATGCAATACACTCTCGTTGAGAAGTTAACAAATGAAGGAAACATGTCTATGGTGTATACTATTAATACAGTATCAATTTACGTAAAGAGGAAAAGGTTAGTTGGTTAGAAATACGCTTGAAACACTGATCAAGTTACCGATACTATTGTGAATAAGGAGTAGAAACCCGTGTCATTATTATATTTTGTCCCCATGAAAGAGAGGTAACTCTGTATATATAGAATTTAGTTTTCTTCTTTTATTCTCGACCATTATTTTCGCCACATTCTCTGTCGTTGATGTGCAAGAGAAATATATTTGTAATTGAAAACGGTTGCGGTTGCTGATCATGATGCTAACATTGGCTGCCGAAGCATGGCGGTTGCTGTAAGCGACGAGAGATTGTCGAAGAGATTAAACATGAAGTAGCGATAGGCGATTCTGGAAAGGTCTGTTGAAATGGAATCGAGTGGAAACATTTGTTTTATTCACTCTAGTTAATCAACCTGTACGTTGCACAATTTTGTAGACAACAGCAGATGGTGACCAGCGCAAGTGTGATAGCGTTTCACTGTATACTATTTGGACACAAGTGTATAAATCTTCCCCTTCTCGTAATTTATAACAGTTGAATCATCATCTTCTCACCTTTGCGTGTCACTTGTAATGTTATTGTATAATTGACATGAAAGTTCATTTCATACAGCAATAATATTTTGATGCCAATAATATAACCTCATCAATTGTGTTCAGCTCGTAAGTAATTTGTCAGAAAATTATACTTTTGCTTCCAAAGGTTTGATTTTTCCACAGTTTCACATTTAATTTCATGCATAATTTGTTAAATTACATTCCATTCGTATCTAAGTGAAGTCAAAGTAAACAGATTAAAAGGAAAATTTCTATATGGGACCCAAAACAATTTCCAAGCACCTTTAATCTGCACCATGAAAGTCCTTGGAGTCTCCAGGTCAAACCCTTTACAAGAATATAAATAAGGTGGTTTTTTGTTTCATAAATTTGTTGAAATGGTTGTCGTTCGTGTGTAAATTGGATGTGCGAACAACTGTAAAAAATATCTTAACAAAATGTTACAAATAAAAAGCGTAAAATTGTTATGATTCAAACGTGTACGTACACTCGTTAGCGCAGAATTGCATTATATATATGGATGCGCTACCGAACGCGGTTGGCTATGGCAATATGTTTTCGGGCTACTAAGGACTGCAGCTGCCACACACACACACACACACACACACACATACACACACCGGAAAATTGGAAGAAAATCAATACGGATACGTTAGCAACGTATTGACGTAGAAAATAATACATTAAACGTAGATGAAATTACAAAAATGCTATTCATTTAAAGTGCCAAAAGCGCTAATAATTTTACTCAAAACGTTTATACCATTTTTTTTTCAATCGTCAGACAATACCCGCCCGCGGACATAATCTTATCAACGAAATTTTGCATAGTTAGGCAAACCCTCCCGTGTGTGTGTGTGTGTTTCAGGGCGGAATCCCATGTATTCTCATTTTCTTTTAAAAATTCATGTTTCTTTCTTCTTCCTTAGATAGTTATTCAAATGATAATTTATTTGTTATAAATATGATATAAACATTGGATTCTTTAATAGAAAATTGGACAACAGATACAGATGAAAATTACATTAAGAAGAACGAATATGAAAGATGGATTGAAACAAAAAGTTTTTTTAATATTTTTGTATCAACAAATACCAAAAAAATATAAATGACAGTCAGACTTTCGAGGAGAATTTTTCCGGGCTAAGATATAAACGAGTATTTTTTAAGCTTTGTGAAAACAATAGGGGGTGGGGGTATGTCCGCCCTGGAATCATCATGAGGGTTGGGCTTTCCGCCTTCGCCAATTACATGGTTATTTTTTGTCCGACCCCGACAAACATATACAAATATCATCTAAAGCAACACTCATATATAATCTAAAGCAACATTTACACTTCTTTCACAATATCTCAAATATTTGACATTCTTTAAGTTCAAGTGAGGTTTAATTTCATTGTTATAATATGTCCCCACCAAACACACAAATTGCGGCTGCATTACGGCCACCATATGACTCACCATGGAAGTCAGTTTCATGTATTGTTGACTGTACTATGTGGATCTCCCATCTCTTTCAATTTAATTAAATGATAAGAATAAAACTAAATTAAGATATTCATCATTTTTATTTCATATTTAAATCAGTATACTATTTAAGTATTTCTTAACATCATCAAATAGATGTAGAGATGGTTTTACGTCGGGATTTGCTAGCAACGTCTGCATTTCTTCCCGATGCAGTATGCTGCAAAGAAAACCAAGAAGAAGCTTACAGCGCATATTAGAATAAAATATTCCCTCACGACATCCATTACATCATTGTTATAATTCGGATTAAAAGGCTTTCGTTCATTGTTTGGGACGTCATCAGCTGGAAAGGAGGCCGTCGAATCCATAAGAGTAAGATCGGTGTAAGCACTGTCTAAACAAGTAAATATCTTCGTGTCGTCATACACTGATACAAACAGACGCTTCCAATACATCACGTGACCAGTTGCCAAAACGCTAAAAGTCTGTTTCCCTATCTTCTGAACATGTATTCCATAATTCAAATAGACACCAAAGCAAATGTTCTCTTTTGCTATGACGTAGCCCTGATACAGATTTGGATACACGTCAAGCGGTTGAACAAGTTGCAGATATTTCATTGTTTCTAAGCTGTACAACTTTGTGAGTCCTCCAAAGTTTTCATAAATTATTACATGCTGATTTGCTTTGAGTCTTACAAACAGCGAGGATGATCTGTCAACGAGAATACCATTTTCACCAACATCAAGGATGTTTCGGTAAATTGTGACGACTTCCGTTAACTTCATATTCTCACGCGAAACGGTCACACACACTGTGTAATGTCGTTTAATTGGCTGTAACCATACACTAACATGGTGATTTCGATCGCCCAGGAACTGGTTCGTCAAATCTTGTATCTGCGTGAATAATATCTTTTCGAACATGTGGGAATTCGTGATTACTTTCATATTCGGAATAACTGATAATAAATATATATATTTTCCATCTCCAAGTAGTTGACTGAAAAGTGGTACGCATTCACCACCTTGGATGGCGAAAAGAACTGGACAATAAACTGGTAGACATTTGTCCTGAAAAAAAGAAAGATCATGACAGTCAATTATATCAATCATATGCAATTAAATATAGTACGTTTACAGCCTCTACATGTGTTCGAATATATACTGCAACATACAGAATATTCTATTCAGACCGCGTACGACCAAATTTCGATTTTTAGGGGACTCTATTCTGATAAACAAAGCAACGATTGAAAGCGAGTTGAACGAATAGTTTGGCGGAGCTTGTGGTGGAAATTCTGAAGATTTCGAGCGGACATGTCTTCTACCGTACATTCATAAAGGCTTATATCTATTTACTGTTATTAAGAGTTCATATTGTTGATGATAGCATTACCATCAAATATGTTTATATGCATATATCTATCTACCACAGTCAGAAACAGATTGATTATCACATGGTCACCGGGACTGGTGCCAAATTAGTCGAGGACTCCAGAGTTTAAATCCTTATGTGAAACCTGTCTCATTCAGTATCCCTTCTCGTAAGGATATGCACGTCATGTTTCCTGTATTAAATTACACTGTAGACGAGTGACATGTAGTCTGACACTGGGCTTACAAAATTTAAATATTGAACGCAAATTAAGGGAAATAAGGCAGAGCAGTGACCTCCCGGTTACGGGATGAATCAAATCAATCGGTCACTGGTCTCAATAATTTCACTATTGCTGTCTCATTTTACCATGAGCGTATTAACAGGGAACTGGTAAATTTGTTATCAGTTGATGAAATATGAATTACATCATCACTGAATGAGATGAACTTCCCGGCTATACTGCCTTACTCGCGTTGTAATTGAGAGGTAAGATCCCCAGTCGCGACATACCGAAGTCGTCAACAATAGCACTGGTATTTCTCCCTTGAGCTTGGCTTGGCGATCAACACAATATTAGTTATCAAGACTATATTTGCCAAGCATAAAGTTGATGTAACCGAGTTTGCATCGTGTCTCTTGCCTTAGCCTGATCTTTCTTTTTAATTATATCACGTACGAGAGGACACATCCGTTGATGACTGAAATACTGTAGATAGGGTTTAAAACAAGCAATCAGACACCACCTTAGATATAACATTTTGTATAAAAATATGACGTGCTCATGATACCTTAATAGCCCACAATTTACTTTTTACAGACAGCAGGAGTATAACTATATAATCCTTTTTCAAATAAATATTCATGTACAAATTCATGACTTGATGGATATTTCTTACGATTTTCTGGAATTGTTTATGGAATATGAAACAATGCATTTTCTTTGTAATACAGACTGCCTGGTCTATAATGTTGTATGAGCAAACGGGGGAGACCCTGGTCAGACAGCTCATGGAAATGATCTGTCTCATCTGGGTCTGCTCTGATTGCTACTACGTCAAAATTATGAGGTAAAGTGTTAATAATGTTGTCTTCATCGCATACATGTATTATGGCTTTAGTATTTTTAGTTTTTAGTTGCTCGAGGGTTTTTTAATTGATGGTTTACCTCCAGTGTGTCAAAGATATGTCCGGGTCCACACCGAGTATCAAAGGCTTTACTTAAGTAGGGGCTTTCATCAGTTGACGTACTGTAGTCGAGAGTGGTAGTCAGTAACCATCTATTTGGGTTCACCTCTTCCTCTGTCATAAGGACAAGCATATTTTGCTAGAAATGACATCTCCTTATAATCGTTGCTACAAGCGTAACATGCTAGATTTTTGTAAGTCTGATATGATGGAGTAGATCTTGTATAAAGAACAGCTTTGACGGGAATGTTTGGTCCATTTTTGCAGGTAAGAAAATCTGACTCCTGGCGGGAACAAGTCTGAACACTTGATTTCTTTCTGCAATAATGATATTTGTGTTTCATTGTAGCATTTGTTGGTTCAAAAATAAAACTTGTCAATTCAATTCTATCATAATCATTTTTATTTACAACTGAAAAATGTATATCTTTTAGACTTGTATAATGGTGATTTTCGCTACCTAGTTCTTGAAGATATACATCCCAGGAAATGACGTCATGTTCCTGGCCGTGACATTCCGCACAAAATTTATTTTTGAATATTTCTCCAGCGACAGATGTAACAGGAACGTTTTCGAATAATGAAAATTCCTTTTTCTGCCCCACTATTGTTAGATCAGCTTCGCATTTATTTCTTGTGTTATCGTCAGACCAATTATATGGACATTTCGACGTCATAAGTATACATGTGTCGTTCAAAATGACAGGAACACTGAGGCAAACACAATCCTTGAAGTCGTTTTCGAGGTCAATGCCATCAGATGATGAAGTATGGTTTTCGTAGAAATGCATTGTATCAAAATCTACACCAGAGGCTCTTACAATGTTCTCGAGCTCTGTTGTGTTGGACACTTGTGTAGAGTTGATGTAATCCATCAAGAAGTAATCCAAACAACAATGACCATTATCAATACACGTAGAGTCGCATGAGCAGTTCTCACAACACATATTGTTTTCAGGGATAGTTTCATGTAGTTGATTTCTTATTGTACACAAGGGCACATAACCGCAGTACCTTAAGTGCAGTGATATCAGTTCCAGAACGTGCGATGTATTATCCATGTGTGCCTTTGCTGTAAGATGGCTCGTCCCAGTAAATGTCGAGAGAGCAAATCACCATGACAATAACCAACATGTTGATATCTTCGACCGCTTCTATAAAATCGCACCTGTCAACAAATATTTCTTATTTAAGAAATTGAATAAAAACAATATAATTAATACCTATTGCTGGAATCGAATTTATTGCATTCACTTACAATAGAGTAAGATGATACATACCAGAAGGGAGGGATATCACACACACACACACACACACACACACACACACTGTGACAGCGATATTAAAGATTCTTTAACTGTTTCCATTAACATTAACATGTAAGCACCTTAATGCAAGGATTTATTCAATGATTTTTTATCTGAGAAAAAGCATAAAAATAATGTATCACCTATATTGCTTTTTTTGTATTATGTAACTAAGAAATAAATGAAAGTAATACTAATAGCTTTTTCACACATGTCTGTTTTAACTCACCAGAGAACAACGTGCTCAGGTGAGCACTTGTGACCACCTGTCGTCCGTCATCGTGCGTCATCAGTCGTGCCTCATCAACCGAGTGTCTATAACAATTTATTTAAAAGACATCTCCTCTGAAAACACAGAATAGAAAAGGATGAAACTTGGCATAGATGATCCTTTGGTGGCCACAAAAGTTTCTAAAATAAACTTGATCCATGTAGAACTCTGTTTGCCATGGCAGACAAGTCATTTTTATGTAAAAAAAAATACAAATAAATAAAAAAAAAACAAGAGGGCCTTGATGGCCCTAAATCGCTCACCTGAGATAAATGGTAGAGGTTGACCCAAGGAACATCTGTACCAATTTATTTTAAAATCTGGCCAGTAGTTTTGAAGAAGATGATTTTTAAAGTTTTCATATTTTTTTTCTTTTTGTTGCCATGGCAACCAGAGTTCTACATGGATCAAGTTTATTTTAGCAACTTTTGTGAAGGTTGACCCAAGGATCATCCCTGCCAAGTTTAATCAAATTTGTCCAGTGGTTTCAGAGATGTTGTTTAAGGTTTCTCTATATACATATAAGGCAAATAAGCCCCGCCCCTGGCGGCCATGTTTTTTTACGGATCGGAATAATTTTAGCAACTTTGGTAGAGGTTGACCCAAGGAACATCTGTACCAAATTATTTTGAAATCTGACCAGTAGTTTTGAAGGAGATGATTTTTAAAGTTTTCAAATTATTTTTCTTTTTGTAGCCATGGCAACCAGAGTTCTTCATGGATCAACTTTATTTTAGCAACTTTTGTAGAGCCTCACCCAAGGAACATTCCTGCCAAGTTACATTAAATTCTGTCCAGCGGTTTCAGAGGAGATGTCGTTTAAAAAAAATTGTTGACGACGCACGACGACGGACGCCGGACACAGGGCGATCACAATAGCTCACCTTGAGCACTTTGTGCTCAGGTGAGCTAAAAAAAACTTAAAAAATCGTCTCCTCTGAAACCAATGGTCAGATTTTCATTAAATGGTCAGCTTATGAATTTCTACCATATTTCCTAAAATGAAAAGTTGATCCCATGATGATTTAGGCCTTCAGATGATTCAGATGATTGACTATCTTAAGTTTTTCTTTTGTATCTGAAATAGATTCTGGTTACTGCTGGTGGTAACCACGTAAAAAATGACCTGAGTGGTTTTAAATAAGCTTATGTACTCTGGTGAGTGATCTAGGGCAATTATGACCCTCTTGTTTCTCTAGTTGAAACAAGTGAGTTTCGAGTCAGAAAAGATGAGATCAAACATAACGTTCACCAATAAGTATATCTCTTTGTCAATATATATATAGTATCAAGTATATATTTTGTCAATATCAGTAAATATTCCGACTCAACAATCCCGATGTGTACCATGAATTACATTTTAGACCTCGTTTGATCATAAAGAGAAAAAAACTTCAATAAATATTTGAGTATTATATTTATGTGAGACACATATGGAGTTGTCACTCTTGTATGGCGCAGTCAGGAATCGAACCTTTTACTCCGTGGAGAATATGTTGATTTATAGCTAGGATGGGCATATTGTCTCGTGTTACTATCAGATAGTACTTAGTCTCCAGACTGTACTGAATGTTTCGACGGAAATACTTAGCAATTTCATTGAGCAATAAAACAATAAATAGCTAACGTCACTGGGACCTATATTATCTATTTTTAAACACTTAATGCGATAGTTTAGCAGTTTGCAAGAATACACGAATCGCTCTTTCTATAAAGAAAGTTTGTGCAATCGTTATTAATAAGCGTTTTACCTGTTACAAAATAAATAAGAGCATCGCTGGTCTGTTTGTGTTTTATTTAAGGGAGATATGATTAATCTAAATGGACCGAAAAGTTATGACCCTTGATCAGAATGTAACCCTTGTGATAGTCAAAAAGTGTGTTAAGTTTAATTTAGCTAAGGACACGGCAATACATGATATAATTACAACAGGTGACTTTAATCTTAATGTTAATTCTGATACTCAATGCCGTAAAGTAGATGTAATACCAAAGCAATTTGATCTAGATAAATGCATATTAGAACCTACCAACTGCACTGATCATTCATCTTCAATTATAGATCTTCAATATATACCCAATTAATCCTCATTAGCTTCGATGCATTTTTTAATAAAAAAAGATATTATTGTCCTATTTTTTTTTGAATTTTTAAATTTCAGAAACCTTAAGTAGTTTCCTATAAGCAAAAAGTTGGAAATTGCGATAAATCGCGCAACTTAAGATTTATTGAAATGTTATTAGAAATGCTGACATAGAAGTTTACACATCAAATTTTACAAACCATATTACTGAAACCGGTTAAAACCTAACGAGGAAATAACAATACGTCCGTAAGACCCACCATGGATTAATTCTGACAGAAGACTGAAAATTCGGGAGCGAAAACGCGCCTTAGAAATGCTAAAAAGTTAAATGTTCCCTGTTTCTGGGCAAAGTTCCGGTGATTGCGGAATAAGGTTTTTATTTGTTGTCCGAAAAAAAAAATCGTATTATAACTCACTAGCAGGCAGGTTAAAGACAAGTAATATATCATCTAAGGATTGATGGCGAGTCTTTATTATACTCATTTCTCCGTCTTCCTCTCAGCGTATCCCTTATTTAAAAATCCCTTGAATAGCGAGTATATTCTGAATGACTTCTTCGTACAACAGACTTATATTGATGAATCAAATCACATCATTCGGAACAAGATAAAGATGCTAATCAACCGAATATTTCCAATAAAGTTATAGAAACGTCTGATGTACAATATGTCCTGAAAACATTATCCTTAAGAAAAGCTCCAGGTCCTCATGGAATCAATAATCGTATACCAATTTAAGCATTGCACCAAACAGCCCAGCATTTGTGTAATTTATCTAAAGCATCGCTTGAGTCATATACTATGCCCTCCGAATAAATTATCCTTAAACATGTATTTATATTTTTACAGAATGTGAAATTTTTACCCCCTCCCCACCTCACAATCAGGTTTTATGCCAGGAGATTCTACAGTAAATCACATTGCCTATTTATATAATATATATTTTTTTGCGCACTAGATGAGGGTCGTGAAATTAGGATTTTTTTAAGGTATATGTTAAGCAATTGAAAAGGTGTGTCATCGAAATTTTCTATTCAAGGCCAATTATTGTTGTGGTTTTCTAGTTATTTACAAAATAGGCATCAAAAAGCTGTTGTTCCCGGTACATCTTTAACAAAGTCTGAAATTAAACCAGGCGTGCCTTAGGGCTCCATTCTTGGACCTGTTTTATTTTTAGTTTATATTAATGATACTGCTATTGAGTTTGAATCTCAGATAAACCTTTTTGCAGGTGACAGCAGTCTTTTGATAGTTTTTGATTCTCCTTCTTACGCCGCGGCAATTTAACTTGAAATTTAAGTTAATAAAATCTCAACCTGGGCAAATAAGTGGCTTGTTAACTTTTATCTCTCTAAATAAGAATGCCTTATTATTCTCGCAAAAGAAAATCTACATGTATGACACATCTATTCTTTCTGTTGAATAGCATAAGCACTTGAGTGTAGTCCAATGACCGCAGCTGGTATCACCAATTGATAATATAAAAAGAAGGCCTGGTCTCGAATCCATATAATGAAAAAAGACTTTATTACTTTTTAGACAGAAAATCTCTATCAGTTATTTATTTTTCCTTATTCGACCTATTTTAGAATATGCTGCTGTTGTTTGGAATAAATGTTTCGAATATGACAACAAAAGGGTCAGTGTGGCCCTGAAGACGCTCACCTGAGAAAACTTTATTGCCTGTACAAGTTACCATATTAAAGCAATGTTGTACTGACTATATAAACCATGAGGTCATTTCAATTCCACAAACTAAACAGTACCTATGGTCAATATTTGAAATCAAACTTGACTGAGAGATAATGGCTATAAATATTACCATGAATCATCAAAATGATTGCTTAAGAAATGAAGATGCTTAAGTATAAACAGTGAAATATTGCAATTTTATTATTTAAAGGGCCATAACTCCTGACCTAATTATTCGATATCAGCCATAGTCATAGTTGGCCAAGACATTATGGCTATAATTATTGTCATAAAGTTTGAAAACGATTGTTTTAGAAACGAAGTACCAAAGTGCAAACAAAGTGAAATCTGGCTTTTTGTATTAAAAGAGGCATTACTTCTGACTTAATTGCCTATATCTGCCATAATCGGGCTTGACCTAGATATTATGGCTAAAAACTTTGTCATAATGTTTGAAGATGATTGCTTAAGATATGAATATGTTAGAGTGTAAACCAATTGAAATCTAGCATCTTTAGTATTAAAAAGGCATAACTCCTGACCTTATCGGCCGATACCAACCATAATCAAAATTGGCCGACAGATCATGGTAATAAACATTGACAAAAACGTTTTGCCGACCTACCGACCCTTTTTTTTCCAGAGACGTAAGTTGATACAAAAACCTTATTTTTTGCATCATCAAACTTGGCTGAGAGGTTATGGCCATGAACATTGTCATGAAGTTTGAAGATTGCTTAAGAATTGAAGATGCTAGAGTGCAAACGAACTCATAAACTCATTGTTGGCAACGGACGGACGGAAGACGGACATTAATTGATCCTAATAGCTCATCGTCAGCACATGTGCTCAGGTGAGCTAACAAGAACTTAAACTAATACATAATGAAGCAGCACGTATAGTTACAGATTGTCTTAGATTAGTATCTATTCAAAATGTATAAGATGAGGCTGGGTGGGATAGTCTAGAAACATGTAGGACAAAACAAACTCATGATTCTCTTTTTTAAAATATTGAAAGGTTATTTTCCTGATTATTTATCTGAATTATTCCACCAACCGTTGGCCTGAGCACTACAAGGTCGTTAAGACGTTCCTATAAGAACACGCACTTCTCTTTATTCGAATTCCTTCCGAATTCATTCTAGATGACGTATCAATAATTGACAGTATTTCCGGCAGTAAGATATATCTTAACCGTGACAAACCAGCTGAAAAAAATATTTCCATGGAAAAAGTAGATTACAGGTTCTCCATTCACGTCTTCGCACTGAGTGTAGTTCTTTAGAAAACACCTATACAATAGAAATTAAGTTCCTTCTCCACTTTGTGACTGAGGACAGATTGAAACAACGTATCACTATATTTTTCAATGTCCTATGTATGTTAACCAACGTCAGGTGTTATTTAATTCTATATATATCATAACCGATGTAAATTTCAGAGTCTTACTCTATGGCGATGACAATATTTTAGGGTCTCAAAACTTGACTGTGTCTATGTTTATCGTTCTAATCCTAAATAAAATCGAGGGGCGAAAGTGAAATAATGCAAAGTGCATATAAATATATACACGGTATTTGGCTCTACCCTCGAAGTATTTGTATTTATAGTTGTCAAACTTTATTGAAAAATTTAACAATTATATGAAGTATGTTGACAGAAGGTTTAATTGTTTAGAGGTTATTGCTTACGTCCGTCGTAAACATTTACCACCGAAAACAGACGAGTTAAAATACAATTTTTATATTTGATACGGTATATTTTGTCAGCATTAGTTAGAACCTTAAAAGGGTGAAATATAACTTTTGCTGTATATATTTTAATTTTAAAATTATAAATTTTTTTTAAATTTAATGAGTTTTGTTTATCTATATTCGCAAATACATGGCTTAAAATGTAATCGTTTTAATCAGTTAAAAAAAAATTCCTATATTGTATTTTATCATATTAAGTAGTATAAGTACCTCCAAGTTTATTTACAAATTATAGTTAATATCAATATATAAAATAAATTTCCTTGCAAATATTTGTGATAGCTAAATACCTCTGTTTGTTACTAAAAATAATAAAAATTCTTAAACAAATTACTTTATAGTACGTAACAAAGCAAAGTATATTAATAAGGTTTATCATCAATTGTAATTGTAGATAAAATTGAAGCCGTCATTGTAATTTGGTTTACCTCTCAATAAATCCAAAAATAAGCTTCGATTCACTTCCAATTTGGTCCCTTATGCAAGGCCACGTAAAGTAAAAAAAGTTCCAACTATTAAAATAATAATCTGGTGTATTTTACATGCATAACGTTAACCTTTTCTTGCGTAATGAATCAGTCACAAGTAGGTGAGGAAAGCGCAGCTTATAGCTGCCAGGGAGCATTTCATTGGCTGGTTGAATGTTTTTTACAAATGAATTTCGATTAATCTGCGAGAACCAGATCTATGCGTGTATAATAACGACATAGAAGCGCACTTATCTTCAGGAGATACGTTTCTTGGTTTATAATATTGCACGAATCAGTAACCCTAGGATTTCTTCAATTCACTGAAATATTTATTGTCTTACAAAAGAATTCATAACACAATTCACTTAAACGCCATATGTTACGAAGAAAACTGGCATTAACATGCAACTTCAAAATATATCATTTATGTTTTATACTTTATTACAAATCCACCTGAGCACAACATGATCATGGTAAGCTAGTAGGCTGGTCCTGTGTTCGTCTTCCATGCGTGCGACCGTCGTAAACAATTTCTTTTAAATAACATCTTCTAAACCGCTGTATGGATTTTTACAAATCTTCACAGGATTGATCATTATGATACTCTCTTTTAAAAATGGTCCAAAATGTTTTCATTGGTTAAAAAGAGTGTTGTTTTGAACACATGTGTCACCTGCTGAAGCATAATAGAAAAAAATGTGACAGACAGACCTTAAAAAGTTAATAACTAAAAATATTAATGCCATTTATGGACATTATCTCAGACAATCCCTCATGTTAATCTCTTTCAATAAAATTTCATTTGAATAGCATGAGTAGAGCAAGAGTTATTGAAGAATAAAGAATATTAGAAAAGGGGATATAATAAAAAGAATCTTGATCCCAATGTTGTGGATCTTTTCCTCTTGTCAAGCTCTGTCAATAAATGAAATTTCATTTTACAGTATATAGGAAAAGATGGAAAAATCGGCTCGTCAGAAATTTTGTGTATAACATAGTCAAGTGGACCTCTACCCAGTTTGTTCATCATGGCCCTCGGTTTAAAAGTAGCCGCGTACCAAGGGTTACTTGATTTTATATAATCATACGTGTATGATAACATTAAAATATTCATGTCAGAAACCATATGCTCTAGAGTTTAGATATTTGGTGGGTTATAAATAGGAGTGGCAGTTCAAGAAATCAAAATAAGTTGTACAAACACTTGATACGCATCACTAAAATATTGAAGGTTTAAGCAAGGTCCTCATTGAAGTTTCTCGTTTTTCTTAATTTCACCAACACAATGAAGAGTTCTTCATAGTACAGATTCCTGGCAGCCCTCTCTTACTCGTGATCATTCCACTACTGGATGACTTCCCTATCCAGTAACAATAAATTGCCACCAGTTCTTATTTTTGGTATGTACATAATACCATAAACACGTCATAGTTTGGGTTTGGTAAATTTGTCCAGAACTGGAACTGAAACTTGATGAGTGTTGTTTTCTAATCTCATTTTCTTGGACTCAATGCAAGCATTCTCCTCTCTTAAGGTTTCAATACAATCAGTACAGAGATCGAATACATTGAAGACGATATTCATGGTCAGAATTGCACACAGCATTATCACACTTTTTGGAGTAATAATCCAACTTCTTTGGCTTCTTTCGCGCTTTACTGCTCAAGCTCCATTTTTCTTGATGTCTGTGGAGAGTGAGAGTACCTGAAAAGAAAATAATTAAACATATGATAGAGAAAATTGCTGCCTTTATCTTGTATATGTTGTTTCCCCATATTTTAGTGAAAAGGGGGTTAGACTACTAGGTAACTAGTTGTTTGATGATTCCAGAATCATTTACTAATGGCATTATGAAGGTGTAATTTACTACATATACGAGAATATATTGTTTTATACGCCAACAATAACGACACCAAGATGATAATAATACATCAACTTTTTTTCTTTGAAAAACAGCCAAGCTAAAAACAAAGAACCAGACAGGACACTACGAAATACACGATCTGAAATTGCTAATGCTGCTGTCCTTGACTGTCGTTTCGGTGTAGTATTCCAGGAAATAATGACGGTAGGTACGACTCATTAGAAGCATCATCTCTTTTAGCACCTGAAATAATGATATTCAGAGAAACCACTAATGTGAATCCAAAATCAATACAATGTTATATGTTTGACACCGACAACTGTCATAATTCTTTTAATTAACAGTACAACTGCAAATTATATATGAACATCTGCATCACGAGAACAACTATCTCAGGGAGAGCCCTACCTGTATCGTACTTTGAAAGCAAAATTATAAATTGTTCCAACATGAACTTAATAGCGCTTGAATGCCAATAGACAATAAGTTTCATGATGACTTTTGAAACTGCATGACAATGAAATGGATGTGAATTCTACTCAACGGGCAGTCCATGCTATTCTCAATCGAAAATCTTAATTGCATAATACAGATTTAATATTGTGACCTATTGTGATAGTGCCAATCTGCAATAAGTAAGCTAATTTCATAATAGTAGGATATTTGCTGGATTTTTATTTAAAAATGAATCTAAGTGCGGGGAAGAGGTACCTAATTATGAATTACGACTGTACAAAGTGGATTCGGTAAGTACGAACTGCTTCACTTAATCATAGGATATATTCCATACAGGTACAAATATGCCATAATAACCACTGTTAAAATAATGATATTTAAAGCAAACTATTACCTCCAGCAAAATGCTCTGGGCTCACTCGTAAATTGGAATTTGGTTAGAACGCTACGATTTTCCCATCCTGATCCACTATTATTATTATTAGCCATTATTAGGTTGTTTATGACCTTTGAAAAGTAGAAAAAACACTTTCCTACTTTCTCTTGAATATACAGTTTTGCGTTTTGACAAAGGGGAATGGTTGATAAGTTTCTTCTTGGGACAAAAAATCCGAATTTCATTAATGGTTTTGTAATTTAATAACAATTCTTTTAAAGACTTAGACATTTAGACATTACCGCGTAACTGATCCAATAGCTATTGCCTATAAATAAAGGAAAGGATTGAACAGCTTCGCTGCCATCCCTCGGTACTGAACTATTATATCAACTGTTTACTCAAATTACAAATATAATTCATTATCAAAGACCAGCTGCTCTCTGGGAAGAAATTTTATTCTGTCTCGAAATATCACATGTTACGTATGAAAAGAAGGCAATTCCCACAAATTAATACCATACCTGTATTATATGAAGTCACGTGTTTCGCTTTTTATTATATTCTGAAACATATATCAATGAAAAAGCGCAAGAGACTTTTTTTAAATATGAAATAGCATCTGCCTTTCACATATGCTACAGACAATTGTACAATAACTTGTTATCTTCTGCAGGATAGAACAATTTTGTCTCATCAATTTTACATATTCTTTTATTTTGTAATTCATATTAATTCATAAATTCGACAGCTAGAGCGTCAGCCAAGTAAAATCTTGCATTTTTCAATAATTTTAGGATCATAACTACTCACCTACCTATAGTAGTCGATATCATTGAGAGATTATGGACGCTAATAGGTATATAGCTTGTCTTGTACTGTGGCTGAGTACGACGAACGCAACATTCACTTTGGAAGGAGAATGATAATTATACTGTTATATAGCCGATTTATGGTATAGTATTTGTCAAGATGTAACCAAGACAAGAATTTTTCGTTTGACATAAATAATGAATACAATGATTAAAAAATGACTAACAGAAAAATAAATTCTTGTCCTCAAGTTTGTTTTTAATATATGCGTGCAGATGAATGGATGCAGAAACCTTAAAAATCCTTAGATTTTTCTTTTAAAGGCTTTTTTTTTTCTTGAGGACAGATTTGTATGCCCCCAAAGCTAGTTTTGGGAGCATAATAAAATCGGACGTCCGTCTGTGTATGTTTCTGTGTGAGTGTGTGTGTCAGTCCGTTTGGCATTTTCGTTTCCGGACATTTACTCTGTCCTGGATGGATGGATGGATGGATGGATGGAGAAGACGGAGTGTCGGCGAAGATCCAGGTTTGCAACCCAAAGGTCTAGCCACAATCACAGATCAAAGGCCATAAAATAGGGTATTTTTCAGTTTCTGACATAAACTCTGTCCTGGATGGATATTTATATAACTTGGTATCAATGATCTCAAGAACTCAGAATGTAGCGCGAAAGGTTCAGATTTGTAACTCAAAGATCAAGGTCACCTTCACAGATCAAAAGTCATTAAATGGGTTTTGTTTGGTTTCAGAACACTTACTCTGTCCTGGATGGATGGATGGATATTTATATAATATGGTATCAATAATCTCCTTGAGGAGACGAAGTCTCATGTGAAAATTCCAGGTTGTAACTCAACGGTCAAGGTCACAGTAAACAATTAAAAGTCATAAAATGAGAGTATTTCTTGGTTTCCGGATATTAACTATGTTATGGGTGGATTGATATTTGCACCCACTGGCATGTATCTTCAAATACAGACAGAAAATATGAAGGAAAGTGCAGATAATAAGACCCATAACTCTTAACTTTAATATATTTTGAGTTACTCCCCTTTGTTGATAGAGCATTTGGGTAGGGGACACACGTTTAAACGGTTTAACAAAACGACAAACCAGTTCTGTGTCAAAGCAACTCTTTGGGGCATATGTCACTGACTGTGACCGTTCTTGTTTTCTAAAATTTTGCACATAAGTACATTAGACTGTAACTTAAAGATTAAAATTAAAGATAATGGGTCAACATGCTCATTTTAAAGCTTGTGATAAAACATAACTATTTGTTAAAATTGGGTTGAAAAAGCATGACATTAAAATTTAAAAAGATTTTATTTCGAAAAACTTTAAGAAAATGATATTTTCAGAATATTTAATTACAATTTGTACTTTATAATGTATTCTAAAAGATACAGGTGAAAATACTGTTAATATTATATATTGGAAAATCAAATCGAGCATAAAATCTCAATTGTGCTTTTGACCACAGTTTATACACTAAACTACCCTAATGATATAAAATCTTTAATATATATATATATATATATATATATATGCAAATATAAGTGACGACAAGCCTCGTTTACAAGTTTATTTTTCCTTGACCGGTTTCATAAAGTAAATCTTCAGGAGGTACACATGCATAACAATAAACAAAATGCTTAGCAACAACGTCGTGATGACGTTACATTAATTTGTGTATTATAGGGGACGTCACTCTAGGTGACGTCAAAAACGCCAGTTTAGATTAGGTTTAAACATGTCTATAAAAAACTTTTCTTTTTGCGTTCTTGCAACTATACTGTCTGTTTTATATATTGGAAAAACTGTAAATTTTGTTTTGCTTGTGCTGCAATCCGAAATGTGTCCACTTACTTTGAGTTTGCGTACTGCAGGGTCCTTGATATGCTGTCGATGCACTGTCATCTTTTTTCTCAGATCGTTTGTCTCTCCAATATATTCTCCGCCGCACCCATTGCATATAATCACATAGATGACATTTTAACGTTACAATTCATGCTTTCTTTAACCGAAATAGTTTTTTCGTTTCGTAATTTGTAATATTCTCCTTCAATTAAATGGTCACATAATCCACAGTTTGGTCGGTTACATCTTGTTATTTTAGGACTCTTTTCATTTTCAGAAAATTTGGCTTTGGTGAGAAGTCTTTTCAAGTTCGGTGGTTGATGTTTACTTTTAATGATTGTGTATTCGTCAAGAACATTTTTCATATGAGAATCTCTTTTTAAAATATTGATGTCGTGGTAAATTTCTGAGAATACTTATGGGTTTTGGGGATTAAAAGTGCTGATGTAAGTTATTGTATCTTGGTTTTTACTGTTTGGTTTTTCATTTATAAGAATGTTACGATCTAATGTTTTAGCCTTTTCTATTCCAGAGTCACCTAGAGTGACGTCCCCTATTATACACAAATTAAAGTAACGGCATCACTACGTTGTTGCTAAGCATTTTGTTTATTGTTATGCATGTGTACCTCCTGAAGATTTACTTTATGAAACCGGTCGAGGAAAAATAAACTTGTAAACGAGGCTTGTCGTCACTTATATTTGCCTATTCCATTTCTGTAGTGTGGAAAATCTTTCCGCAATATTATATATATATATATATATATAAATATATATATATATATATATATATATATATATATATATATATAAACACCTTTATACGTAACTTGCAATACTTTACATAGAGATAACAATGGCATAAATTTAGTTCCAATAATAGGGTTTTTAGGAACAGAATTTTTTATATTTTTTATAGGAATTTTAGGGCTTAAATGCTGTCTTTATGCGTTTAGTATGTTATTAGAAATGTACTGCCGTAAATACATGCAATCATACACAAGTATATATATACATATTACATATAACTGTAATTATATTGTTGTTTTGCTGGTGTTCCTTTTTTAAAATTACAGTAAAGATTGTGCATGGTTTTAATACCTTTATCTGTATGACATTGAAAAGGAAATGGTGTTGAACGAGTTTATTTTATGTTTTAACATAACAAATGCAAAATTGCACTGTTTGATACGTATGTCCTTGATACATTTAAATTGTCCCTATACATCTTTAAATGCCATAAAATACAGCGATAACCTAACACAAATCATGACATGGGATAATTCTTAAGGTGAAAAGGTTATCTTATCCGTTCGACACAGCAAACAACGCATTATTGATCAATGGCGAAGCTGTCGGTATTCATGTGCATTTTGGCATTTGTTGGTAAGTTTCATATGTTACAATACAATACACCCTATTGTGCTATGACATTGGTATATCAATATTTGTGTAAAACGCGTTATCGTTTGTTTTTAGCATTATTTTAAAGATATTTTAAAGATAATTTACATGGCTCTATGTTCAAAGCCCCATGATGAAATTTGTATCTGTATTCAATTTTAACCCTTGTCCCTAATGATACATTAATGTAGCTAGTTCACTGACCGGTAGAAATTAAAAAAAAAAAAAAAAAAAAATGCTCTCCTGCGTTAATGATGGAAAGGTCTTTGCTTCCTAAAAAATTAACTCACCAAACGTAGGTCACATTACACGAAAAATGGAAAAAGCGTACCTAGGCTAAATCGGTTAAATATACAATATGATATACCCGAAACACTGGTTCTTACGGTGCCACGTACAAAATGTATTATGTTCTGCAACATGGTATGTGCTCCAGTTCAGGGTAGCGAATTCGTACTTTCTGCTTTCTTTTCGCAATGCACGAAGAGTGAAGGTGATCACCAAAGTGACTGCAAATGAAAACAAGAGGGCCAAGATGGCCCTTGGTCGCTCACCTGAGAAAGATGATTGCTTAAGAAATAAAGATGCTTGAGTGTAAAAGTGAAATCTGGCTTTTTTTATGGTGAAATGGGCATAACTCCTAAATTTACAAGTCAATATCAGTTATAATTGAACCCGATTGTGAGATTATAGGCATAAACATTGTCTTAAAGTTTAAAAATGATTGTTAAAAAAATGAAGTTGGTAGAGAATAAATAAAGTGAAATCTTGCATTTTTTGCATTAAAAGGGGCATAACTCCTGACCTAAATGACCCATCTCAGCCACAATTGAACTCAATCGAGACATTATGGTCATTAACAATGTCATAAAGTTTGAAGATGATTGCTAAAAAAGGAAGATGCTAGAGTGTAAACAACGTGAAATCTGGCATTTTTTTATATTAAAAGAGGCTAAACTCCTGACCTAATCAACTGATCTCAGTCATAATCAAACTCAATCGAGACATTATGGTCATAAGCATTGTCATAAAGTTTGAAGATGATTGCTCAAAAGATGAAGATGCTAGAGTGTAAACAAAGTTATTTCTGGCATTTTTTGAATATTAAAAGGGGCATAACTTCTGAACTAATTGACGGATCTCAGCATTAATCGAACTCAATCGAGACATTATGGTCATAAACATTGCAATAAAGATTGCTCAAAAGATGAAGATGCTAGAGTGTAAACAAAGTGAAATATGGCATTTTTTTTAATATTAAAAGGGGCGTAACTCCTGGCCTAATGTTCCGATATCAGCCATAATCGAACTTGGCCGAGATTTTATGGTTATAAACATTATTTTAAAGTTTGAAGATAATTGCTCATAAAATGAAGATGCTAGAGTGCAAACGAACAAATTGTGGACGACGGACGACGGACGGACGAACGGACGGACGGACGGACGGACTACGGACATTCATCGATCCTAAAAGCTCATCCTGAGCACACGTGCTCAGGTGAGCTAAAAAGAAGATCTTAATATAAGTTTTACAAGATTTAGCCTACCAAAAAATCCTTTCAGTGTATTTCATAAATTTAAATAAGAAAAACAAAATTACAGACGACTATTACCATGTAATGGCGATACCGGCGAGTCTCAAGGTTACTATTCCACAGCAAAGAATCAGACAGGTGCAACCATAACAACAAGACTTGGCTGTCGTTGTTTAAGATATTTCAGCTCATGCAGCAAGATATAATCAGCTACACTTTGTTTTATGAATACACCTACTTCGGACGTAGATCCACACCCTTTTGTTGCATTAATGAATGAAATCAGGTAATGACCCCGTGATGTTAATGGACAAATGGAATCAAGGTCTTCCCCTGCTATTTCAAGTGAAACCCCGGAATTTTAGATTCTTGCTGGTTTACAATGGATAGTTCCCTGACCCTAATTCTTATTTGAATAAAAATAGGTTTGGCCACAAACAATGACATGTGCTCCTTTGTTAACATCATGTTTGTGGGACAAAATCTAACTGTAATCTATTGTTAAGATATGCTAATTGGTGGGTCATGGAACTATGCATTCAGCTTGCTTTGAAACCTTATCACCTTAACAAATCTAGAATCAGTCTAAATCAAGACAGAAGAAAGCACAACAGTTGGTTTCCTTAGGAAGGAACACTAAATCTAAATATTGTTTTAAAACCTTCTGTAGCTGTTTTGTCTGTGATGGGAAAGCCATTACCATCACGATTGGTTGCATTAGGTGATCATGCGTCTGTATATAGGTATTGATAGACCTAATGCACACATGTTGTTAAATGTCTTATTAGTAATCAAGGACCAGAAATAAGATGCTTTGAGTTTATGATTTTTTCAATTAATAAATATAGTTGAACCTGTATTGGCGGCCACCTTTACTAACCGGTCAACCTGCATTTAGCGGTCAGTTTTATTATTACCAAACATGATAGCTTAGTGTACATGTAGGGTTAATCCGGTGGATTTTTAGATTGTAAGGGTCTTCAATAGCAAAATAACCATATCAGTCCTATAAAATGTATTATCAATATGAACTTTTCGTAAATACGAATAAAATTAAAAAATGAACGCTTCATTTCTAGTCTCATTTCCAGATCTCTTTGAAGTCTCGGGGCCCACGCGATTTTATAAAATCGATATGGACACAAAAAGGCTAAGGTTAAAAGGTTAAAAAAAAAACAAACAACAAACAAACAAAAAACAAATCAACGTCTCTGAATAATCAACACTTCAGAAACATGTACACAAATATCTGCATATCAGTTTAAGTTATTTGATTGACTGAAATGGCAAAATTACCTTCAGCGTTATAGGTATTTTTGTTCCGTTTACATCAATTATGTTGTTTTCTTTTATCTATGGACCCCTTTCGACCATTCTGTTTTGATGCTGGTGTTTGAGCCAGAACTTCAAAAAAACAAAAAAACAAAACAAAAAAAAAAAACAACAACAAAAAACGCCATACTCTTAATTTGGTGCAATAAAGCCCATCCCTACAGACAACTTGTTGTTCTTACGACACCGTAAGTGCGCCGAAACTACGGAACGAAATGGCAGAAATCAGTAATCTATTTTATCCTTATGTGAATTTCCAATGTTTTAGAAAACTAATTATTTGAATATTCGGTTTCTGCTGTCAACACGCCTATTATGGTTGTTGCATCCCCAACAATTGTCTGTCGACCAGGCAATATTTTATCAATGCAAATTATCACATGTTTTGGTATGATAAACTTTAGATAAAGGTCAGGTCGGTTTACAGCTTTCAACATTCTTGAGTTAACATTATTTACATGTACCATTACATCATATCATTCTAGGCTTGACCGTAGCCACTTCATGTCATAAAGATGACCTTTCCGTGTGCACGGGAGTCTTGTGCACAGCTCCGAATCAAGTCATTGGGTGCGAACATGATGTTTGCACGTGCGTAGATATGCCTGGACACCCAGGGCAGCTATTGCGTAAGTTACAATTCTTTCTCATATAACAACGTAGCGTAATGGATATTTCGAGACAGATGCAATTTTTCATCAAGTTTACTAATTAACTTTGCTTGTTATTATTTATAGCAGTTGTACTCAGCGATTGAAATATAACATCTCAATTTAAGTGTATATAATGATATACATCAATTAAACAATATGCCTCAAAATTTCAATATAGGCACTTAGTCTAGGGTTTATATATATATATATATATATATATATATAAATATATATATATATGTCTGGTATATCTAACTTACTAGCTTATTTTTTATATACATTGACTATGCACTTGTGCGGTATGTCTATCTTACTAACATGTCGTTTATATATACATAGACTATGCACTTGTGCGGTATGTCTATCTTACTAACATGTCGTTTATATATACATAGACTATGCACTTGTGCGGTATGTCTATCTTACTAACATGTCGTTTATATATACATAGACTATGCACTTGTGCGGTATGTCTATCTTACTAACATGTCGTTTATATATACATAGACTATGCACTTGTGCGGTATGTCTATCTTACTAACATGTCGTTTATATATACATTGACTATCCACTTGTGCGGTATGTCTATCTTACTAACATGTCGTTTATATATACATTGACTATCCACTTGTGCGGTATGTCTATCTTACTAACATGTCGTTTATATATACATTGACTATCCACTTGTGCGGTATGTCTATTTATAACATTTTATACATTGACTATGCACTTGTCCGATATTTCTGTTTATATATATTTATAATATTTATTGTTAATATGTACATATAATTTAAACAATGCGTTTAGCCATATGCTATAGCTAGGCACTCATAGTTCAGTAAAAGACGGGCTGTGGTACTAGTTAATTTTAAGTGATTTTAATTATCATGTTCATAGGCCAGGCACTAGTCAGATAATTGAGTTAATATATATAGAATATGACATGAATTGTTATTCGAGTCTGTGGAGAGCTTAATAACATTTTCATGAACGAGTTAAGTAAATATGATATGAAATGACAATTCATGTCATTTTCTTTGATCATATGACCCATACTGACAGCAAACGCGATTATAACAAAACTCAAATGAAGAAATAAATGAATAAACGGACTGTGAACGAATTACTATTTGTAATCTAACGCCAAGAAAATAGTTTCAAATTATACTGAAAATAACAATTTAACGTGTGTATTTCTCATACATTTTCAACATCATGTGAATAATGGATCATCTTTTTGATCGAGCTGTTCGAGTTCAACACACTATGCATATATATAGAATACACGCGCGTGACGTAATTCGATCTAAAAGTTATATGTAACGTGTTAAATATAAGGAAAAAATATGAAAGTTATACGAAACCTGAAACAGGAATTTTATTTTATTGTCATATGATAAAAGCTAAAATTACTCTAGTAACAGAAGTCATTCTAGACTAATTCTTCCCTACTGAATGATGTCATACAAATGTTGAGTCTTGTCACAGAAAAGACATGAATTATCTTATGTTACACATTTCTACTTTGGCTAAATTTGTTTGTAGACTACATATGATTTATACAATGCATTTATTGTATTGTTTATGTATTGCCCTATAGCAAATTGCTATTTTCATGACAAACATCATCGCATGTGTCCGTCGCCTGTCGCTATTTCTCGGAATGCGCATTTGTGGATCAAAATCCACACAAAGCATGAAGTGTTAAATTGTCGTGCTTCTAATGACTAAAGCTAGTAAAAAGTCACATTGCATGTAACGACTGGCGGGGACACCAAATAACTATTTTTGTAGTTATTTCGAACAGTCCGATCAAATTTTTATGGGGCACCAGACGAAATTTGAATTTTTGTGGCGAGAGCAAAATGCTGTTTTGTCGTGTTTCTAATGTTCAGTTTGTAAACGCATGTTTGAACATTTTAAATTCCACACGTTTTATAGAGGCCCGTTATTGTACCAAATGCAGTGTATATTTTTCGAATATGGGCGTTACAGTTTGATTGAGAGATGGAATCTATCTTGTACGCGTTGACGACAAATAAGTACAATGCATAAATATTATCTTTTTAAAACGATCATTACCTGATTTGCTTATTCCATATATTTTCGTCAGTTTTCTGATGTTTTCCACGGACCTTCCGTATGGCTCCGTTAACGAATCATGAATACATAAATTGATGGCGAAACAGATAAACACATTATCATTCGGCAAAAGTTTTTCAAATACAAATTGTTTCCTTTTACGAAACATCTTTGGGAAATACCCGCCATTGCAAACATAAACAAAGAGATTTATTGACATTCATACTAAGTCATTTATGGCGTTATTCTTTCAGCATTTAAAATGTGTTTACTTTTACATATATTTCATAGCAGCAGATGTTTTCACATGATGTATCATTTGCATTAGTCTACAATATACAATACTATTTTGTTTAAAATGTATCATTATAAAATACAAACTTGGTTTTATACTAGTGTAAAATGGCTGCCAAAACGAATGTTACAAGGAAATTCGTTCTATTGATATCACCGGCAAAAGAGTGCTACTTACACTGGAAAAAAATGACCTAGGTAGTCATCAAATGCAAAAATAGCTACATGCAAATTGATGGGGTCGCTATTGCCCTAATGACTATCTCAGTTCCATTCCGTAAAACAAGTCACATATATAATTATGTAAAAGATTACGTATCAATGCCTCTAAAAATAGTCAAGAAAGGGATTGTTTATTTTCAATATGTTCAGGGGCGATAATTCATATGTGACTTTGGTGATCTTTACAGTAATATATACGCAAAATACCTATATTCACTTTCATGTCTATGGACGCAGCAGTGATTTAGACATGGCTCGTGATGGGCATATTTCAGGATTTTTTTTTTAAATCACAAGACACTTAACGGACCCGAAATGCATATGCAAGAAGGAAGAACAAAATAACTATTCTTGTTAAGACTGATTCAAAAAATAAATCCATTGTTTTTGTAGGAATGGTTTCATGTGTTGTTGTTGATTTACGAATGTACTTTCGTTGCCAAATGTCATACGCTTAAATATTTTTTAACCGATGAAATTATAAACACTTACCAAAACATGATTAACTACACGTGTTATTATAAAAAGCAGTTTCATACGAACGTATGTGTAGTTATTTATAATTATGCATGAATTCTAAAACATTCATTATGTTTTACCCAAAATGCACGACAATGCCCCTTTTATTAATTTATGTATGTGGATAAAAGCAAGAGTCTGAAAAAGACAACGATTGGATAAAATCTAAATTTACTGAAAATATAATTTTTTATTTTTATTGTGAATGCATGTAATTTCTATTTGACATCTGGCTTTAACACATCTACACTAGAGCTTTTTAAAATGAATAAATATTGTCAGCATCGGACACCCACGGCTGCCTATTACATCTGTCATCTGCCATTGGATACTTGGCTAGCACTTTATCGTTATAAGGATATTCATAAGAGGTACGT
>CM037792.1:22766912-22816912 GCA_021229015.1 Solen grandis | reverse complement strand
GATCCCACTAGTCTACAAAATAAAGTACAAAACAGAACCCCACCCACTATGAGCCCTGTTGGAAATTAAATTCCAGCAGCGACAAATATAAGTGTACACCCTGATACCTCTTTTTCAGTTTTTTTTCAGCTCTTCAAAGGATTTCCTACTGCTTCAAAGCTATCCAAATTAAAAAAATCACATTAGATCTACAAAATTTTAAATTCTAAATTATGACCTCTCATAATGCCATGCCGTTATTGACCAATTGGCTGTGGGTCTTCAAATATTTAAAAAGAAAAAATATCAAACATCCCAATCTCAATCATGAGTTCAAACATAACTTGACTCAGTCAAAAATTTACCATTAGCAGTACATATGTAATGCCAATAGTTTGTTGTATTCTTGCTGAATCACTGGCTCATTCTGGCTCCAAAAAGTGGCTCAAAGAAAAATTAAGTGGCCCCAATTTTGCATCATTTGGCTCATGCCTTGGCTCATAAAAAATATCCCAGCATGATCCCTGATTAAGGTTAAGTGGCTACTACTCTGAATACTTAGTGTAATTTAGCAGTTACATATTTTTCTATTTTTTACCAACACCCAACCATTATTAAAATATTGTTCATCAATTTATAAATGGGACATTCAGGGTGTTGTTTGCCCAAGCTCACGGGTTTTGACTTGTGAAAATCAAGAAATACCCATAATTGACCTGAAAAATAAAGTCTGAAGAGTCAGTTTGACCCATGGACATTTCCGGTTGTGTGTCGTGATATTGTCGCGTGTCAAACACCACACATATAAATAGTCAATAACACCCGACCTACGTATACAACATGTTTTTGATTTTGCCACCCAAAGTCATAGTCTGGAGTACTACATACTAACACAGGAAGTCATGAACCAGACTGTAACAGTCGCGTGCAGTTGATTGCGATACTATTTTTTCAGCCAATCGTGTGCTCAATTCATTTAACAGCTTCCACCTGTCACCATGCGACAAACTTGGTGATCGTGCACAATTTCTATCAAGTTAGTAAATTACAAATTCTGCCAATAATCTTGGAAAGAAATCAATTATCATGAGACCACCGCAGTTTTTAATTGGTAAGATTTAAGAACATTTCAGGAAATGACGAAAATGAATGGGACCCAAATGAGCGTAAGTAAAATAAATGAGAAAAAGACTCGTTCAGATTCGAAAAGCAGCTGAGTAATTTTAAATAAAGAAATTAATCAATTTATTTACTTTCCATTCCACTGCAACATGAAAACACGAAAGGAAAATCGGCATCCACATAAGTATTTTTTGTGTCTCTTGATTTATCATGTATAAATATGTTCGCATTTGGGAATTTCTAAATTTAGGAAAAATGTTTATACAACGGTAATAGCATGATCCAATATTTTCATACAAAGTAAAAAAAAATGTAATTTGATGGATGCCACAAAATGACTGATTTCCTTAAAACTTAAATAGGTCTAAAAAAAATAACAATGGTTTTAAAGAGAAAGAAAAAATGTGGTTTTTGCTCTGCTTGATTAACAATATTTATGTAGAGAAAATGCATGTAAGGAGTCTGCTTTACTTTTCATTGCATCAAATAATAATATTGAATCATAGTAATAATAATAATATTAAAAGTCCTACAGTTCAAATAAAATGCATTCAATGTGTTTGCTTTATTTCTGTTACAGCAAATACAAAACCATATGCATTAATACTTTTCAAATAACAGGGAAATCAAAATAGCTCCGCCCTCTTGGGTGATGTGGGTAATCATGCAAAACTGCTTCAGACATAAGGACACCGTGACATTTGGACTTGACTCTTCAAAATATGATACGACCCTTAATAATTTTGGCTGAAGAGTCATTGACCTTTGAAGCTCTGAGTCTTCTGAACACCCTGGACATTTTATCCCACACAGGTGCTAAGGTCAGATAACCCTATCTGACCATAACACAGTTGACAAAATTGAAGGTTATGTTAACCTGTAAAGTGTTGTTAAACATCAAGGCAATTATACTTAATTCAGAGTGCATATATGCAAATGATTGAAGCAATATGTTTAATAACAGCTCAAATTTATATCAGATCATTGCACGGTGCATATTAAAGATGTCAATTAATAAAATGATTCTTAGGTTCTTACTTCCTCAATTTGCGAGACGGTGTTTCGACATTTGTTCATTTTCTTGTCGAAACTCGAGGTTGTTGGTGATTTGTAATCCTCCCATGTTTGGTCTATAAAGTCTGCAACCACAATACAGTCTGGCATTGTTGCAGCTTTGACTAAATCCTTCAAAAAATTAAGATCTACATTTGCAAAATTTTGTTTTCCGCAATTACCGGAAGTTGAATTTCCTTTGACTGGTTTCCGAGTTGAGTGGAATCAGCAGCATCAACAACAACTGACGAAATTATTTCCGTTTCGTCCAAATGGGACGTTTGTTCATGTTAAATGATTGTTTGTTTATTGCGAGAACATTTCATTTATATCGAGTCGAGTACCTGACCAAGTCGGTAATTTTTTAATTAATATAGTATTGTACGGTACTCTATTCCGACGCCTTTTTTTGTTTTGACCTCTTTTTTTAATTTTGGATTTCGTGTGACGTTAATATTCTTATACGTTTTGTTTGTCAACATCCTTTTCAGCGCTAGAAATTTTAATTCAGGGCTATTATTTGATGTACTGAATACAACACACCTGAAAACCTCATTTCCAATAAGTACTTTTCTCATTTGTCATGTTTTCATCAGTGAAACAATGAAAAAAAGTGCAACCGACATTCCCTCATGCATTAATTCTGCCACAAAAATTCAATTTTTATTTACATGCTACAATGATTAAACATAAAAAACATTCAGAACATCGTTTCATTGTACCCTCAAGTCAGCCTCGGTGAATTATGCTGATATGCACAGTTGTGATTTTCCATTGAAAAAAAAAAAAAAAAAAAAAAAAAAGATGTAAGCCACTTGAAAACAATGTAAGACCATGAATAAATGACTTAGTTTTGCCCTACAGTGGAAAGAGGTTTTTTTGTTTATAATAAAGAAAAAAAAAATTAGTGCGTCAGAACTGTGTACTCGAGGATAATTGGTTCAAATAAGTCGGTGAATTAGATTTATATAATAATTTACATGGTAAATAGTTTCCCGTATCTAATTTATATATTACATATACAGGACAATTAAAACAATCAAATTGAAAAGCACAATAAAGTATTTGTTGATATATTTTTTTCTCTACATACTATCACTAGAATCGGCAAAACTACATATAGTAAATTAAAGGGGAGGGATATTTTAAATTACGATACAAGCGTTTGAATTGGTTAACGCTAGGCAGAACAAGCCTATCCTGTATCCAATCGGACTTATTGTACTTTAAAACGGCAGTGAAAACCCAATGGGCGATCGATGGAGAGTAGCGTAATCAGGAGCCCCGTGTGTAATCCGACGATGCTCGGTCTTGTGACTAAATATACCGTAAATACCGTTTCATAAATTCTTCCAACCCGGCTGAAGCCGGACCGAAAAAAATAATTCTGGGCCTTTTGCTTACATGGCATCTATAAGCCTACTCTGTTGATAACACAAAGTTAATGTCTCCCCTATTAATTTTGGGTGAATCAGTAACTATAGTTTTTATCCGATCTATGTGAAGGTGTCATTGGGTGTCATAAGATAGTTCTGTCACCAATGAAATTGTGTATACCACAGCTAGCCCAGCGTTTGTCTGCTCACACATATCCTTACAAATTAGTTCTTATACCGTTATTTTTTATTTTTTTCTCTTCATTTTTTAGTTTCCATTGAACTCATGAAATGGCATATTTCCATACCGGAAGTGGTCATTGACCAGTTTACGTGTGCACTGAAGAATAAGACTCAAGAAAAAGGCTAGTGGAACATCGTCGGATGCCCACGACTGTCTGTTGCATTTCATTACTTATTATCAGCCGTTGAATACTTGGCTAGCGTCTCGTAGATTTAAGGCAATCCATTCATCATAATTAAATCACGGTCCTTTAAATGCTTAAAAAACTTAAGTGCAGGTGCAAGCATCCATTGACATGTTATAGTCTCATTTGGTCAAAATATATAAAGGATTGCATTTACTTTATAATTCTCAGATCAATTGGTGGGCCATGATCGCAATTTAAGGATGGATTGATTACCTTAAAATATTGATTAAAACCATAGCTACCAACCTAAATGCTGCTAATACAAATAAGACTCTGTGTGTGTGTGTGTGTGTGTTTTCGGCGTAAGCTGTATAAAATGGATTTTGACCTATTTCTTGAATCAATCTAATCTTGGTTAACAACCGAAGAGTTCCTAGAAGCACTCGTTTCATTGTATTGCATAAATTATGTTAAGATATTCCATCATAAAGTGGGAGTTTCAGGGTGCATATCTTTCTGCCTGATCGTCAATTGGTTACGTGCTCGTCTGCGAAACTATGGGCCCCGAGATCGAAGACCCACAGATGGAACTTTCTTTAAATTAAGTTTCACTTATATTCCAATTACAATTTCCAACCCCCCCCTTTTTTTTTACTGGCAAGTATATTGCAATTCCTTCTTCTCTTCTTTTCTTACGCCGAATATCTTTTTTTAAAGATATTTCTTGTTCCCAGGTACGTCGGGTTACATTTATATCTAAGACCACGCGAACACCATCAGGGCCAACAAGAAGATTCGCTTTTTGTCCATCGTTGTAAAAAGTATACACTTTTAAACATGTTCAGATCAATTTCTTTCCGAATGTGTGCGTGTGTAAGAGAGGAAGTTATAAAATTACAAAACAAAGCCAATTGTTTCAACGGCTAATTTATTGTGGTCGAACATTAAAGCATAAGCAAAAGTTATCAGGAAATTATGTACATATATGATCAAACATTTCTCGAATGAAAAAATTCACCGATCTATTCTTATCTGTCTGTACCACGGGATTGGTTTCTTCAATATTCATTCTTTATCTCATGATAATGCTTATCGTTTGTCCCTTCCCCACCAAGCCCCACCCATACCCCCACCCCTCCCCCATCCCTTATTCTTTCTCCCCTTCCCTCCCCACTACCCCAACCCTCCCCCAACCCCCCTCCACCACCCCTCCCTTCCCCCTCTTCCTCCTCATCCCGCCCTCCTCCTGTCTCTCCTTCAGCCTCGCCTCTCTCAACATCTCTGCCGCCAACATCTTCTCCTCCAACTCTTTCCTTCTCTCCTCTCTTCTGGCTTCATAATAAATCTCGTTCATCAACTGTTCCTCCTCATCTGTATACGTAATCTGAATAAATCGAAAACAAAACACATATACTTACATATGCATCTATTTCATACATGATTAAATATACTATATACAGTAAAATCTCTATTATAAGACCACCCTTCAACTCCTCTTAATAGTGAGGTGGTCTTTATTTTGAGGGTGTTTTATATGAGGTTTTACTGTAGTTGATGTTAAAATATCTTTACCATCTTAACCCTTTCCCTCATAGAGGAAACCATGAAAAGACCTATGCGAACAGCATAAAACCAGATCAGCCTGCGAGTAACTCGCAGGCTGATCAGGTTTTATGCTGTTCGCTGCTCCTCAGTGGTCTGGAAATGAGGATTTTATAATTAAATTTGGTAAGGTTTAACTGTGGTTTTCTGCAGATCAGGCTTTATGTGATACCTATTGAGTGCGTCAAATGAGTATAGGAAAGGGTTAAAATTCGCATATATTTGTGAAAAATGCTACACGATACGCCACATAATTTATATAAAACCATGGTTTTTTAACAATGGAGTTTAGTGTATCACTAATTCAGAAATACAGAACTTACATCAATCAAAGTACAGTCGTCTTTCTTCTCCAGATTCTGGGCGTGGCAAGCTGGCACTCGGGCATCCTCCACTGCCCCACTCAACTCCACAACAAAGGCAATACCCTGGGCTCCCACAACGGGTTCCTGGCCTGAAATAACGGTTGCAGAATAAAATGACCTTTTCTGACACTATGTTGTAACAGAAACAAGTTATTTGAGTTCATTAATAAATCAGTTACATTTAATTTTAAACCACCCTGATCTTATATACTTCCTATCTTTTATATTGCTAAAAGGGCTATCTAAGGTTCACCCCTCCCGCTTTTTACGGTGCATTTCATAGTGTAAATTATTTATTAATACAAAGTTTCAAAATGGCGATTCTATAACAATATAGTTTATTTCAACTCTAAATTATTTTTAATAAATATGTTGATTTTCCGGAGGGAAATACTACAATAAATAATTAAATTCATTCTAAATCAATATGTCGGCAAATGTATGCCTTTCTCAAAAAAAAAAGAAACATGATTTTTTAGCAAGTTTTACATTATAGACGTTTGAATAGTCGCCATATTGTTATTGCTATTATAATGTCATAATGATAGCAATAACAATATGGCGACTATATAGTTCATAATGTAAAACTTCCTTAAAATTCATGTTTCTTTTTCTTGAGAAATGCAAACATTTGCCGAAATACTCAGAGTGAATTTAATTATTTAAACTAAATATATCTATTTCTTTTTTATTTGAAATTTTAATTATTTTATTTTGAGATTGTTAAAAAATCCAGCTTAAAATAAACGGTTTTCAAGGATATTCATCAAAACCAACTAACTTAAACCATTCCCTCATATAGACTCATTTTGACGCACTCAATAGGTACCACATAAAGCCTGATCTGCAGAAAGCCAAACTCAAACCTTACCAAATTTAATTGTAAAATCCTCATAACCAGACCACTGAGGAGCAGCGAACAGCATAAAACCTGATCAGCCTGCGAGTTACTCGCAGGCTGATCTGGTTTTATGCTGTTCGCATAGGTCTTTTCATGGTTTCCTCTATGAGGGAAAGGGTTAATTGATTTACCAGACTAACAACCAACGACAAATATAATTCCGCACCTTTTTCTTTCAGGCCCCTCGCCATATCGGCCTCCTGATGTTTGCTGGGCCGGGAGAAATCTGTCGCCTCACTGAGGATTTCACTCACACTTCTTTTGTCTTCTCCAGGGGAAGGACTCACTCGGTTCTTCTTCTTCCTTTTCTTCGCTGGAAGACAGTTTCCCATTGATATTTAGCTCAATTATAGACACAACCGCTGGTATACACTAACATGTAGTGTTGCTAGCAACTGAATATCAACGTCATGGTAACGTTATTCATAATATGCAACGTCATAAGCAAACGTGCATGGCGTTCGAGCGATGACGTCATCAGTTTCGATGTCAATTATAATGATATTTAGAGTATAACAAACAAAGTTTTTATAACTCTCTCTCTCTCTCTCTCTCTCTCTCTATTAACTCAGTAGCAAAGGAAAGTGTTCACTTTTCAATATTTAGCAAACATAACAGCTTCAATTTTCGCACACTATATCTCGTGTGTATTTGTCATCGATCTTTAGCGTGGCATGGGGAGATTATTTTTTTATTTGATTTTGGTAACCAATTATATAGGCTTTCTGGAAAAAGCCGGTGAAAAATCACATAAGCAGAGTGCACTCTTTCGTTTGGAACTGAACATATAAATATATGACGTCATGTTGAATTACTGTACCATTTGTTTAATGAGTGTATATATAGTGTATATTTATATTTATATTATGATTATGTAAGCATAATACAAAAAAAAGAGTCAAATTTAATTGAACTAAAATAAATTAATGCAGTTTACTTTTAAATATTATACGTCATAGATCGCAATACGGGTATTTACATAAAGGAATAGAGAGAGCCGCTATCTCATTTTGGACAATCTGCAAGATTTTTCATAACTTAATGCATTATTATGGAGATTTAATGTATCTGGATATTTCTTTCTTTTTTTTACCATTGGCATATTTTGCTTGTGTATTGTTGATAAAAGTCCGGTCACGGATCACAGTGACCTGATCAAACAATGTGTATTTTATATGATCAATTTACTAGTATCTCACAATTAAACATCTTCTTCCGTCTTAGTTCGAACTTTCATGGCTAGTGGCCTAATCTTGAACAATGACCCTAAAAATAACTCTATATCGTAGTGAGTATATGAAAATAAGTGGATGTTTCTGGTTTATATTTATCGGTACGCTTTATTGAAACGTTACACGAACAACATATACACAATCAATGGATGAACGTGATGTCAACACTGTAAATCCACTTAAGTTAGTATCATAAGCGGAAATTACCGCCTTCCTGTTTTTTTTATCAACAACACACACAGCGCAAAAAGACACGAATCCTCTGGAAAGCTCTTGGCAAATGCTTCTTTATATATACTGAAAGTCTTAACTGTTACAATGACATCGTGATTAGAGATACGTAGTTAAGGTTCTGTCAATATCAAAGACCTTGGTTGAAAGAGCAACGGTGTTGGTGATATTGGAGATTCGTTGATCGGAAGTATGTAAAATCTACATGATTAATGTGTTTATTCATTTTAAGGTAAATGTTGTTGATACTGTGTGTAAGTAATGTCCAAGACGTTGTCAAACACTTGCGGATAGAGACTTGCAGCGTTATATGAGGGAAAAAAAAACTTAATCATGTGTGACTTCATTTTATTGATCACTTTTAGTAAGATTAATTGAACTGTCTTCATTAACGAAGAAGAATTATATTTTTGAAAAATGAGGAGTTTTAATATGTATAACTTTAATGGACAACTTTTTGGTAATTCGTCATAAATAAAACAAGATGGCCACCGGAAGTTCGATCGAATTTGAGGGATCGGATGAACTGATTGAAAATCCCTGCTCCTCCTGTTTGAAATCTAACAAACTAACTGCTTCGGACTTCGTGTGTATAAACTGCAAAGAATTTTACTGTGTTCCCTGTCGTGAATTTCACGGGCGCTTTGCCGGCTTGAGCGATCACTTGGTTTTGAATAAATCGAGTGAAAGACTATTAGAGATTCAATCAAAAGCGCCAAAGGAGGAAAAACATCCACTGACTGAGACGTGTTCGAAACATGATAATCAGTATGTTACAATGTACTGTAGTGTGCACGATGTTGTACTCTGTCCGACTTGCGTGGCTTTGAATCACAGGTAATGCTGAATTAATTGATTAATTGATCAATCAATCGATTCGTTTTATTTAATTGTTTTCATATATGCAGTTGGCCATATTTCTTTTCTTTTTTTTTTATTCTTTTGTGGCGTTCGCGCGTTCTTTGTTGTGGGTGGAGACCAGCGTACCCGGAGGAAATACCCATTTATCTGAACGGTCAGCAAAATCTCTTTTCTCATACACAGCCCGACCGACGGGTGATCGAATCTTGGATGTACTCGTATTTGTTACGTTAACCTCTACGCAATCTGGATATAGATAGAAGAGTTAATAGCATATATGTATACGTATATAAAATAATATCTTGTACGATAGTCATGTTTAGAGACAGACGTTTATTATATTAAGATTACAACAACAACAACAACAACAACAGTTATTCTATTTAAAACCATTTCATTAAGATTTTAAGAAAAGGAAATTAAACTACATGTATATACCTACTTGAACCATTACATGTGATTTTTAACAAGTCACAAAAACATTAATTATATTTATCTTATGATTTTCGATGAGATACTGACATGTATCAGTGAGATTTAACTGTTGAAACTGTGTGTGATATAGAATTTTGGTCCCCGGTCTGTACATTGAAATATGTGAGAACGAGTAGAACGTGAAATGGATAAAGATTTCAATGACGTCACGATTATGTCAAATTTCAGTGTGAATTACGTTACGTGTAGTATATCATTTATTAACACATGATCTCCGTCCATTGGACATATAAAGAAACTTTGCTGGCACTTCAAACCTTTTTATTGGACACAGAACTATAAAAAAAATCGTACACCTTAAACAAGTAATGTGACAAATGTGCACGTGATAAGATTAATTAACAGCGTATTTTCAAATTAATCAACAAAATAACAGTGAAAAAGAAACAATGTATTTTCATTACACATAAATAAAGTACAAGACCATAGGACAATATTTCTCTCAATACTTAATGAGTATTTGATGTAAAAAGAAAAGTGTGCCTTGGCATTTTGTGCCATATCAACATCCAATTGCAACCAGTTTATTGCAATCACCATTTCTTGACGATTCATGATTGTGCACTCATCGACAAAACGCAAATACGTTGTGTCTTGAGGGAGTATTTATAATACCCTTGTTGAAGTACAGGATACTGAGTTTATCCTCCCAAACAGTAGTGGTCCGTCAAATCCGTACTGTGTCGTGTTGCAACGTAGTAAACCGTAAAAGAGCGTTGCTGCATCGTATTCAACCGTAAAAGACAGTGCAAATCCCTGCCTCTCCGTAGTACAACGTATAAAGATCGTGGCTTTCCGTGACAAATCCGTATTAATCCGTATCATAACCGCAGCTAATACGTAGTGAAACAGTACTAATAGTTTAAACATATTTATTTCTAAATTGTATCAAATACAATATTGGAAATACAATAAATATAGGGATTAGAACGAAAGAAATTTCTTATCGTGTTCTTCTCCCTTTAACAATATAATGTGAACAATGATATGGCAAAACAAAACAAAGATCTTGTCAATACGATGTTGTAACATTTTACAAAAAAAAAAAGGAATATATATTAACGGATGAACAGAGAATGAGAATAATGAGAATGGGGATGACGAGAAGCATAAGTGGCGGCTACGTTGGTGTCAGAAATTTTATCTTGATCAGGCACTCTCTAGTAATATATCAACATTCAAAGCGTTTAGAAGATTTTATATAGTGATGAACGGCGTCAAATATTTTTATGTACTAATACGTAGTTCTCCGTACCAAACCGTGGAAATCCTTGACAATTTTGGGCCTACGAATAAGTACGGACTGATACGGTTTTCATACGGACCAGAACGTATCAGTACGGTCTAATACGGACTAGTAAGGATACGCTACGGTTGTTTGATCCGTAGTGATTTTTGTGCATGTTCTTAAGTTGTCAAGGATCGCTACGGATATACAAGGACTACTACGAATGACTACGGTTACAATATGGAGAGCGACGGAACTGGCCAGTACGGGTAGTTACGGACGTTGCCGGAACGAATCCGTAGCCCTTCCGTGGCGGTCTTCCGTGAATATGTGACCAGGGCATTACTCATCCGCAGTGGAGTAGGTGTTAACGTAGTTCACAATGTATGCTATTTTTGAGGGTTTCACTCTGTAGCATAAAACTTTGACTATATTAAACTTTTCTGTAAAGAAAACTGAATAAAGTCTATTTTAGAACATATATAAACCTGCAAAACAATGCATAAACTGTCTGTTTTCTTCACTCTAACATACCGTATGGCATGTATCTAACAGCGGTAACGTAATTCACAGAAACCGAGGGACAAACGGATACTAACAACCACAAAGTTAATTCGGCTTTTTCAATACAGTATACTTGAGAAGATGTGTAAACACATCATTAATCCTCCATGAAGTCAAATAATGACAGATTATAGACTTTTGAAATGTGTTATTTGTTTGAACAGACATATTAAGCTAAGTTGTGGGACAGGCTTTAGATAGCAGTTTTCACCTCTTTGAGGACATGATGTGCCATAAATTATGTTTATATGTGGGTATATATGTACACATTTTTGAATAGGTTACTCTCTACAGCATCCGAAAACAAATACACATCCAGGAATGTGTCCATCCTGAAAGCTATAGAGTCGTGGTAGGATAATTTTAGGTATTTGTTCGACTTAACTCGGTTTTAATGTATAAACAAGTTTGATTGTAATTTTATCTTGTTATTTGTATTCTTATGAAATGCGTTCCTTGTACCGTCCCCGTCTTGCTTTGCACTCAGCATATAAGGGTAGTTTCAGGACTGGTTGGCCCGGTGTCAGGATAATGTGACTGGTTGTGGAATCATGCCACATGTCTACGGCGTGATACTGCAGTGTGGCAGAACTATATCTGTCTCAAGTAGACATCGTCTCCAAATGACTGAAATACTGTCGGTGGGACGTTAAACCCACAAACAAACACACGTTCCTTGTAATTAAGTGCAACCACAAAAGAAAATTCACTAACTTAAAGAAATAAATCATATTGTGGTGTGAAAACTATATTTCTTGGCGCATTCAATTTAACCAAACAACTGCAATTCGGTTAATAAAATCTAGGACACAAAAACAACAACAAGAACAACAATCAAAGCCCCCGATGCGCTGAGAGATTTGCATGATGAAATAGCTATAATTCTAATTCCAGCACTTAAGCAGGGTTAAACGCTCGTTTTAAATAATCTATAATTATAATCCCATATGGACTTTTCAAATATACGATTTTAAGGCAGCATGGTACTGTAAAACTAATAATTTCACAGTAATATTTTTGAAAATTAAGAACATCCACCCCATCTTGTTGTACGGGTCTCTGTTTTTTACCTTTACCCTCCATTCAAATGTTAATTTAGCTGTCTTGTTAAACAAAGCAAGGTTTTCTAACTTTGAATATTTCTTTCAGAACGTGTGCAAGATTAGAATACATTCCAGATTTGGAAAACAAATTTGACATCCCTGCCATCTTGCTAAAAGTTCAAGACCGATTGCAGACAACAATAGAAAATTTGGAGCAACTGAAACTATCCAGGAACAGCGACCTACATGGACTTAAAGATTCAGAGAAGGAAGCAAAAGCATCTCTGCAAGAAGGCATTCAACGTATTACTGGCATGCTGACTGAAATGGCAGCAGTCACGGAAAACGATATTGCGAACACAGCTACCGAAATTAGGGATGATTTAAAAGGCGATATTAGACTGATAGATAATAATATCGAAGTTCTGACGCAACAGAAAGCAATAATTGAAAATTCAAAAGAATTGAGGACATCGCCTCGATTCGTTATAATGAAACACGGGGAAAAGAAATTGAAAGAAATTGACGATTTTGTTCAAGAGCTTTCGTCAAAGATAAAGTGTGTTAAAATAGATTTTGTCTTTGATCCAGAAGTTAAGTGCATTGAAAAGTACAAAAGCTTGGTAACGTCATCCAAGTTGAAGAAAAGAAAGACGTTGCATCTGAAACAGAGAAAGTTTACAAAGTCACTTCTAAATCAACGGTGAATGTACATCTAAAGAAAGAAAAGACTTGCCTGATTGTGGGAATTTGCCAACTAACGGATGGAAGGCTAGTTGTTGCTGATTTCGCTAATGCAAAGCTGAAAGTGGTTGATCTTAAGCACAAGACTATTGAATTCTGCGAACTTGACAACGAACCATATTCAGTTTGTTATGTGAGTGGAAAAGAGGTAGGGGTGACAATGAAAAACACCGTTCAGTTCTTTCGTGTTTCGAAAAAGCCACAAAAATCAAAATTACTGACATTTAGCCATGGTTGTTTCGGTCTTGCATTCCAAGATGGCTTCTTGTACGTCACAGACGGCCGTGCTAATCTGTTTGTGTACAATTTGGACGGTGTCAAAATTCGCACTTTGTCTCTTGACGAAAGTGGTAAAAATATTTTCACGTTTGCAGATGCGATTGCTCTAAGCAGAGACAGAGAGAAAATATATGTCACTGATATGATGAAAGGGATAGCCATTTTAGATAGAAAAGGGAAGCTCATATCTATATATTCTGATTCTCAGATAATTAACGCATGCGCAGTTTGTGAAGACGGTAATGGAAATGTTTTTGTCTGCGGCAACCAGTCAGACGAAGTTGTTGTCATTAATCGAGATGGAAAGAAGAAAATTGGAATAATTCTTACCGGCGATGATGGATTGCTTTCACCAAAATGTGTGCATTTTGACGTCCAAGCTTCAAAATTGTATGTGCATGTGAACAATGATGAAATACATGTTGCGATATCATCGTCTATACATAGTATGTGAAATACTATTCATGTGGAATCAAAATAGTATTATACTTCATTTTGAGATTTCTTTTTGGATAAACATTTTGCCGCTTTAGCCTTTTTATTCTGGAGCGGTATTCAGTACTGTTTATGCATTACTGTTATTAAGTACTGTATATATATTAGTCAGTTCAATTAAAATGGGTTTACACTTCCGTTAGCGCATGGGCAAAATTGTAATAGTTTTCAGTGACGGATATTTTTCTATGTGATTGTTTGGGTGTATCAAATACGTGATTTGCGTTTGGTTTATATAGTTCCCAGTGTAATTGATAATATTTAATAAGCTATTAGTCAGTAGATGTTTGTATTTTAATGATACTTTTATACATAAAGGCCATGACCTACTGATCGCTTCGCTCGTCGGCCTGGACATTGCACATTTCATGTCTTCCATATTGAGCCTGTAATTATACATTGTAGTTTAATTGTTACATGATGGGTGGGATGAGTAATGCGTAATGTTTATCTAGTCAATATGTAACCGTAATATAAAGAACGCTTGGTGTAGTTAATACAGTAAAAATGTCTGTGTAGTGATGTTGTTTTGATTACCTATAAATAGCCTTATTTTCACCTTCGTTTTAGGTTTGTGGAATTAGCTCAATCTGTAAGAGCGTCGATCGGTAGTTTTTCTTTTTTCCCATCATGAGGTCATGAGTTAGATACCAGCTGTGACCTTTTTTTTAATTGTTATATTTTTATAGTTTGTTTTAAGTACTAGTTTTATACATCCAATATTTTGCTTTTGTTAATTTGTATTTGCTTCCTTTTGATGAACATAAACCAATAAATAAATAAATAAATAAAACAGAAAATAAGTTAATATATAATAAAAACTTAAAAAGTAACTCTCTATGTATAAAAATATATATGGAGAGGTCGATTTTTTAAAAAGTTAATTCTTAATTTAAAAAAAAAAAAATCGACCACTCTAGTGATTCTTCCCCATGCATTCTTCGTCTTGGATGTAATATTTTCGCTGTCATGATTCAAAGTTTAAATTTCAATGCATCCTCAAGATGCATAAAATATATGGAAATTTAATTGGGTTTTAACCCGGGTAAAATAAGAACTGCCTCTTAAATAGGCTTAATATAAAGAGAGGTCATTTTTTTAATATGAAGATCCTATGCATAGACAAGTAAGACTATAAGGCCTATACAGTAGAAAAGAGAAAAAGAGGAAGACAGTAAGCTTATAATAAGCCGTCCATTAAAACATTTTGTTTTAATCTTTTCTTGTTCAAACTGATACGAACGTGTGTGCGATATTATCATAGCTTTCACTGCACGAATGATATAATATGTTAAGATTTAACTGTGAATTAATAAGTATCTTGACCTTACTTCCGCGGAGAGGTAATGATAATAATAATAATAATAATAATAATAAACTTTAGACTTAGGGCGCTTATTAAATTAGCTATACTTAGCGATAAGTACAACTCAATACTAGGAGCTTATTTCAGCATTCTTGTCTCTCTTATGGAAAAAAAAATACGAACATGTCATTTCGTAACATATATTGTGCTAATCAGTTCATTTACTGCCTGACAGAAATGATGATCGCTATAATTTCCATGCATTTTTGTTAAAATTCCGCATAATATTCGCGACACTTTCAGTTCTAATCTAAATTATACTCTAAGTTTTTATACAAGGATTTGTATCTGTTTCTAATTTCGTATCATGTATATATGTATATGTTCTGTGTGAAAGGTATTACTTGTCTCTTATTATTCAATTCTGAGTGGCTTTGTACATTTTAAATTGTTCATTATGTATATTTGATTTTTGACAATATTTCAGTCATTTGGAGACGATGTCTACTTGAGACAGATATAGTGCTGCCACACTGCAGTATCACATCCAATCACATTATCCTGACACCGGGCCAACCAGTCCTGCAACTACCCCTATATGCTGAGCGCCAAGCAAGGGAGCTATACCAGTATCATTTTTTACGACATTGGTATGTCGCGGCCGGGGATCGAACCCACGACCTCTCGCTCCCAAGGCGGACGATCTAACCACTCGGCCACCGGGAACGGTTTGTTCATTATGTATGCTTGAATGTGTCGTGTGTTCGAAGATGAGACATTAATAAACAATAAAATCTAAATTTCATTGTTATTCATAAGGTACAATTCACACCGTCTTTGTCATGTACAGATGTACTTAGATATTTCGTTAAACAGTAAGGGTGGAATGCATTTCTACCAAATTTACTTAGCACTTAGCAATGTCGGTGGAATTCGTGTAATGCGGTTTTGTTTAAAACACATGTACTTTATTTTCGTCAGTATATTTTGATTTGTTTCACACGACTACAATTCCAAAATACCTACATGTCTGTGACATAGTCGATACATGTACCTATATAACAAATGCTGACTGCCAAACTGTTCCATTGTTGTAGTGGTATATTATTCAGGCGAATAATATGCTTTACAATTCTATATTTTTTCTTTAAACCCATCTCTCTGTTTGTTTGTCTTAGTTTGATGTCTCATATACCATTCCGTTAATTATATATATACACCATTCAATTATATATATATATATATATATATATATATATATCATAGTTAAGATTTTAATATATCATGGTAAAGTATTATATATATTATTGTAGCGATGTTATATACAGATAAACCGTAGTAACGATAGTTTATACATATATATCAAGGTAATGATATTATACAAGTCATTTGTATATTCTATGAATCAGCATCATGTCTATTGTGTTAGTTTGTAAATGGCTGTTCTGTTAGATCACTTTTATCCTTGGGTCAAAGTTCGTTTCATCAGTGACGATTCATGTGCTTCTGTTTTGTTGCCATTGCGACAGAGTATGTCTAAATCTGCGAATGTAATGGCGGAAGGTAATGGCGGAAAACTTACACTTTTCACATTAACTGATTTGGGATGTAAATTATATGGCATTGTTATAGCATTTATTTAACCACCTTGACTACTGAATAGAATGGACTTGTTTTTTCACAATTTCTGTCGCCGTTGTGCTGTCAAGCGCGTCAACGTATGCCATTGGAAAACCCCCTATTACCGAACCGAATGGGAGTAGTGCTTTGGTCAAATTGGCAGGATCCATTTCTGGTTCCGGTAAAGTTGGTGAGACCCGAGATGCGAAATTGTTAACCTGTAAATGGTTTTATGTAAAATATATTTTTAATTAATGGGTTTCATTGAACATAAATCCTGTAAAAAGTAATGTATCTTTGACTTTACAACATTAATAAAAGCAGCTCGTTTCTTTTCTTCTCTCCCCCGTAAATGTTGGTGAAGTCTTTATTTCCTGACAAATTAACTCAACAAGTGTAAGTCACATTACATGGGGAAAACGGGAAAACGTTTATTTCGTAAACGCCACTTCGGGGGAATTGGTTAATTATAGAATACGGTATCCCCATATCACGTGGCTGTGGTACCATGTGACACGTTCCGCAATATGGCGTCCTCACCAGTTCCTGGTAGCGAATTCGTAAGTTCAGCATGAGAAGTGAGCGCATGTGCGAAGAGTGGATGTGATCAGTCACGTGCCGGCAAATTGAAATAGATAATCTAGGTATATAGTTTGTTTTTAAATTATAAATATAGTTTCAAGACCGTTGGTAACGCTATTTTCCTGAGATTGGGAAAATACCCATTTTTCTTTTTTCTTCTTTTTTTTTTACATCACGAAATGTTGCATAGGGTTACCATGCGTCTGTAGCTGGATATTGATAAACTTGATATATACTACAGTTAAAATCAAATTCTTAGTCAATAGCCATATATGATCGATCTGATTTGAGGACAAAAATGGCATATCTCTTTTAACAACGTTGTTTTATTTTCTTCATTAATCTATTGTTATCTTTTTTCTTTTAACAATTGTTTCTATTTTCTTTATTTTCAGTCATATTAATTTGTAAACATTTTTAAGTGAAAGTTAAAAAAGTGTGTTGCTTTGTCTTTAAATAGCAGATGTTTAGGGCAACCTCGTTTCTCCTAGCGAGGATTGACAGAGAGGAAATTGAGTAAAATAATTAGAATCAAACGTAAGGTATATGCTACAGTTTATCATCGCAATGTTTTGGACATGTAATGTGTAACATATTTCGGATATTCAATATGTTTGGATACAAGCTGTCATAATTCAGCATACTACAGTTAAAGAGTTGTTTCGCCATTAAATAACTTCTATTTCTACTTATAACATTTTTTTCCTTTCAAATAGTTTATTAATTTGAAATGAAATAAGTAGGTTTGATAGATTTTAAACTTTGCTTTCTTTTTTAGAATAAGACAGTCACCATAGAAACAGCTAAGTAGCTCGTAAATGAATTCGTTGACATAACGTTTTTTTTTTTGTTTTTTTTTTGATCCAGCAGCCATTAAAAAAATGTACAAGAAAAAAATATAACAAATCTATTGACTGATTGAAGGTTGGAAGGTGAAGCTATTTTTTCTCTTCAGGGCCCTCCTCTACCTAATATCTTGCAACAGTAAACTATAAGAAAATGTAATCATTGTACTCTTGCATTTGACGAGGGTTTATGTACTGGGTACTATTTGTTCGTTTTAAAGGTTTCGCGTGTACGGCAAGGCAGACGTTGCCAGAGATGCAAGTAAAAATAGCGATAAACCGATGGTTATAAATTCCTCGTAAATTTCGCAGTGTTTGGATATTCGGGTGAACATTGTAATATGTTTAATTTCATGTGTGAAATAATCAAGTTATATCGTGACTAGGGATGCATCTCAGATTATGCAGGATGTTAAAAGTATTACTACTTTACAATATTTATCCTAGTGTATATTTATAGATATTCTTAATTATGATTATCAAAATATGATACATTAACTGTTCTATCACTAAACTATCAGTCAGTTCACATACCAGTTATCAGAGGAAACATGTTAACAGAAGGGAGAATTTTTAAATGCTGTGACTGTTTGTTTGTATGTATGAGTTTACGTCCCGCCGACAGGATTGCACTCATTCGTGTATTTTGTCTACATGAAACAGATATAATACTGCCTCACTGCAATTTGCTACAGACAAATGGCATGATACCACACCCAGTCACATATAATTATCCTGACATTGGGCCAACCGGTCCTGGAACTACTCTAATATGCCGAACGCAAAGCAAGGGAGCTATTCCAGCACAATTTTAACGACTTTAGTATGTTGTGACCTGGAATCGAACCCATGACCTCCCATTTCAGTAGCGGATGGTCTAACTACTCAGCGGCCGGGACCTGTCAAATACTGTGACTTGGATAAATATAGTCAATCGTTAATATGTACATGGCTATAACTCAACGAAAGTGTGCATGATCGCGATAATATGTTGTTATAACTACTACAACTAATATATACCAACTGCTACAATCTACTAAAATATAAAAGAATTCCACAGACATTCACTTTTCATACCCCAACGTCAGAAAAGTTAGAGGTTGATATGTTATTTGTCTTAAAGATACTCATCCATTGAATTTCATTCTTTTTCTTAAGAAAACCACTCAGAGGCTTCAGTCATGGCAACAGTCTGTAATATGATACATGGTACAATAATAGGCATGATACATATGACAGTATTATAACCGAAAGCCTGCGCATATTTGCTGATGGGCACAACTCTGTAATGTAAACTTAATCTGATACCCATCTTAGGTCATCTACCTACCAAAATTAATGATCGCTGGACAATGTATAACAAAGAAGAAATCCTTCATCATGACGAGGAAATAATCTAAGTGAAAGGGCGATAATTCTATCACAATAGAGCGGGATGGAATGCACTCGGCCTGTAACTTGATATAGTACATCTACATATCAATAAGTCCCCTATACCCACCTTCAAACCAACATCATCATATGAACGAATAGTTTATTATGATCACGTGAATCGTGCAAAGAGATTCGAAACAATTTGTTAACCCTTTACTTCATGCAGACTCATTTTGAGACATTTGCAAACAAAGCTGTTTTGATCAGACAGGTCCTCTGTATGTTTATACAATACAGTAGCTCAGAGTCTACACAGTCTACACGGCAAAGAAAATCCATTTGAATGTTGAGTAAATGAATATTCATCAGGATAAATATTCATGAGGCGAAGGATTAAATACGCTTAATATACTAATAAACATATCAAGCTATCGACCCCAGATACCTGGGTTATTGTAACACCATTAAATTATTTACGAGACCTGACCTCTTCCAGTGCATTTAAGCAAAATAGGCTTTGACGATTTACATATTTACAGCAGCAAAGTCAAACAGCGGACAATTCATAAAAGCACTCGGCAAAAATTACGGGATGGATCAGATCTCAAAGGGTCGATCCCGTCAAACCCTCTTTCACTTAACACACACAAATCCAGTACCTTCAGTGCTTTGATTTTTTTTTAATGAATCGCCCCAAACAACTTCAAGCCCCTGTGAACCAATCTGTAAGACTGTCGTTTTCCCAGCATTATACATATCGAGTCACTTACCGCTGACTTACGAATAAGTAGAATGTTCCTGATGTTGAAATTTTCAATTCCCTCGCCCATATTGGCTATGGTTGCGTCATCAATACTGGTCGGCGTCTCATATGGCGCTAAGATTTTAGATTCAAGCGCCTGCCGTTGAGATCGCAATGGGAGATGAATCTTAGACATTTCCTGCAAGCTGAAAATAAATAGAAAGTCAAAGTGAATTAATTAACAATTGTAAAAATTTAACAGTTCCATTCTCATGAAGATTATGTTTTTAATTGTGCATCGTAGATCTAGATAGTAGCTATTTTATAACATTTATCTAACAACATGTTTTACCTATAAAAACCAAAACGGGGGTAGGATATTAATGTAAAAACTTCTTTATATGACGGTAAATTGTCTCAAAAATATATTTTGATTAGTGAAAATACAGATTCAGAATATAGTTTATTAAGATCTTGTAAAGTGCCAATTAGTGTAGTACTACCTTAAGAGGATGATGATAATTTAAAGACCTTTTTAGAGAATACTACCGAAAATGTATTATGTATTAATTTCTTAGTAGGCCTTATCAAATGCTCGAGTAGCTTAACTTTCTTTTTTTTTTTAAAAGTCATTATTCTGCTATAGGAAATGTGCATTTGCAAATCATGCGGAATTTTAGCATGCGTCGAATGCATTATTTACTGTAGATTCATTTGTTTTATTTTTTGAAAACATATGCAAATCTGCATGATTATGTTCATTCTAACTCTTTTACATAGTGCAGTTTTTTACCAACTGGATTGACTTTGTATGGTTAAACATGTGCACGCGCGTGATTTAAAGACTGCATTTCTGTGCTTAGTTATGATATTTAAACAAGAAAAGATTAAAACAAAATGTTTTAATGGACGGCTTATAATAAGCATACTATTCCCCCTTTTTTTCTTTTCTATTGTTTTGGCCTTATAGTCTTACTTGTCTATGCATAGGACCTTCATATTAAAAAAAATGACCTCTCTTTATATTAGGCCTATTTATATATAGAGAGGCAGTTCTTATTTTATCAATTTCACTGCACGAGTCCCGGGTCTCACTATGCTTAAAATATGACTCCCATTTCAGAAGCATTGTCCATATATTTTATGCATCTTGAGGATGCATTGAAATACAAACTTTGAATCCTGACAGCGAAACTACATGTGATGTAATGGTTAAGTTCAGTTCATCAGTTTGAAAAAAAACTTAAAAAATAACTGCTAATTAATGATTTGAGTGATTAATTCAATAACTAATCCACTCACCTTTGACGAAAATGAAAACAACGGTTATATCAAAGGATCCGATGTGTTTCTGTTTTTATTGACATTCAATCGTTCATAATTGCCATGCAATCTCTTTTCTTCAGTTTTCTGAAAATCCACTGTACCCTCATTCATGTCTAATTAGGGACAATTAATGACTATCCACACTTTTTCCCTTTTCACACATAACGTATCACTTGACAGTTTGTGTACCCAATTTATGGCACCTTTTCTGGTTTACGACACCGTAAAGCGGTAATTGACACCCAGTGTATTGTACTGCACTATACACAAAATATTGTTCTATCGCCGCAGGCCGAATTTTTTATGGTCTTCCAAGTGGATTAAGAATAAGAGGAATATGGTAAGTTTTGTCCTGCATCAGTGGTCGTAATGGTGGAATAGCGAGGTGGTCGTTATTGTGAAACAAACGACCATTGAATTAATGCATTAAAATATTTGGTTCCAAAAAAATATGGTCGGTATAGCGAGTTGGTCTTAATTCCGAGGTGGTCGGAAAGCGAGGTTTTACTGTATTACACCCAGACGAAGAATGCATGGGTAAAAAAATCACTAGAGTGGTCGATTTTTTTTTAAATTAAGATTTAAATTAAAAATAAAACGACCTCTCCATATATTTTTTATACATAGAGAGGTTGATTTTTTAAGTTTTTATTTATTTATTGATTGATTTATGTTTATCAAAACGGGGCAAATACAAATTAACAAAAGCAAAATAAGCAAAATATTGGATGTATGAAACTAGTACTTAAAACAAACTATGAAAATACAAATGTATAACGATAAGAATTAAAAAACAAAACAAAACAAAAACGGTTCCAGCTGGTATCGAACTCATGACCTCATGATGGGGGGGGGGGGGGGGGGGGAAAAAAAAAAAGTACCAACGCTCTTCCCGATTGAGCTAATTCCACAAACGCGAAGTAAGAGTATTTATAGGTAATCAAAACAGCATCACTACACAGACAATTTTACTGTATTAACTACACTAAGCGTTCTTTTTATTATTTATATTATTAACTAGATAAACATTACGCATTACTTATCCCACCCATCATGTAATAATAAAACTACTATGTATAATTACAAACTCAATAGAGAAGACATGAAATGTGCAATGTCCAGACCGACGAGCGAATCGGTAAGTATGTCATGACCTGTATGTATAAAAACATCATTAAAATACAAACATCTACTGACTAATAACTTATTAAATATGATCAATTACACTGGGAACAATATAAAAACAAACGCAAATCACGTATTTGAAACCCCTAAACAATCACTTAGAAATATATCGGTCACTGAAAAGTATTGTTATTCTTTTATTTTTTCGCGTTCTGTTTTACATAGGAACTTTAGTCTAACCTGACTTAAACGGCAATTTATGTGCCCCTTAGGACACGTGGTTGTTGAATGGAGGATTAACAATAGATAAAATGTAACTGACAGCTTATAGCAGTTTGGTCTGCAAGATCACATGCTTCATCCTACAGTCTGAGAATAAACAGGAAAATTACGTATTTTGGTTATATACTATACTGTAATATAAAGGACCATTTCATCCTACTCTGTAAACATGACCCACAACTCATGTACATTTGCACTGTAGTTCGATGACCCGTATATGCCTGATTCCTCATGGTGGTTGGTCTAATAAAGGAGTACACATTATTTTGATCGTGGAAGAAGCAGTCATTGTCTCCCATTTGGACAAAAAAGGATAATGGCCATGGCTATTTGTTTAACCATCGATAAAAACATATTCATATAAGTTATTTTGTTTTGTTGGTTTAACGTCCCACCGACAGCATTTCAGTTATTTGTAGACGATGTCTACTATACAAAACAAGGCAATATAATACAAAATAGAGGACATGTCTTTATTTTAGGTGGATATGGATTATATGTCATCATAATGCATCTTTCTACCGTGAGCTTTTCTTGAAAATCAAAGTCAGTTCTTCATCTTCACAGAAATTTCCCATAGGCTTCAATGTTAATACAGATTATCTCCCTAAAACGTAATAAAACTCTCGGTGACACATTTTTTTTTATTTTTGGATGTTTTCAGATTGACACAGTTTCATAGAAATAGTACCATCCAGTGGCATGATATAGATTAGAGTGCGTATACCATAACATATAGTATTCTGTATAAAATCAAAGACGATATTTGAAATCAAATATATAAAGATTGTCCTGTCATACCTCTGCACAGAACAGACGTAAACAAAAGATTGAGAAAACTAATCATAACGCCAGATAAGCAAGGGTATAATCAAAAAAGCCATTAAAGATGTCATACATTGAAATTGCAATAAATTTTAACAGGACACGACACAACTAGATTAATTGAGTTTACCGTCGCTTCGACAGTATTTCAGTCATTTAGCGACGTCCAGCTAATTACTGGTGGAGGAAGACACCGAATACACGGAGGCATCCGGGTAGAACCACCGACCTACCGCAAGCCAGCTGGAAGGCTTCCTCACATGAAAATCCGAATGATCCTGCCAGGATTTAAACCCACGCAGTGAGAGGTTGTTATAACACGAGTCAGACTTTCAAGTTGTGAAAGGTATTTGCATTTCGATCAAGAAAAACAATCTAATAAAAATACAAATGAAATTTATTAACCAACGATTGTAGGATGAACGATGGCAGGATATGTTCTAGGTTTGCTGGCCTGTCGCTTAGCTTACAGTCAGGACATTTGGTGAGGTTCTATGTCCGCAATCGGTTGGTGTTGGCAATATGTTATAAACAATGCGTAGCGGAAATCTTGTCCTTTGCTAGTCCATCTTCATCTCATGTCATTCCACGACACATTCCTAGCCTGGACCCTTCCCATTTCAGCCATCTGCCCTGCTTCTTCATAGATACTGCGGCCACCTGTCTTGTTTCCTCCTCTTCTGACAGAACCTCCTTTTGTACCAGGTTGCGGCCCTCCAACACATCCCAACTCTAATCTGCCCGATGCAGTTGTCCCTACGATGTCGCTGTGTTTGAGCCTTGTCTGTGCATCAATGACGGCCTTGTCTGCTCTCCACTTGCGACATGTGCTAATTTCTACCTTCTTCTATTTAAACGATATCACAACATTTTTAGGTAACACTATGATTTCCAAACAATCAGGAAAACTTTATAAGTTCGTGAGCATTTGTTTGTTATCACGAAAAGGATATCACTAATAATGTTTTCCCGAATGTTAGGAAATACTGTGAATCTGGCAATAGATCATTATGCCATTTGTGTAGAGCACAATTTTACGCATCGCATGCGCTACATTTCATTAAAATTGGTCAAGAAATAAAATAATTACTGTAGTTTTCTTTTTCGAATTGAGGCAAACTATGCTGCTCGTGATAGCTTTAACTGACAGCATGGCAACACTGATAATACATGTAGTTTTTTTGCACACTCTTAATCTAAGAAAATAGAAGTTCATATGTTCTGTGTAGAATGATCTTGCAATATATGATACATGTAATGTAATATTTAAGTTCAAAGATATTTACTTCATGTGGGGTGGGTTTGGTTGTAAATCGAGTACATAATTATTGGTTGATATGTGTAAAGTATTTAGATATTGCACGCCCACTTAGCAAAAAGAATGCCGAAGAATGAAGGGGAGATAACCGCGTGGAGATTGATGACTTTATTTTCGTCTAAATCAGTTTTTAGCTATGATTTTAAAACATTTCTTCTGGTACAATTTTTACAATGTATATACGTCTTTCTTAGAAGAAAAGATTATTTAAATACAATTTTTACATGCAGGGCCTTTACGTTGGTCAGTAAAGTGGGCCAAATAAACCTTAAAGCCAATAAACTGAAAAGCACTAATCTGGGAACAGTTTGGACATTTTGATTTATATTCTTAAATGACATTATTCATTACTGTGAATTCATTATTTTTTTCGTGGGACAATTTTTCGTGGATTTCATGGAGGGTTTTATCCACGAATATTAATCAGTGACGTCTTCATCTTTTTATTATTATCAAAGGCTGAATTCATAGTTATTACGCGGATTTAAGGATTATAGGTCGTAATTATTGAGTAGTTTGCATGACATTTTCACTACATGTGCACCATGACATTTCTTTGTTCAGAGTTACTTTCGTTTCAGAAAAATCGCAAGGGTCAAGGTCATATGCCAACATATTTTTTCTATGACCTAAAATATCTCAGAAACAATAATATTCTATTACAACTTTCGTCCTTCGGGTTTTAAAAATCTAGATTAAAATACAGTAATGATGTAATTGTGATATCATGATAGCACCCTATCTCCTCTGAAAATGAATTGTTTTGTTTCCACTACTTTTCATGTATATTTCTTTACCTTTTGTATATGGCTATGAATATGCATTTGCTATTCTATGCCAATAAAATGAAGAAGTTGAAGAATACGGTCCCAGGACGTTCATTTTACAAACAACGACTTTGTTTGCAATACGTATCTGTTGTTTGCACTAATTCCTTATATAATCAGCTCTCTCTCTCTCTCTCTCTCTCTCTCTCTTACACGAAGCATAGTTACACGCATTCAGTCCTAGAATTTTAACAATCCCGATTAAAGAATTTGTCTAGACATTATTGTTCCATTTACTTCTTATAGTGAACTTGAAATAAGTTCAAAGAATTTTATAAATTCTACAATTCTACTTCCTGTCTCCATTCGCAGGTCCAGAGAGGGGTGGTCCGGACCTATACACACGTACACACAAAACAAAAACAACAAGGAAAACAACGGGGATTTTGTAAAACATAGTTCTCTTTTTTTTACCCTTAAATAAAGTACGTATATGTCATAGAGGAATTCGAAGATTGAATATAAAAGAAAGTCATCACCATGTTTCTCCATCTTATATTACAGAGCATCAGTCACTTAAAAATGATTATTACATAATAAAAACATCAGCAACATGGCATCGTTAAATATGATGGCGAGAAGGTATCAACGATATTGCGGGTAAAATAACTAATATGTGCAATAAATTCATGAACATGGCAACAGCAACAATGCACTGTCCGTGCAAGTTTATTTCAGGTTGAAATATAAACGTATATGAAATAACTCTCCGTCCGTAAATAGTCATTGGAGAGGTGAGACCGTTCTCCAGTGTTCACTTTCTTTCAGAACAGTCTCACAATTCGATCGTTTTGGCAACGATAATACAAAATGTAGTAATACAGTCTACATTTGTATTTGTGGGTTCGTATCCCGGTCGCGACATAACAAATCCTTAAAAATGGTAAGGTAGAGCTCGGTTAGCCCGGTGTCAGGATAATGTGACTGGGTGTTGTATCATACCACCTGTCTGCAGCGGGATTTCGCAGTATAGCAGCACTATATATGTAGACAAGAGACCCCAAATGACTGAAATACTGTCAGGAATAAATGTTTGCACATGCGCCTTTTAAATATTGATCTGGCTTCTTGTTGGCCTCTTGTTAAATTAACCCAATTTGTAACAATAGAAAAACAATGTGCTTAAATAAATCGTCATTAACATGTTTGATTCGCCAAAGTTTCATGCCAATAGTTCTAAAAACATCCCCCAACACAGTCAAGACATCCTCCTAGACATTCTCCGAGAGGACAACAATAAAATTCTGCACATGGCAGGCAGACACCTCCATCTCCACAGCAACATGGCCCTTGCCGACAGCATGCACAGAGGCTCCCACCTGTATAACAAACACAACAAGTACCGGTGTCACATCTTGTACAGCAATTCTCGTCCCTTTTGTCACTACTAACACTACTTGATCTAGTATGGCTGTTGATCTGTCCATCGACTGAAAACTGATTCGGTTGGTAGGTTATTGCTGAAGACATGGCCCCTGGCTGGAAGGTTACTACATGCGTCATCTCAGTATTGATCAATGGCCTCCTGAACAATTTACTATCTAAACATCCTCTGGCATTTCGTTATGGCATGAAATAGTTCTATCCACTTTGTGAAATGCGTGTATTTTGAATAAATAATTGCGTGTAACAACTGTACATGTATTCTAAATTCAAAATTAAGTCAAACTTCGAAGTGTTCAAATTATAAAGCTTTACTAATCACTGATCACGTATACACTATAACACAGCAGATGTATGTCCGAAACACTTTTATAAGTTGTCGTATTTACCAGTCCTACACGGCTTGCTTGGATACAATTTAATATTTTCAATTTAATTTGTTCAATATATATAATATATATTTATATACATTGCATCACAAGCAAAATATATATATCCAAATTTAGGTATATCCGAATGTTCAATACATGTTTGTATTGATCTTGTTAACCATACATGCATATTATATCATGTGCGGCATCTTTGAAATTGATTGAAATCCAATGGAAGAATGATCAAATCTAGTAAGTCAATAACTGATGAGGAAATTTATGAAAACAATCAAATCCCTGCATACATACATACTAACATAGTGAAACGTGTTCGAAAAGATACACAGTAAGTGTTATAGAAGAGTGATGAAACGAATCGACATAATTCTGGTTCCCGTTTTGTATGATGACTTCGGAAGATTTATTAATGTTTTTACACGGACTTAATATGTTTTGTTCAGCATGCTTGTTATATTATGCGTTTTATCTACATATACGACATGCATGTACACGTACTCGTACATGTATACATCGGCGTGGTCGCTACATTCTCGCATTTGATATATCGGGGAAAGTCAATGTACCCCATTTAATGACATAGATTATTTAACACTGTGATTATAAAGAAGTATAGTGTAAGCATGTTTTATTATTATGTTGTATAGACTTTGATCACAAGACTAGATGAAGTACATTCATAAGAGTTTTCTTTTCTTTCTCGCGCGGACTGGTTGGCTTGCAGAGAGGCGCACTATGCTAAGTTAGCAAACATATATCATATGTACACAGAGATGGTAATGTTTAATGTTAAATGTCATTTCAAGTCAAAACAATATATTGATATCTCTTATTTAGAGATACAAATCAAAATATGCTTGAAGTTTATCTAAAAGAAATGACCGATGTTGATGTTGTCCTCTGAACACCCAACTTGAGCTAAAAATCAAATCATGTGGAAATTGCGAGCTTTTCTTATACCGTATGACACTTTGGTAACGTATTCAAGGTACATGTTTTGATATATAATTCAAACATGTCGTTTTTAAAAAGAAATATATCTAGGTTACTTTGATGACCCATTTGTTTTTAAAAACATTCCTGATTTCATTTTTACCATAAATGCCGAAATGGAAGTATCATTGTTATGACTTTGGTATGCCGGGCCAAGGATAAAACCCAAGACCTCCCGTCCCTGAGGCGAGCAGTCTAACCACTCGGTGCAGGGCACGGTCAATATGAAATAAAGCAGTGTATAGAAGAATAAGTAAGGTAAATGGAAAATTAGTTTTATTTAAACTAATAAATACCCTTACTACGAACTCTAATCGGAGAGGCGCTTTGTGACTTAGAGACTTATCTATTTATAAATACCTAGTTTGATCATTCAATGTACTCCCACTTGACTCGTATACACTTTTCCAGGTACTGTAACTATTCCGAAAATAGTTTTTTGAATGCCTCTTTAGATATAGCGTTAAACAGTGGGAAAATGCACATCCGATTACCTGGCGGGACTCCAATTGGTGGCCTCTACGACAGGTTTAAAATACAGGATCAACCAAAAATCACAGGAAACCAGTTCTGACTATAAGAAAGGTACGGTAAGCTATCAGTTTTATTATTCTGACATCCATGGCATGGCAATCAAAGAAGAGAGCGTACATAATGAACTTCTTGGTGCGAGCTCTGCCTTTCGTCATTTTCACCTCTCCGCACCTTGTTCCGCACGAGGGTCCAACCTCATATGGATCCGGTTCAAAAGATATGTGGATTTCTGGTGATACAAGAATTTCTCAAAGGAGACAACATCAAATGAAGAGGCATGAACAGGTAACTAACGAGGAAATGTAGAAGGGTTGAATAGCATTTCGATATTTTTCAAAAAGCATTTGATATTTATCACATATAATTCATATTTGAAAACTCACCATTCAATTTGCTGTTTTTTTCTCTCCTCATATGTATGTTTAACCCTCATATGTATCACCGGAAATCCACATATCTTTTTAACCGACGCACAATTTGGTGATCCATTTGAGGTTGGATCCCCGTCATCCGGCTCGTAAAAATAAACTCATGTTTCATCACCTTTTATTATTTCACTCTGAAATATTTTGTCAGCATCTTTGTATCTATCAAGTAACAGTGATGTACAATGTACGCGCCTCAGTAGGAAGGTTTTTCTGACATAGTTAGGCCCTGGTTCATCTTTGGTGTCAGTTCTGCCAGATTCAAACAAACCAAGCAATCTTAAGCAGTTGTACGAAAAAGAGAACTATCCCCATATACTTCATCTTAGTTTTTTTTTGTTTTTGTTTTTTTAATTTCAGGTGCCGCAAAGCCGAGTAGAGTATGAACTTTACAATAAACCCTTTGCTCCTCTGGAAAATTGTTCTCCATATCCGCCATTGAGTAACACAGTCTGAATAACAGAACCTTTTACATACGCGATTAAAAGTTACAACATGGAATCCGTTCTCCATGTGTTCAGACCAGTCGTAGAGAGTCTACAGTTTTTACTGATAAAACACTAGCGTTAAATGAGAAATTATTGCTTCTTGATCAGAAATCGTAAAATGAAAATCCATTAAAGGTAGCTTATGAACTAAAAAAATATTAATTATCCAATTTCTAAAATTAATTAGACATTTACTGCAATTGTTAAATTATTTACCAGACATATATGAGTTTTTAAATACATAAATATTAATGTTTTGCCATACGGGTAAACTAAATATCAAGTCTACTTTTTAACGTAATATGCCTTAAAGCAGCTCGTTCACAGATTATCATTGACGTAGAAATTGATTTAAAATACCTCTATCAATATCCAATTACCCATTGCAGCATTCTGTGGTTGTGCAAAAATAGGTAGTTTCTTCATCACTGGCTAAAGCGTTACGAACGGCATAAAACCTATATTTAGAATTATAAACTTCTTTTTCCGTGTGTCGTAACATGACTGATCACAAACACTCCTCTCTTCTCTTAAACGGCTGAATTTTTTAGTACCCGGGACTGGTGAATACGCCATGTTGTGGAATGTGTAACACAATACAAGAAACACCTACGACGGGATATACCTTATTTTATAAGAAATCGAAATTACCCGAAGTTCGTTTACAAAGAACAGCGCTTTCCCATGCATTGTAAACAACACTTATCGATTTAATTTTTCAGAAACAAAGTCTTCACCAACATAAACTAAGGAGAGTATAAAAAAAACATTAACTTTTTTTTTACTTCTACCGATCAAATGAGAACGAGTAAATCTGTATTTTGTTTTCTGTATCTCGAATTTGTTTACGCAGTGTACCGGTAAATATATTTAATTCAAATGAATGTAATTTCCATGCATTTTAATCAAGTCAAGAGCAAACATAGATCCAGATTAGATCATATCAAGATATAACGATATCACAGTTTCTGAGCATAAATTAACGAGTCTTTTGAATGCAATCTACATCATAAGCAGGTGCTAAATTCAATTTTGAAATCAATCAATGAATTACTTAAGTAACTTGTGAATGCATTCATATAATTGAGATATTAAACCAAGTTTCTTGAAAACTTATGTTTTCTTGTAAATAACGGTACTTGTAATTTAAGATGAATAAAAAAAAACCCTAGGCTACAAATATATAAACAAGATGTACAACACAATATCAGTGAGAGAGATGAGGGGGGGGGGGGGGGGACATTTATGCATATTGAATTTTAACACGGACTTATCTTGAGCTCACCATCAAGTGTATTAACAGTAAACACTCTTCACTATCTTTCTTAAAATCGATTCAAATATTTTCAGGAAAATATTGCTCGTTGGCGGAAATTTATGTCTTTCGAAACAAGATATTATCTCAACAATTACGTAGAAACTATATAGAACATTCTCCAAGTAAGTTGCCCATTATCTGCAGGGTTTAGCCGGGACATTGGTGAGTAGACACGATTGTAGAAATAAATCTTCACCTGACGCAGAATTTTCCCTATAAAATTTTTAAGTTTGAAGTTCAGATGTGAATTGTGGTGAATAAGGTTTCACGGTAATTCTATATGAGTGATTTCCAAAACATATTATTTAAATCAGTAAATGAAGGTTTTGGGGGATTGAAGACACAATTAAAAAAATATGTAATTTTACTTTTTTTTCTCGATCTTTTAACTTTGAAGCTTACTTTTAGAGGATACAATATACGATGCTAAATAATTCCTGCATCATGTCACATACAGAATTTTGTAACATATCGGTCAATCCAAAGAGATTCCTAAAAAGATATTTAAAAATTAACATAAACGATAAAAATTCAGGCATCTGTTGATGGATCTACTAATCTAATATAAATTAAATTTTAAAAATAAGAAATTAAAAAAAATTTTTTTTTAAAATACAAAATAGAGAAAGTTTCTTTTTTAAAAAAAAACAACAAAACATAACTGCATCATCACTATTAAAAATAATATTATTTTTTTAAATTAAAAAAATTTTAAAAATTTTTCCCAAATTTTTTAAAAAGGTTAATTCCACATACCAGCTTTTATCATCAGTCTATGGGATGATAATCTTATGTATATACGTATTTATTAATTATAGTTTATGGCTATGAATATGCATATCGTTTTTTTTATGCCAATACAGGTGTTGAGTTGTGATGAATTGAGTTGGAAGGAGGAAGACAAGGGAAATGTTTAGCAAGACGTACCACGACGTCACACATCTAGCTCGACGGAAAGCACAGTATATCTCTTCTGTATTCATCACTTCTGGCCTGGAAGTCCATAGGCCGCATCGGTAAAGTTTTTTTCTGTGGTGAGATGCAAATCGCCATTGTCTACTTAAGTATGGTGGATTTTAGTTGAATTTGATCATGCTGTACACATTTAAGATGTTACTATTTGTATGTTACTACTTAAAAAAAAATGAACGCCTCTCTCTCACTCTCTCATGGTTCTCTTCATCACATCTATAACTGGAGATTCTTAAATTATATTCAAATGTTAAAATTCATTATTTCATTATTTTTCTGCTAGCCTACTGCTTACGTTACAGGCCCGGATTCACCGGGGTGGCACAGGGCGGACGTGCCTCTCACTCCCTTGTTCCTCCAGGTCCCTGCTGTTTCCGAGACCCACTACTGATAGAGCATGTCACCTGGCAACATCACTAGGTGACTGTGACCGCTTTAATCCGCATCAGTCAAACACTTTCAGCTTTATACTGTGTATATAACAATTAAGCGCCCGAATGTCACATCGTTAATCAACAGGTTGTTTTAATGTAATTATCGGGTATGTCTATTTAATATTTTTACTAAAGAAACATCTTGACATACTTTCGTTAGTATTGCTCCACTCTCTCTCTCTCTCTCTCTCTCTCTCCTATAATTTTTTAGATTTACATATGTATGTATTTAAATGGAAAAAAAAAAGCAAATTTGAAATAACAAATGCACAAGAATAGTAATTTAAATCTAATAATAATATAACCCAATTATGTTGTTGTTGTTTTTAATATAGCACACACAAAAATAAATGTTATACTTCAATACTTCATTGTGACATGGAAAATAACCTTATCAATTACTTTTATGTATGTATGATATTTTCTTTCCTTTTTATTTTGTTTATTTATTTTTATAGATAAGTTGAAATGAAATTTTAGCATTTAACATTACAAAGTTCTCCGGCTGGAAGCACCATATAAAACATGGTAAATAACACGCACAGCTATACGCGAAAGTAAAAGTTTCGACCCAAGCAATATAATTATATCGCTCAAGACTTAGATCCATTGCTTCAAGTTTTAGTAGGCCTATATAATTTCTAACTGTAAGGGAGTCACCCCGAATGGTCGCTATGAAGAATTGAAAAAAATATTGTTGCGTTGTATGCCTATAAGAACGCCTTTGTTCATATATAAACAAAATTTACCGTCCGGTTTCTTTTCTTTTTTTTATTTAAAGGTGTTATTTTAAGAAAAAAAAAAAGCAAAAAAAACAAAACAACAACAACAACAACAAAAAAACCAAAAAAAAAAACAAAACAAAAAAACATCTCAGTGGCCAGTATGGAATGTCACAACACCAGTGAACAGATTACATGTAGAGGAGAGTAGAGAACACGAAACTGATTCCGCTTCTAGTACCTGCTTCCGGGTTAAACACTTCTAGACTGTTAAGTACTAGGACTCAACAGTGCGCGTCAAGTATTTTACATATCATAGACTTTGACAGATTTGGGACATACAAGAAGCTAGTATGGACTACAGTATTTGTGCAGAGATTTGTTAAAAAATGTGCATTTATCGCATTTGAGGTGCTGAAAACATCCACTCAAATTTTCTTTTTATTTTATGCTAAAAGGTGACGAAATAATGGAACTAGTTTGTGTAATCGTTCCCTTTCACACGCGGATGAATTCATGCTCTTTGGAATACACATTTTGTCTGCCACATTGGATAGTTGTTGAGAAAAGCCAGCCATTTGTTAATTTGATTTTTGTGTTTACTAAACACTGTCAGACAAAAATAATACGTTCATTTTGATACATGGACTACAAATACATCAATACTTCATATTACCCCAATTATATCCCAATAAAAAGTAGTTCCGGCATATCTATATCAGCCACAGTGTGGGTTGATATATGCTTTATCTTACTGATAGAACCCAGTATTTCATCATTTAGCATAAAATAAAAGCCCGAATTCTTCTGTAAGTATTCTTCGAGAAAAGGGGACCAGGACTCGAACCAAGAGCGGTTAGGTGCAAAGTTAAACCACTCGGATACGAATGATGTGTTTTTCTAAATACACCACATGGATGTTGCATGACTTTTTTCCCTTTATAAACCACAAAAACGTTTTTTTCACATATTTATCATTTGATTATAAGATTTAAAACTTCTCTTCTTTAAAATCCAACTCATTATTCAAATATGCGTTTTGATTGGTCGAAATGTTCCAGCCATGACCCGACACGTTGCAGAATCTTTCTATTGGCGGTGGTGTTCGCACTTGCAATATCCGTCAAAGCAATGGGCGGTTTCGTCATGTTTGTCGCAAGTAACTGCAGCACAGCCGGCTAAGTCAGAGCATGCTGAAAACACATTGGATCAATAAATATATATTAGATGAAGGGATAGCTGCATGTTTGAAATCATATTGATTATTTAATTAATCCAATTAGATACTGAACCTAAATATTTTTAGCTTTTTTCGATGTGATTTCTATATTTCTTTAATTGAAACTTCTGTAATACTTGTCGATTCGGCATGAAATTTCATAGCCTTTCTTTAAATGCTCAGGCAAACAATTTTTAACGATAAGTAATTCTTAAATTCTCAAAATAGGCAGATGCACATTCCACTATTACTTTTTGATGAAATAATCAGATACATGACTTAGCTGAAATGAATTATTACCTAAATAACAAACAATAACTGTTATAAAAATGAAATATTTGAGTATTTGTATTAGATAAACATGATTAAAGAAATTGGCCCTTGAGTATTTAAGTTTTACTTAGTACTAAACATTGTTGGTGGAATTCGACCCAGAGCATTTGGTGCAAAACTCTCAAAATCTCAAACTTCAATTTGAGAAAGATATATATATATATATATATATATATATATATATATATATATATATATATATATATATAACAAATCAAACAAATATCAAATCAGATTATTCATATAATATTTAAAGCATTTGCACTCACTGATTGAAATTTCAATATTGTCTTGATATAGGGTTGCATTTTAAATCCAAATTGTTAGTATGAATGAAGGACTGATGCATTTATTGCGGGGACGAGGGACGTTTTGTACGTTTTTGTACCCTTACACAAGGACCTAAAATCTTAACAGAGATCTGCAACTCTGATATAGGTCAAGAAAAGCTCTCGTTCAATTACGTGTACGATCATGTGACAGGAGATAACGTGAGATATGTAAAACTGTTCATATCAATTACAAATTTACTGAGATTTCTCTTCAATCTATTGCCAATTAAATCAAATATCTACGTCTCTCATTAGATTGCAGATCTCTTTTATGGGTGATACTGTAAAGTGTCTGCCTGTAAAGCGTCTGCAAGTTGTTAATTGTTTCAACGAGATCTCGTTCAAATCCCAATCACCTGTTGTTGTTTTTGTTGTTTCTTTTTCGTCACGAGAGAAAAACCATTATCTCGGAAGTCTCATATCTCGGTTGAATACGTCTTTTCCCTAAACAAGACAAACGACTGGGCTTACTTTTTGATCACCAATCATATGTTGCTAAACCTCGGAATTGAAATTATCCTTTAAAAGACGGATAGTTGTGGACTTGATGGGTAGACATATATGACTGTATAGATGAGTAAATGGATTCATATATGTATATGGTTGAATAAATGGTTGAATGGACGAAGAGATAATGAAAAAAAAAATGAATGAATGATTTAATGGAATGAATGAATGATTTAGTGGAATGAATGAATGTATGAATGAATTAATTAATTAATCAACAGTGACATCGAACATGGAGCGTTCATCTTGGTGAGGAAATAGTGAGCATTAATCTAAAGTTGTTTGTCTTACCGACTGGTTTTTGGACGCAGGTGCATGTTTCATGTTCGCAGCCAACTTCTTCGCTAGGATCCGAACACACAACTCCCGTGCATGAAGTGGCATCGTTATGATTGCATTTTGATGCTCGTGCACTAGCTGAAAGATTTGGTTATAGATTGATATCAATTATACCACTGTTCACATTTAAAAGAATTATAAACATACACTAAGAAAATTTTCGAATTGGTCAACTTGGTTTTAGAAGCATTTTTGAACAACAACGCCATAGAAAACGATGTCATAATTTTTAAGGGCGTATGTTACAGTTTGCTAAATTTTCTATATAGACAAAGAAGGAAAATTTAAACGGTTCCATATACATATCTTGCATAATGACTTAAAATGAAATCACAAACATTAATAAGAAATAATATGATGAATCAGTAAGATTAATTTTGAGTTATTTGCCCTTGACTATGGTCTAAAAGTGCTAAAATATCACATTCGTGGGCAGATAACTCAAAATGTATGACGGTGACCTACATTCTTTTCCATAAAAATGTTTCTTTTATGATTCTCTATAATCACGCAAAGTTTGATAAACTTATGGAGCAGTTTAAATTTTCCTTCTATGCCTATATAGAAAATGTAGCATACGCCCTTGAATACAACAATATTTTACACAACTCTCCTGAAAATTAAGATACATTCAATCAATTCACTGAATTGTTTCAGGACGATAACTAGACTAACCCTCTCTAAAAGTTACAAATCTTAAAACTATCTCATATGACCACACTGTCTCACATCAACATGACCCTTTTATTTGACCTCAAAATTGGATTCCCTGGTGTCCATATCACTTTTTACAAAACTAACGGTCTCACAACACAACCTGGCCGGCCCAGTCATATTGCCTGATGTTTCCACATTATCTATTAATTGTTGTTGCTGACAGTCCATCGTTTGTGCACAGGTCACCAACGCTGTGTCATGTTCAGTAATATTGTCATTTTAATCTGGTTTATCAATATTTGTATAAGAGAAATGCCACACATTAATGTACTTTAAGTTTATATGCAGAAGTTGCATCACTGATTTTTAGTCTTTAAAAACAAGTCTCAGAATCCATCTACTTCTCAGAGTCACATCAATTGTCCTAGTACTCGTTCTTGCACTGAGTGTGGAACATTCTTTCATGGTTACATCTAAAAACGAAATTAAACCATTTTTTCAAACCCTTTCAACCCCCTCCCCCTCCACCATCCACACACACAAACACGCGCGTGCTTTGGGATGCAACATCAGTAAAAATTACACGTATGCTTTTTGCTTTTTTACGTATCTAGATATCATAATGCATTTTGGATATTGAAGAAAATACAGTCTTCCAAGGAAGGAAAACGTCTGCCTTCCTGTTGCAATTTCCTATTTCTCTTGACCATAAATCCTAATTTGAAACATACATGTATATAATGTTATTCCTTATTAAGAATTCGTGCTGATAATCGCTACCGCTGCAATGCCATTAACCAGTTAATTATGTTCATTTTTAGCAAAAAGATATATATATATATATATATATTTCTATCTCCTTGTGTGTTGGAATTTTAAATAGTTGATAGCCTCTTTAGCTCGCGATACAAAATTATTTTAACTGGTGTTTCATCCCAAAGCACGCGCGTGTTTGTGTTTGGGGGAGGGGGGTGAAAGGGTTTGAAAAAATGTTTTAATTTCGTTTTTAGATGTAACCATGAAAGAAGTATTCGTTTTTGGAAACAAAACACTTTAAAGAGTTTTCCCGTAACCTTTTAATTCTTAGTTTTCTATGTACTCCATTAGTCAATGACAGATGAGTTCCTTAACATCGTATAATTGCAAAATGAGATATTACTGTAGGTTTATCTCCATAAGCCAAAATTTTGTTTTAAACAACAACAACAACCTTAATTTATACTACATCAGAACTACTGCTAAACCCAGAAAAAAAAACCATTCACTTTTTTCTCTAAACCGCAGAATATGGTTCCTTTTTATAATGAACCGAATTTAACTAATCTAATTTCCATTAATTTCAGAGACTTATTTGTAAATAATGCTTACAATCATATAAACCAACGACTTGCATATATCATATCAGCGCATCCAAGACAACTTGCAAAGTTTCTTGTCTGTGCTTTCTTAAAAAGAAGAAATATCTTGTTTTTGTAAACTATTATGTCAGACTTAATACCTCATGTATTGTTGATGTATGATATATTGCCTGTTTTCCTATTATATTTATAACATATCTATCATAACTACACTCCATACTGACAATATTGGATACTCAGGGAATATTTTACTAATATTCTGTCAGGATTTTGTACGTCATATTTAACCTATGTATATAATAGAGTATTTACGAATTTTGTATATAATTACTTTCTTGATTATCCTGGTGACATATAGGCCCAATGGGCCGGGTGCCAAATAATTTTGTCAATTGTATATATGTATAACTTAATGAATGTATGCACATGTCACAATAATAAACAATATCTTATCTTATCTTAGAGTGTTTTACTTGCAACATGCTTGAAAGGGAGACAAACATTATACATTGATATTCCGTCAATAGGCTAAGCATCGTCAGAAGTAATGGAGACATATTCACAATCCAGTTTTTAATCTATTGTAAACAAAATGGCAATACATGAAAGAAATTTTACAAGGCCTTGGAAATAAGAAATCATGGCCAATGGGAATACGAGCTTACGTCGGCATGATCGAAAAACAACTTTCCGTTGGTCGATTTTAACGATATCTTCTGACAGGAAAGGCGTGTTCCAATATTAATTCCAGTACCGTGAGAATGTTTTTTCGACCTAAGTATTTACTTACGAGGTTTTGTACTTGATGCCAAGATTATCACGAAATATCATGACTAGTTAGCAATCGAGAATTAATTAATCAAATCTATGATACATGTATATGAAATAGGGACAAGTGTCAGGTATTATTATGGGAAATCGGCAGCATTATGCTTTTGACAAAAGGCAAAGATGATATAACAAAATGGCATGTAGAAAATAATAATAATAATAATAATAATAATAAAATGAAACAACAAAATGGCAAGAAGAAAATAATAATTTTAATAACAAGATGAAACAATAAAATTGCAAGTAGAAAATAAAATAATAATAATAATGATAATAATAATACTATTTTGTGTATATTAATAATACTAATAGATAATATATCATAGTATAAGAATCTTACCAATCAGTGCCACGAGGCAGAACACAATTGCTAATTTCATAATGGCGTTCGCTTTCTCGATCTGCAGAGAACGACTGACACGATTCTATATCTTCTGCCGATAACATGTAGGACCTCGGGGTTTCCAATAGACATCTTACGACATGTCTTTCTTGTTATGAAGTCCCGGAAGCATCATTCGGATGTTCCACGCGAGGTAGCCCTCCTGCGAGCTTGCGGCATGCCGATGCTCCAATCGGTGGATGTTTCTACTCGGTTGCATCTGTATACTCAGTGACTTCCTGCAACCACGAGGGCAAATAAAAAAATATGTTCAATCATTATAAACAAAACTTGGTATGAAATTCAAATGATATTTTCGACATAATAATTCGTTCATGAACAAACGATGCTTTAATTCATTTATGCAACCCAGGAAGAACTCTTCATCTTGACAGTTCAAAACTGCCTTAATAGTCCCAATGACGTCATCAGCACTATCATATTTCCTCCACAGTAGTCCTGTTTAAAGTTTTGGGAAAAGGTAAACAAATCAGAGAGTGATCATTTTGGAGAAGACGTAGTGTATAGAGTAAGCTGGTGGATAACATGTTCTCCCTGATTTGCGATTATGTTATAAAGGTAGATCCAGGATTGGTTGGTTACATATCGGATGTGGTATCATGCTACTTGCCTACAGCGTTGTTAAGAAAGGGGGCATTCTAACTACGAAATATAAGTTTAAGGTAAAGTCCATATAATGGTTCCGCTACATTTCGGACCTTATTCTTTCACGGAGGTTTCCTTATGTTTCATTAGGTTACCTTGGCTATCTTGGTAGAGGTTAAGTGGTCCAAGACGTAGCGGAACCATATACAGGAACTTTACCTTAAATGAGAAAATAAACCATTTATAGTCATTAAAAACTACAAAGTGCTCTATTTGTCCGTTTCTCAAGCGCCCGAGACCAGGTTCCCTAATTCACGAGAATTCTCGAGAATGACACAGGCTTTAACTCAAATATCATTTTCAAGACCCTAAGGAAATCTATTGGCCATAGTTTGAATTTGAGCTTAAAAACCGTTCATAAGTACGTAAACGTCAGGTATACATATATATTTGCATGAACAACTTCCCAGGTTTTTTTTCAGCAATCCCCTGAGGTTCATACTCAAGATGTACACATCTTAAGTGAGGTATTCCTAAATCTATTCAAATCACTAAAATAGCATTTCTTTATCAAAAACAGTACAAATGCGATAGAACTGAGAGAGATTTCCGGGAACTGTTACTTTTTGATGATTCTTCAAGGTTCTGGATAGGACTATATTGGTTAATTCTAGGGAAACAGACGAGAGAAACGACATTGTTTAGAGGTCAAATACTCTCGATTCTCCGAGCCTTTCGATTATTCTAATCTTGGGAATTTCTGAACCTTAAAATTATCCGAGTCTTGCGGGATCCAAGCCTTGCTAATTCCTAGCCTTGCGATTAACTTAGCCTTGCGAGTTCCGAGCCTTGCGATCATCCTTGTGAGATCAAAGCTTTGCGGTTAACTAAGCCTTGCGAAATCCGGGCCTCGCGATTAATTAAAATTTGCGAGATCCGAGGCTTGCGAATTTTCAAGCTTTGTGATCATACGAACCTGTAGTACAAGACTTGCAGTAAACTAAGCCTTGCGATTATCAGAGCCTTTCAAAATCCGAGTCCCGCGTTTAACTTAGATTTGTTTTAATGATTTTTTACTTCTTCCCAAGAAGAAATGTCTTAGTCTGAGTTTTAGAATTAAGTAGAACTTTGAACAGTATGTGCATGTATTTCAAGAAAGAAAGAAGAATTAGAAACATTCTGTATAATTATACCGAAATATTGCGAACTTTTAGTTTTAAATCGGATTCAAATCGTATCTGTCGTGTTTGCTACTTTCATCACATACATGAATTAATATCATTTCACTAATCACAATTTTGTTTACTAATCAAAATTAACTTACCTATATAAGACACCGGAGCAAAATAAAGCCAATCTTTTATTCATATTTTGTTCGCCTTTTAATCAGTTCTCCTGAATTAGAATACGATAAACCAAAGTGTTATCTTGACCTTTGGATACTGAGAAACCATTTATGGTCAAAAGGTCACACTTGACCGTGAAAGACGGAATTTCAATGGAACGTGTGAAAATTCGACTGTACACGATCAAATTATGGGGTTTTAGTGTAAGTGTTCTTAATGAAAATCAAAGTCATCTTGTTAGTTAGTATCTTTATTTTGCCATCTATGAAAAAAATGTAATACAGGGTGTCCCCGAATACAGGCTCATTATTTATTTCCTCTCGAATGATGCAGTAATTATAAACGTTATTGTACATATATAAAAGTTTTTCTGACATCGAATACTGTATTATATCATCTTCAGTTTGATATAGACCATTTCACCAGGGATTCGGCAATACTCGGTATTATTCGCTGACTTAACTGACCAGTCAATGACTGGTGCAAACTGTTATGTTTACAAACCATACTATTATCATGGGGTGGTTTTTCCGTGAAATGGTCTGTATAACACGTCATAATTGTCAGAAATATTTTTTTCTGACACTTACAATAGTATCAGATATTGTGAGTCACCTCGTATATTGTAATATGCCTTTTATATATTACTTCACGGTCTGCATTTTATTTGTCTATATCTTATCATCATCAAATATTTGAATATTTTATTTGCTTAAATCACTATTTCTCAAGTATGACTTGTAAGTATGATTATTTCGAACCATTTCATTTTATTTAATTTACTTGGAAACAAATTCTACCAATTTACAGCTACCTGCGAGCTACTAGAACCAATTTAATGTAAATTATGCGTGAGGCAGACTGAATATTAAAACAAAATATAATTCCGTCTAAAATTCAGTTTACTTTTTTATGATGCGTTTATATAAATATATTTAATCGAATGTATAAGTAATCTTGATTTCTGCATATGGAAGACAATTGGTAGTCATGCGCATGCCCAACGGACAGCGAAAAGACGAAACATCGACAATGGCAGCTTGACACACATCATCCACCAAAGTAGACACATAGATAAGTGTAAGAAATAGGTCCGTATTGCCTACACGTGTTTCTTGCCTTATGCCATGTCACACATCGGAGCCGCCAGTCCTTAGTAATAATATTTCCTTATATAATGATCACATCTTTGTAAGCACAACCTACTTACAAATACAGTAATAATTTAAAATACCCGCTCGTTATAAAGACAAAAATGATCAACTCATTAAAATGGCTCAAAATTACGACCACCCCACCTCGGTATATATTACCAGATCATGATCAGGAATGACAATCTCATCATAAGGACTACATTCTAACGACAACCTCTATACAATGACCGCTTTGCTATAAAGACCAATTCATTTTTTTGTGTTCAGATCATTTGAATAACCATATTAAAAGACCCACGTCGTTTTTAAGACCACATCACAATGATAATACAAAAACAACAACAAAACAACTGTGATCACGTCATAACAAGGGTCATATTTCTCACATTATTATAAAGACCATCTTACTACATGTATAAGGAGCCTAGACAACCTCATTATAAGGACCATCTCCCTATAAACCCTTTTTTCAATTAAAGAAAGATCACCTCATTATAAAGATCACCTCACTATGAAGAACGACTCATTATAAAGACTCCCTAATAAGGCCCCCTCATTTAAGGACCACTTCATTATAAGGACAATCCTGTTATTAAGGCCATTGTAATAAGGACCATTTCTACCCCCCTTTTATCTTTAATACTGTATAACTTCATGAGAACAATTGAAATAAAATACTGTTTTGCTGCTAAGATTGCCTTTTCTAAGGGCCAATCTCCTCTTTTTAAATTCTAAATTCACGTGATAATCAAATCACATAATTAAGGTAAAATCCATGCAATGGTTCCTCTACATTTCGGACATCATGGCCTTTCACGGAGATAATCAAGGTTTCTTAATGTTTCATTAGGGTGTCTTGGTTACTTTGGTAAAGGATAAATGATCCAAGACATAGCAGAACCAATATAGGGACTTTTACCTTAAGAACCATTCGACCCCAAGTCAGCACAATATGGCCCCGATTAGGAGTATGAGTGTATAAAGTTAACAGAAAACCATAAACATTTGACCTTAGTATATCTAATCTTTAATGGGAAGAAACATAAGTTCGTAGCCAAGACTTAGATTTATCGTGAGAACTAAGTTGGAAAACAAAATGTATGTCATCCAATGTATTACGTCAAGAGATTAACACAGATGAATATCTATGAAAAGAATCTCGAGGAAAAAAGAGTTGAGGCATAGAGGTGACATGGAGATAATTGGGCGGTCATGGTAATAATCCTTTCAATAGTCTGTCCTTATAATATGGGTGTCTATATCGTTGGTCCATACTATGAGCTGTCTTTATGATATCGCTGTTATTATAATGAGGTACTTACAATGAGCTGCCTTTATGATATCGATGTTATTATAATGATGTCCTTACAATGAGCTGTCTTTATGATATCGCTGTTATTATAATGATGTCCTTATAATGAGCCGTCTTTATAATATCGCTGTTATTATAATGGTGTCCTTACAATGAGCTGTCTTTATGATATCGCTGTTATTATAATGAGGTCCTTACAATGAGCTGTCTTTATGATATCGCTGTTATTAAAATGAGGTCCTTACAATGTGCTGTCTTTATGATATCGCTTTTATTATAATGATGTCCTTACAATGAGCTGTCTTTATGATATCGCTGTTATTATAATGAGGTACTTACAATGAGCTGTCTTTATGATATCGCTGTTATTATAATGATGTCCTTACAATGAGCTGTCTTTATGATATCGCTGTTATTATAATGATGTCCTTACAATGAGCTGTCTTTATGATATCGCTGTTATTATAATGATGTCCTTACAATGAGCTGTCTTTATGATATCGCTGTTATTATAATGAGGTACTTACAATGAGCTGTCTTTATGATATCGCTGTTATTATAATGATGTCTTTACAATGAGCTTATTTATGATATCGCTGTTATTATAATGATGTCCTTACAATGAGCTTATTTATGATATCGCTGTTATTATAATGATGTCCTTACAATGAGCTGTCTTTATGATATCGCTGTTATTATAATGACGTCCTTACAATGAGCTGTCTTTATGATATCGCTGTTATTATAATGATGTCCTTACAATGAACTTATTTATGATATCGCTGTTATTATAATGATGTCCTTACAATGAGCTGTACATTATGATATCGCTGTTATTATAATGATGTACTTACAATGAGCTGTACATTATGATATCGCTGTTATTATAATGATGTCCTTACAATGAGCTGTCTTTATAATATCGCTGTTATTATAATGATGTCCTTACAATGAGCTTATTTATGATATCGCTGTTATTATAATGATGTTATTACAATGAGCTGTCTTTATTATATCGCTGTTATTATAATGATGTCCTAACAATGAGCTTATTTATGATATCGCTGTTATTATAATGATGTCCTTACAATGAGCTTATTTATAATATCGCTGTTATTATAATGATGTCCCTACAATGAGCTGTCTTTATGATATCCCTGTTATTATAATGAGGTAATTACAATGAGCTGTCTTTATGATATCGCTGTTATTATAATGATGTCCTTACAATGAGCTGTCTTTATGATATCGCTGTTATTATAATGATGTCCTTACAATGAACTGTCTTTATGATATCCCTGTTATTATAATGAGGTACTTACAATGAGCTGTCTTTATGATATCGCTGTTATTATAATGATGTCCTTACAATGAACTGTCTTTATGATATCGCTGTTATTATAATGAGGTACTTACAATGAGCTTATTTATGATATCGCTGTTATTATAATGATGTCCTTACAATGAGCTGTCTTTATTATATCGCTGTTATTATAATGAGGTACTTACAATGAGCTTATTTATGATATCGCTGTTATTATAATGATGTCCTTACAATGAGCTGTCTTTATGATATCGCTGTTATTATAATGAGGTACTTACAATGAACTGTCTTTATGATATCGCTGTTATTATAATGATGTCCTTACAATGACTGTCTTTATTATATCGCTGTTATTATAATGAGGTACTTACAATGAGCTTATTTATGATATCGCTGTTATTATAATGATGTCCTTACAATGAGCTTATTTATGATATCGCTGTTATTATAATGATGTCCTTACAATGAGCTTATTTATGATATCGCTGTTATTATAATGATGTCCTTACAATGAGCTGTCTTTATGATATCGCTGTTATTATAATGATGTCCTTACAATGAGCTTATTTATGATATCGCTGTTATTATAATGATGTCCTTACAATGAGCTTATTTATGATATCGCTTTTATTATAATGATGTCCTTACAATGAGCTGCCTTTATGATATCGCTGTTATTATAATGATGTCCTTACAATGAGCTGTCTTTATAATATCGCTGTTATTTTAATGATGTCCTTACAATGAGTTTTTTTAATATGTGTTTTATAATGATGTCCTTACAATAGCTTATTTAATATGCGTTTAGCAGTCTTAATAATGAGCTGGTCCTAACAATGAGTAACTATTAGTAATATTGCTGTCTTTATAATGAACTGGTCCTTGCCATAAGGTATATTTATAATATTGCTGCCTTTATAATGAGCATGTCCTTACAATAAGGTATTTTTGCAATATTGCTGTATTTATACAGAGATGATCCTTACAATGAGCTATTATTTGCATTATTGCAGTCTTAATACAATACAATACAATACAGTAGCTTTATTGCTTTCGAACATCATCATGTTTACAGCAATCGTACATATATAATAACATTGCATTGCAGGTGTGGACTATAACCTGCAGAGAAAAAATATCCAATAATGGTTTTTCAGAAGGGTGTTTTGTTACATGAAACATTTATCTAAACATTACATATATATCAGTTATGGATTCAATGTGTTTACATAAACATAATTGTACTAGTACAAGTAAATGCTTAATTGTTTATCTCTTTTTTTTTTTTTTTTTTTTTTATTTTCTCTTTATACTTGCCCAATATAAATATTTTGCTAAATTAATTATAACATGTATTGATTTATTATTCATTAAATTAGTGAATTTTTGTAAAGTTGGCCATGTATAATAATAGTGTTTTAAGTAAGTTTTTTTTAAATCTCTGTACATTGGACACACTAACAAAAAATGATATTCATTTTCTATAACATTTAAATTGCATTTTGTACATAGTCTTTCGTTTCGGTCAATATTCTGATGTCTACCTTTTTCTATATTCAAATCATGAGCTGATAATCTAAATTTTGTATATTCAATTCTAAATTTATTATTTTTTATAAAATCTAAATAATTTTCGAATGACCATGTATGTTTGAATAAACAATACGCGTTTAGACGACTAGAGTTATTAATAGAAGAGTGCCACGACTGATTATATATATCGACTATTCTTTGTCTTACATGATCATAATTGACATAGATATTTAATTGATGTTGCCAAATATAGGATAATCCGCATGTATCAAGTATACTTTTAACTTGGTACGCCCAGTTGTTATTTGGATTTTTTTCAATATCAGCCTTTAACATAATATAAGCATTATATAATAGCGAGTTATCTTTCTTTTGCAATATGTTCGTCCAATATTTAATTATGATTATCTTTCAATAAATATACATCGGCATTCTTCCTAAATCTCCGTACATTGCGTTTAGATTAGTTGATTTTCTTACATTAAGTATTTTACGGCAAAATTTGGAATGTATATTTTCTATGCCTGGTCCTGTATGATTTCCTCAAACCGCGGCCGAGTAATTTAATATCGGTTCAATTAATGAATCAAAGACATAAATCTTTTTGGATATAGGTAAATCTAGCTGGTTATATGTAACAAATAAATTGTGTAAAGATCTCATTGCATGCTGAGCTATCATTTTTTGAGTACGATACCACTTAACATTTTTAAACAGATATATTCCTAAATATTTAAATGAACTAACAATTTCGATTTTTTCATTATAAAGATAAAAGTTGTGATTTGTGAAACGCCCATTCTCAAATATCATAACCTTTGTTTTCATAACATTTAATCGTAAACCGTATACATTACTATAAGTTTCAATGTCGTTTAATAACTTTTGTAATGAGTGCGGGTCTTGAGCAAAGACAACTGCATCATCTGCAAACAACAACAAAAATAGTTTAATATCATTAACATTCATTATACCTTGCAAATTACTATTCATGTTATTTATAATATCATTTAAGAAAAATAAACACAATAAACTGCTCATGGGAAAAAATAAATTCTGATTCTTCCGACTTATATCGAACAGGTGACTTTACTTCATTATATAAGGACCTAACAGCTTTTATAAATTTAGAGCTTACTTTTTCTTTGATCAGTTTTTGCAGTAATAATGTTCTATTTATTTTATCAAACATTTTTTCCCAATCCAAAAATGCTACATAGAGTTTCTTTTTTTCTGCTAAGGATTTTGTTATTAATGCGTGTAGTATAAAAATACTGTCTATAGTTGATTTTTCTTTTTGAAATCCAAATTGATTGTCTATAATAGTTTCATGTTTCTGTGCCCACTTGCTTAATTTGTTGTACAGTAATTTCGAATATATTTTTGATAGAATATTATTGAGAGTAATCCCTCTATAATTTTTTGCGTCATCTATATTACCACCTTTAAATATTGGTACTAAAATACCGTGTTCCCAGTCTTTGGGAAAAATGCCATCATTAAACATTTTATTATAAAGTTGAAGTAAAAATGGTGAAATAATATGAAAGGAGCATTTAAATATTTCTGCTTTAATTTATCTGTGCCAGGGCTTTTAGAATTATTTTGTTCCATAACGGTCTGTTTCAACTCTGATAACGTAAAATCATTATCCAAATCGATGTCAACAGAGTCTGTTTCAGTTATATATTCACCAATATCGTCATTATTAAGGTCTTCTGGTTCCGATCCATATAAATCATTAAAATGATCATATAACTCTTTTATATTTAATAATAAAGATTCATTTTTATTTTTATGATATTGAGAACGTATTTTTTTCCAAAACTGTTTTGGATTAGTTCTAGACAGTCCTGATACTTAAGACTCCTGTTTTTAAAATTTTTTTTTTTTTAATGTTTTGTTTTTGTAATTCAATAATGAAGTGGTCCTTACAATGAGCTATTATTTGTAATATTGCATTCTTTATAATGAACTGGTCCTTACAATGAGCTATTATTTGTAATATTGCTTTCTTTGTAATGAGTTGTCCTTACAATAAGCTATTATTTGCAATATAGTATTGCATTCTTTATAATGAACTGGTCCTAACAATAAGCTATTATTTGAAATATGTCAGTCTTTATAATGATGATCCTTACAATGAGCTATTATTTGTAATATTTTTTTTTTTATAATGAACTTGTCCTTATAATAAGCTATTATTTGCAATATTGCATTTTATTAAGCCTTACAAAAATTTTTTGCTGATAATATTGCTGTCTGTAAAATGAAATGGTAATTGCAATGTCCCTGTTTTTACAATATTGCTGTCTCTATGGGGAGGCAGTGATAATAATGAACTGATACTTATAATGAGGTGGTCATTCTCACAAAGGTCTTGTACTTATCAGTTGCTTTATTGTAATAAGTTTTTTCTTTTACAGTATGCTGTCTTTATAATCAAGCTTAGTCAACCCGTTAGTCTACGCTTTATCCAGCTGGCTTTTTAAATTAAGAATGAAGAACAGTAATCCGTGTATCATTTATGCACAGTTTAAAGAAATAAATATTGACCTAAACGTCTTTTACGGATGGAGTGTCGTCACCGTTTAGCAGAATGCATCATACACAACCAATGTGTTAACACCAGCTTGAATAACCTGTGTGAATGCGCTCAAATGACTATGGGTAAATCATGACTGCGCCACTAAGATCTCCTGCGCTGGAGATTGCATTAAAATGGATAAGTAACGTCAATAAAGTGATAAAGGTCAGAGACTACTAAATAGTTTTCCACAGACCTACATTATAAGGTCTATGCTTATAGCTACTCCCCTTTATCTCATTGAGCATTAAGCTAACCCTGATTTGAAAGTTCCATCCAAGTGCTTTCTAAAAATCACCAACAAAATAAAGCATGACCACCAAAATCTTGAGCTAAAGACTGCCAAACATGGTAACCCCCATATTGGGACTAAATTTCCCTCCAAATGTCAAAAAAATAGCACATTCTC
>CM037792.1:22749323-22766812 GCA_021229015.1 Solen grandis | reverse complement strand
TTCGACTGTCTATATATCTGTAAGAATGCCCTAATGAATTGCATTAATGCTATTGTTTGAAGTGAAACAAACAATAGTAAGACCACACAATCTTTGATAATTTTATTTAGACATTTCTTGTATGTCCTATTTTTAAAACATCTTTTATTTATGATAAATAAAAGAAAAAAAGTCATGTATACGAAAAAAACAACAACACAAAAACGAATGGAAAATGTAATGTTACACATCCGCAAATCTCATTTCTGCAACAATTTCAGTATTTAATCACTTGAAGGATCACTCAAGGGTTGATTTCTTGGCACACTGGCACTAAAACCGCATACTCCCGTCCCTTTATGTGTACCTACATACATTTACATATAGTAAGGAACGATTTGCGGGGGTCGTAACTTGCAAAAAAAAAAAAACAAAACAACAACAACAAAACAAACAAACAAAAAAAAAAAAACAAAAAAAAACAAAAACGAAAAACGGTTCGATCGGTTTGATATTCGACTCAAATATTCTACAACGTATCGCTAAGCGGCAACCTTACGAAATTTCAACAGTCTGTACATTAAACAAGTTTAAAACCCCCTCAACTACTGTTTCATATAATTGATTTTGTAGCGGGGGACCTGATTGGATGTTTCGAAATTTACGTGAAACTGACATCGTCGTAAATTGAACAAAAATAATTCAAGTAGACTTGTTTAAGTGCACATTTTGCGTTATTTCTGAGTTTAAGATGTCTTTTGGTGATGATTCATGAATAAATAAAATAATAAATGAGAGTTCAGAGAAGTATATGTAATATAAATTTGTGCAAAGTTACGACCTCCGTTAAAGAGCGATAACGTATTACGTTCCTGTAATGTTTAAATATAGGAATAAAAAAGAAGGGGCGGGGTTATGCAGTTCAGGAGCCAATGGCTTGGCACTGAACTCCTCAGCGCATGTTGTACAATGTCCTTTAGAATTTGATTCAGTTCCATAGAAGTGATTCTGTGAGGATCAGCAAAGACTGATTTGTCTCAGCCACCTCAGTGCCTCCTGATGTGATTTAATTTATAGATGCTCGATCGCCCTCGTCTCCATAGTCACCCGTCTCTGCAGACGCATTCACTGACTCCGGTGCAATAACCCCCTGTTTAAGACTGACCTCTAAGACCTCCGACAAACAACTGGAGTCTATATTCAAATATTCTTCTGCAGTCTTTACTAGTTAAGTTAATATTCTGTCTGGCAGCTATCTTGATCAATGCAGATATTGCCATACTCATCATGGTCTTCTTCAGCATTAGAGTTCCTCGTGACACATGCCCTAGCAAAACACTTCAACACTGTCACAGGCTTAACCTCTTCACTGAGGAAATCACCCAGTGGATGGTATCAAGTACATTGATTGACTGTCATAGTCACATATAGTTTGTCCTTCTTGATCGTCCAATGAAATGCTTGTATTTCTTTCAAAATTTAAAAAATATATTTCTCATTCCGTTACTCCATACACCGCCTTTGGGATTATTAGTTAACATTTGCTTGTTATCGACATTTTGAAAAGCCGCACAACTATTCGCAGCCCCACTAGATAGAGGGGACTTTTTGACCAATAGAAACTCTCGTACTTACGGCATTTAAACAAACTATTACCGACTTTTAGATTTTAGATCTCTAACTGAAGAGGGCTCATTTGTGTAAACAGCATTTTGATTGATCGATGTACCTCTTATGAATATCCTTATCACGATAAAGCCCACGGCTGACAGATGTAACAGGCAGCCTCGGGTATCCGACGCTGGCACCATTTGGGAATATAAAACGTTTTCAAATTCCCGAATGGGGGTATTTAAAACGTTTCCTTATGTTCCCGGGCTAGGGGGAAGCTTAATTCGGGGGCCACTTGAAAACGTTAGTTGAAACGTTGGTTGGCCCAGTGTCAACATAATGTGACTGGGTGTGGTATAACAAAAAATCGCCTACAGCCAAGATACCGCATTGTGTCAGCCTTTTTAGCTCACCTGAGCATAGCTCAGGGTGAGCTTTTGGGATACTTGATTGTCCGTCGTCCGTCAACAATTTTGATGTTTACAAACTAGAGGCCACAATTTTGATCCAATCTTCCTCAAACTTGGTCAAAATGTTTGTCTTGATGATATCTTGAACCCTTTCGATAATGGGTCAAGTTGGATCAAAAAGTTGGTCAGTAGGTCAAATCTTAGAAAACTCTTGTTTACACAAAAGAGGCCACAATTTTGATCCAATCTTCCTCAAACTTGGTTAGAAAGTTTGTCTTGATGATATCTTGAACCCTTTCAAAAGGGAGGTTGAAAAAAAGTGGTCAGTGGGTCAAATCTTAGAAAAATCTTGTTTACACACTAGAGGCTACAATTTTAATCCAATCTTCCTCAAACTTGTTCAGAATGTTTGTCTTGATGATATCTCGAACCTTGAAAATGGGCGGGGACAAAAGAGGTCATGGTCAAATCTTAGAAAATCTTGTTTACACACTAAAGGCCACAGTTTTGATGCAATCTTCCTCAACCTTGGTCAGATTGTTTGTCATGATGATATCTCGAACCAGTTTGAAAATGGGTGGGTCTGGACAGAAATGTAGGTCAGTAGGTCAAATCTTAGAAAAATCTTGTTTACACACTAAGGCACAATTTTAATCCAATCTTCCTCAACTTGTCAGATGTTTGTCTGATGATATCTCGAACCAGTTGAAAATGGGGGGCGGACGAAAGAGGTCATAGGTCAAATCTTAGAAATATCTTGTTTACACACTAAAGGCCACAGTTTTGATGCAATCTTCCTCAACCTTGGTCAGATTGTTTGTCATGATGATATCTCGAACCAGTTTGAAAATGGGTGGGTCTGGACAGAAATGTAGGTCAGTAGGTCAAATCTTAGAAAAATCTTGTTTATATTCTGAGGGCAACATTTTTGGTCCAATCATCCTCAAACTTTGGCAGAATGTTTGTCATGATGATAGCTTTTGTGGATGGGGTCAGAAAATTCCTGAACATTGTTTCACCTCATCATCTTAATTCTAAAGCAATCTGTTTTGTACAGGCAATGAATGATACTTTTCTCAGGTGAGCGATCTAGGGCCATCTTGGCCCTCTTGTATTGGTCTCTTAAAATTACTTAAATGTTATCGATGGGAAGTTAAACCAAGGCAAGAAAATATAGATCAGTCATTAATTCAAGTAAACACATCGCGTGAAAACAAAAAACTTTTGACACAAGCGTCAAAGAATCGGGCCGAAGGAATATTGTTGGCGTGTGGGGAAAAAATCACTTAACACAGTAATACATTACATTGCATTGCAAAAATTGCATTTTGAGATTGTCCTATGGGGACTTGCTCTTGTATGTTTTAAAAAAATTCCCACTCACTCTACACATAAATTTTAACAAAGATGGACACTGTTTTGAGGGTCGACTCGCTTCACCTCATTTTTTTTTTTAAAAACCTTTCGAATAATTTTTTCCAATCTACTAACGGAGTCAATAGAATATACATTTCTCTATCGAAATATATAAAACATATTGGGAAATCTATCTTTTCATTTGATATATTCGTGAATCTGTGGAAAAGGACAACAACATCGACCAGAAGTGAAAGTAAATTTTGGAATGGTTTGGAATGTTTACAATGCAGTAATGGCCAGCGATATTGCGAATAAGTATGTTACCAAGAAAAGAAAATAACCGCACTATCGCTGACAATTATTGCAATGACAATATCCAAGGAATTCCAAAATTCATAGATTTATTCGAAAGATTTGAAAAAAAAAAGTTGAAGGGGGTCGATCCCCAAAATAGTGTCCACCCTTGTTGAAGTATGTTTACAGTAGTATTTTTAAAAAAACATACAGAAGCAAGTCCCCGTTACTGTCCCTGTAAATGACGTTCGCACCTAATGGTTTTCGTACTAGCCGGTGAAAGTTATTTCAGGATAATTTCAACAGGAATAAACCGAAGATCTACATTTCTAGTAGGTAAATGGCAATTCAAAAAGTATGAATAATAATGTGGTGTTATCTGTTATACAACCTGTGTTCCCATACTCAAATGTTGGTGAACTATTTGCTTGTAGGAAAGGATAAAGTACGGAAACGGCATGAGCGTTTATACTTGATTCTGTGTAAGTACAATAAAACACGCCGCAGATAGCCGTAAACATTAAACTAAATTTTAAATATAGGAAGACATAATGACATCTATCATAATCATTATCATTGACAATTTCAAGAAAAGACGAGAGACATATCCTTACACATTTTTTTCCCTTTACATTATTACATCATGTAAGACAGGCACGGAGAAACGCACATCACTGTTCAGCAATTAAAAAACGTATCAGGAACCGTGCCGGCTCATGCCGGCCCGGGAAAACATTAATGAAAGAAGTCACGGTATCGTGACACTCGCCAGTTCAGTTACGAAATTTGCTATTTTTTCCAATCAATGAAATAATGACGACGACGATGATGATAATAATAAAATATATATATAACAATAACAAACCCAAAATTAAAATAGTTTTTGAAGCTATCTCTTGGAGTCCGTAGGAAACGTACACTGAGTTTCCTTACGAATTAGGACTGTTTGATGTGTTCCTTTCTACATAAGACTTTTATCGATGTACAATATTACCCGTGATTACCCTTTTCCATGGATATTCCATGGCATAATAGAGGAGTTATCCGCACAAGCATTTGCTAAGGAAAATAATCAATGGATAATAACTCAAAAACAAATAATTTAATCCAGTTTGTCTCACCCTTATGAACATTGTTGCTTGTGGGTTTCCGCTGACATTCGGCCTCAGGTAAATCGCACCCACAACAAATTGGTACGTAAGATTCAGTATATTATTTATGGACATTTTCTAAGATGGTGTCTTTTTTCATTCATGCAGCTTATGGTTAAACATATCATGATTTAAGAAAAATTATTTACATGAATGCTAATCAAATGTTGCAAAAAGGTACCAACGAGATGTTCAACTATGGAAGGGCTGCTTGTTTTCGATCACTGTTACATCCAGAGTTGTAATTTTATATATTCTTTGCTTAACTTAGCAGACATACTATTTCAGAAAAGGATCTTTATTAATATTCAGAAAAAGCAAGTACAGGTGAATGGGTCACGTTGATTTGATTCAGTTATCCAATGATGTTTTCAGGAGGACCTTGCCTGAAAAAGAAACATCAACATTGCCAACGTGTGATTTAAATATTTCACCTAAATACAATAGATTACATCTATATTACTAAGCGTTAAGTGTTACTTAAATGACGTAGAAAGGCACTCCACCGTTTTTGTTCTTTGAAGTTTTCAACGTCATGACTTCGTTAATATCATATATATACGTAACTTTCTACTTAAACCTGATTGCTGTGAAACTAGATGTTTTGATATCTTTATTAGAGAAGCAAAAATAAAGACAGATGTACACATTAAAGTGTTACTTGACGCAAATTCTAAAGTTGTGGGAATTGATACCAGGTTAGATAAAAGCTACCGACTTGCTAAAACAAATTAGAAGGAGATAGAACATTACGATGAATTATAAGATTTTCCAGAATGTTTGCTTGTATATGTTTCAGACATACAAACCATAAACAGTCTTGGAAATTGAGATATGTAGCTCAAAATAAACAGAATATTATTGTGATTTTTATATTGTTTCAGTGATAAAACAGTAATTACTTTTACGACTTCACCAGTTATGAAATTAATTTTTCGTTGTCCATTCCATGTGATAAGGTGATATAAGGTGTAATAAAGTCAAGAAGTTACTAACAGGTTTTACCTAATTTCACAAAGCTGGCGGAAATTGGAAGTGCATGGAGCATCTGCCCATTTATAACCAATTAGATGAAACAAAACTGCACAGTCTTCGTTTGCAATAACATTATGTGGCTCATTGGCACCCCAGTCAAAAAATTCCACCCGTTCGTTGGTGCCATACATTTTCCATACGTCCTCCACTATTTCGTCAGTCATACCGATCCAGTATGTATGGTCTGTATCCAGATTCGATAAGAATTTGCATCGTGGATGAAACAATAATAACAACAAATTAAAGAAGAAATGTCAAAAATGCAGCCATTACTTGAATATTTTTAAATATTTTGCTAAAGAACACCGATTTTTTTTTCACTATAAAATTAAAAGTATCTTGCTTTTTCGTACCGAAAAATTGTGTTTTTTTTTATCAGACTTGACATACATTATAGAATTCTTTGTAAAATCGATTCAACCCTCGATACAAAGTCTGTCACGGAAGTTGTAAATGCAGTCACAAATAAAAACATACTCAGAAAACAACTTTCATTGAAGTTTAAAGTAAGGAAATGAACTCAATAGACATGTTCTAGAAGAAAAGTAATAATGTAATTATTAAAAAATTCGAATTTGTCATTTGATTGTTTTAAACCACAAACGTCTTTCCTTATTTGAGCAATTTTCTCATTTGAAAAAAAATATTCAAATATATTTCTTAAAAGCATTTTACGAATTTGAAGTTATTTATGAATTAGGGTATACTTATTATTTTTTCTTTGGAAACTGAAAAATCATACCTTTCAAATATTGTGCCTCGGTTTGGAGAAACGTGTTTTCTTCCTTCGAATTGATGTGGACCAAATATCCGCCATGTTGTCGGCAATATTGCTGAAGTTATTAATGGGAGAGTTAGAGATTCTGTCATATCTTACCTCATTATTTATTAAAGAAACTTGATGAGCTATTGTTATCACTTTGGCGTCGTCGGTGTTCACTTTTGCTTAAGTTTTATGTTAAAGCCAGTTTTTCACCTCTAATATCAAATCTATTGCTTTTAATCTTGGACCACTTATTCAGTATCATAAATTGACTCGGTGTTGCAAGAACCATAACTCTGTCTTTCTTTTCGAAAGAAATATGACCCCTTATTATCAGATTTTTTAATGAATTTTTGTGTTTAGGTCGGGTTTTCTTTTTACTTATAAACATTATTTAATGCAAAATTATAAGCATATTCTGGGCTGCAGGACCCATAACTCTTGTCCTTTTGTTTTGCAAAAATTATGGCCCGTTTTACTTTTATTAAATAAATGTCTGATTTCTTAGTTAAATTTAGGTCCGCTTTTATCCTTAAACATCAAAGCCACATGACATTTACCACTGCAGGTTATTAAAACTTCACTCAATATCTTTATTTGAATTTAATGCAAAGCATGGACCTTTTTTGACAAGTAATGACCTCTGTGATTTGGGATTCCAAGTTTATGTTATAAATATAACCTTGCTGGAAATGCAACCACGGGCGCTTACTATACTAATCTTATGATGCAGTTAAGAAATGCTATCAAAGAAAAAAAAAGGAGGGCATAGTTTGATGGCGACTGATTTCTACTACAATTCTCCTGCACGAGCCGTGACTTGCACAGAACTTCATCACAGAAATAATGGAGGACATAGTTTGATGCAGACTTATTGCTACTACAATTAATAACTTCAGTTTCGAATAAACTGAACAACCCCCATGGAGTCCAGAGCTAGCTCTAGGTTAGTAACACATCTTCAAAAATAATAATCACACTTGCTTTGAACTAGATTTCGTGATGGTTATATTATTTAAGCTTCCACAGAGGAATGGAAGAAGACCAATCCTGTGTCTTCTTTTTTAAAGGGACACACACACACATATTAATATATATATATATATATATATATATATATATATATATATATATATATATATTATCTTGAAGGGAAAACGATAAGTATGCAAAGGAGAACATGTTGAAACATAATACAAATATATTTGAATATATTTGAACTGATTCTGCTTTAAATACTGAGCCAGCCCTTCTTACTTCCCTACAAACAGTAGCAAATTTAAATGATCGAAATTCCACAGTAACCAGTATGTACATTTAGTTAAATGAGTTACGTTTTAGTTACACGACACTCCTCTTTTATCATCTATAGTAATTTGTCCATTGTATAATAATTATCTGTAAGAAAGACAAGATATTGGCGCATGTTACCACAATGAAAAGAAACATTTTACCTCCGCCTCTGTAAAGTGAACATCATCATGACCGAAAAGGTAACAGGAACCTTCGAATCGTATCCAACCGTCCGGACATTCTTTACCATACACGATCCCTGTAAAACAAGTAAGTTTAATTTCACATCAATATACATATCATATGAACGTATTACTTTTAATTTAAATAGCAAAAACAACTTCAAACAACAACAAACATACCAAATAATACAAACAGGGCATATATTGTGAAGTTCATCGTTACCGTCCTGGCCGTGTCAGAGATCAAGTCCAAATGATAAGGAAAAGTATGAACTTTCAGGTTATAGAATCATACATGTACTTTTCTTATCTTGCAATGAAAAAAAAAAAAGAAAAAAAAGAAGAAAACACTCACACGCACACGTTATATGATGTGTACATGTCTTTTCTTTCTGATCAATTTTTAGCTCACCTGAGGATAGCTCAGGGTGAGCATTTGGGATACTTGATTGTTCGTCGTCCGTCAACAATTTTTATGTTTACACACTAGAGGCCACAATTTTGATCCAATCTTCCTCAAACAGGTCGGCCCTTTCGAAAATGGGTCAGGTTGGATCAAAAAGTAGGTCAGTAGGTCAAATCTTAGAAAAAATCTTGTTTACACATTAAAGGCCACAGGTTTGATGAATCTTCCTCAAACTTGGTCAGATTGTTTGTCTTGATGATATCTTGAACCCTTTCGAAAATGGATCAGGTGAGATCAAAAAGTAGGTCAGTAGGTCAAATCTTAGAAAAATCTTGTTTACACACTAAGGCCACAATTTTGATAATCTTCCTCAAACTTGGTCAGAATGTTTGTCTTGATGATATCTTGAACCCTTTCGATAATGGGTCAGGTTGGATCAAAAAGTAGTTAGTAGGTCAAATATTAGAAAAATCTTGTTTACGCATTAGAGGCCACAATTTTGATCCAATCTTCCTCAAACTTGGTCAGAATGTTTGTCTTGATGATATCTTGAAACCTTTCGAAAATGGGTCAGGTTGGATCAAAAAGTAGGTCAGTAGGTCAAATATTAGAAAAATCTTGTTTACACACTAAAGGCCACAGGTTTGATGCAATCTTCCTCAAACTTGGTCAGATTGTTTGTCTTGATGATATCTTGAACCTGTTTGAAAATGGGTGGGGCTTGACAGAAATGTAGGTCAGTAGGTCAAATCTTAGAAAAATCTTGTTTGTACTCTGAGGGCAACAGTTTTGGTCCAATCATCCTCAAACTTTGGCAGAATGTTTGTCATGATGATATCTTTTGTGGATGGGGTCATAAAATTCCTGAACATTGTTTCACCTCATCATCTTAATTCTAAAGCAATCTGTTTTGTACAGGCAATGAATGATACTTTTCTCAGGTGAGCGATCTAGGGCCATCTTGGCCCTCTTGTTGTTTTTTTTTGCATTTGTCTTAGTATGGAAACAGACAAGAGTGTTCTTTGGAACACGTGTGTCACCTCTGAAGCGCGACGGAAACAGTGTGACGAACAGACAGACGGCGGAAAAGTGATCAGTTTGAAAGAAACATTTTGAGCATTGTAAAAATATTTACATATTTTTTTTATCATTAATGTATTATATAATAATTTTATACGATTAATGATATACAGTAAAATCCGCCTATAACTAACTCGACGGGGTCACGATTTCCTGTTCACTTTAGCCGGAGTATTTTATATTCCTATAAGGAACTACTTCCTTAGATACGAAGTTCGTATAGCTAGTATACCTTTTAAAATAAACACTTTTGAATTTCGTGTCATATGACATATTAGTATACATCATCAGGTGCACAGATACATGTACTTAAATGACACTATTAACGATTCCCTTTTGAACAAATAAAAAAATGACAGTCATATAGAGAGGATGTACACAGCTTCCCTTCTCCCTACAACACCTTATTTTGGGCAATCAGAAGACTGTTCTAAGGTAAAGTCCCTGTAATGGTTCCGCTACTTCTTGGACCACTTATCATCTACCAAGATAACCAATGTACCCTGATGAAATATTAGGAAATCTTGGTTATTTCCGTAAAAGGCCATGAGGTCCGAAATGTAGCGGAACCATTACAAGGACTTTGCAGGGAAGCTTTTTATTTTTTTATTTTTTTTTTATGTTTAGACAGAATTTGAAATATATGAGTCTATGTTATGGAGTTAACGAAAGGTGAGGTGTGGTCAACGGAGGGTTGCCGAAAATTTATCTGCCATAAGTCGGTCTTTACTCTAAATGCTCCGGACGAATAAACCAATTAGTGAGGTGACTACCGAGAGTCCGGGCAAGTATCTTTGACATCGGAACGCCCAACTGTGTCTTGCGATTGTTGAGATTTCTCAATAATCAATTATGGCAAATTTTGATGCAAAATTACAACACGTATTTCTACAATAAATTAAACAAGAAAAGATTAAAACAAAATGTTTTAATGGACTTATTGCCCTCTCTTTCTGTCTTCTACCGTTTTGACATTATAACCTTACCTGTTTAATAGGTCTATGATTTATATAAAAAAAGAAGAAAATACAAATTATCAAACCAAACTAATACTGCGTTGTGTCACATTTAAAGCAACCTTATCAATACTTTCATTCTATTATTTATGTGTGTTATTTTTTTATTCAATTTATCATTATTTTACAATTTTATTTGATAAAAGAAATTGAAACAAGATTTGATAATAAAACAGCAAAAAAAAAAAAAAAAAAAAAAAAAAAGACCCAGCTGGAATAAAACTCAGACCTTTTGCATATCAAAGGCGAAGAAATCACATATCGCTCACTGAAAATTATTTCAATCAAATCTTTACATTCGACTGCAGTACCAATTTGCATATACGCCAACGGAAGTGAAAACCCAACTTAATTGGACATTTTACTACTACGTAACAGTAATATAAGATAAGATAATCTTTTATTATCGTGAATTGTGTTTTACAACATGAAATAAAAGAAACTGTATTTAATATAAACAACCGGCCAAACGGGCCAAACTATAAGTCCCCTTAAGAAATGTTAGTTTATCAATCAATCAGTCATGTAAAAGAGATGTATACTTAGTAAAATTACATAAATCCATTTTAAGTTTGATTATGAAATATTAAAGTGAAACATTCTTATATATGTATAACAATGCATATCAGATAAGCTAATAATATGTCAAATACTAGTATTTTAATTAAGCTGATATTTGGTGGGACTGCAAAGGATTTATAGAAATAGTATAACATGAGCTATGCATAAACATATACTTGAATGTATCAAGTTATCGTTTCTTGTACCATGAACAAATAGTCAAATATATACCATGATAATTAATATGATACTCCAAAATCTATGTGAAAATAAGTACTAATATATATCATATTTTTGGTATATTGCATTAGTGATACAAAATTTTCTTGGAAAAGTTGTTAAGAAATATTCCAATTGATTTAAACCCGTTGATCGCTTATATTGATCTTGAGTAATAATATCTAAAAAAAAATAGAAGTTCGAATAGTTTCATATAGTGGACACTCGACAAGTTTATACAAGACTATAATCACAGAGCACGCACAGTCTGTCGTCTGGGATTCACCCTTATATCGTCCGTTTCTTTATCCTAATTTGCAGGATATCGTATCTGAATTGAGCCAGCATTGCATTGAACGTTCGTGTCTTTTCAGATCCAACATGACGTATTTCTCGCACTGAAACTAATGTTTAAATATTCTACATTTCCGTAGCTTGGACTTTGTTTCACATTGCTGCATCCATATACCCGATTAGTGTTCTGTCAACCTAATCTTAGCACAGTCCATGTTCACATAGGACTACTATAGAAATTGTTACAAAATCAAAGTTTATATAAATAACCTGAATGTCCGTACGCCAGTTGACAGTATTCTCACAGTTAAGGTAATCTGCGAGAAATATACGCTTTGTAAGTATCGTGTCATCTAAGCTGGTCAACCTATAATAATGGAGAGACATCGTCGATATACGACCGGAAGCCACGCTGTTTCACCGATAAGAGCCGGTACTGGTGTGAATCGATGTACGCCTAGAAAATACCCGAGGACACGGTTAAGGACACTTTCAGCACTTTGAACCTCTTTGTATCCCAACACTGACTTGACTATTTTAACTTGACTATTTGAGTTTACCGTCGCTTCGACAGTATTTCAGTCATATTGCGACATCCAGCTAATTACAGGTGGAGGAAGACCCCGAATGCACGGAGGCATCTGGGTAGAACCACCGACCTACCGCAAGCCAGCTGGAAGGCTTCCTCACATGAAAATCTGAATGACCCTGCCGGGATTCGAACCCACGCGGTGACGGACTGAGTGAGTGTTAAAGTCAGCGACTTTACCCTCTCAGCCACGGAGGCCCCTATCTCCACACTGAAGCACAGTATTCCGCTATTGGTGTTACATAAGAAGTATACATTAAAGCCACAATGTTTCAACTTTTGTATCTTTGATATAATGCTGCCAAGAGCACGCCCTTCACTTTTTGAGTTATAGTTGCCTTTCTCGTGCATTAGCACTCCTAGATATTTATATCTGTCAACCGTTTCAAGGTCGTTTGCAAAATGCTTATACTTGAATACTTGAAGTCGCTACGTCTGGCTTGTCCTTTCCGGAAATATACTACTTTAGATTTGCCAGTGTTAATAAGCACTCTCCATCGTTTACACCAATAGTGAAAAGTGTCTAGCATTGATTGTAATCCTGCTTCATTCGGAGAAATGAACACAATATCATCCGCATAGAGTATCATAGATATATCAGAATCGTCAACATTGACCCCTAGGCCAAACAAGGTCATTTATTTCTGAAACAAGGTCATTGATAAATACTGAGAAAATTGTCGGCGACAAGTTGTCCCCTTGCTTCGTTCCGGTCGTACATCGGAACCACTCCTTTAACTTATTGTTTATCGTATACACAATGTAGATTCGCTGTATATACTTTTGATAGAGATGTATATTTGACCATCTATCCCATTGATGAGTAGTTTGTACAGCATCATGCCTCTGTCTATGAAATCGAAACACTTTCTCAGATCAATAAAGGTTGTATATACATTTTTGTCTGTTTCTGACGATACTATCCAAGATAAACACATGGTCTTCACATGATATGTCTGCTCGAGACACATAACGGAAAACCCCAATACAACAACAACATATAGACTCATTTTGACGCACTCAATAGGTACCACATAAAGCCTGATCTGCAGAAAACCACAGCTAAACCTTACCAAATTTAATTATAAAGTCCTCATTTCCAGACCACTGAGGAGCAGCGAACAGCATAAAACCTGATCAGCCTGCGAGTTACTTGCAGGCTGATCTGGGTTTATGTTGTTCGCATAGGTCTTTTCATGGTTTCTACTATGGGGAAAAGTGTTAACGGTATCATTTTATCAGTGTTCCGGTCCTTAAATATTGGACATATTATGGCTTTTCTCCATGGAGAGGGGATAATAACTGTGTCCATGATAAGTTTTAAAAGCTGTTGTTAAACAGCAACGATTGTAAGGAAGTTTAAAATATCATACGGTATCGTCAATTCCACACGCCGATTTGGACTTTGCTGACATAACAACCTTTGAAACTTTCTCTAAAATAATACTTCTACTAAACTGTTCGTTCTGTATATATAATGGATCCAGCATATTGGACTCAATTAAACGTTTATGTTGAACAATTCTATTAAAGAGTCACTGTTATCATCACGGTTGTAAAGTTTCTCAAAGTCCGTTTTCCATTTTTCAAACACCTTGCTTTCCTCTCTTTTTATTTCCCCATTGCTATATATTATTTCCACCGTTATATCTCTATTCTGTCTCGGTCCAAGTCTGTGTATTTTCTCCCAGAAATCTCTCGGGTTTGATGACGCGCTGTCCTCAATGTCCGCGGCTACGGTGTAACGGTACTGCCGCTCCGCTTGGAGTAGACGTCTGTCGAACTTATCTCTCTCCTGGAAATTTCTCTCCTTGACGCCTGTCATTCACTACGGTTGTAAATACATCTAGTGTAACGTCGTTCCTTTGTTTTCACGTCATTCCACAAATCCCTTAAAGTTTCATCCCAGTAACGTTTATTGTGTTTGTAATTTTTCCTGGTACGTTTCGTCGTGCCTAATTTTGTACCCTCAATTTCAGAAATCATGACATTACAGAATTTATCGTATACATCAATATGTTGTTGATTTCTCGACAGCTTTCAATGCTTTGTATTATGCCTAACAGCGCCAGTCGTGATATATCACTGCCCATAAAGTCACGTAGTATTTTGTTTATATTGTACCAAGACGGACGGTTATTCTCCTGATCAGGTTCTTACACATTTGGTCCGTGGAACTGTTGCCTGGTACACTAAACTCTGTTAGTAAATTGTCATCTGGGACACGTGATCTTACACCAAGCAGGCATTGTAATTCAATGTCATTGATTATCGACTGCACTGGTTCTACTTTGAATGACTTAACGTACTGGAATATGACATGGGGTACACATATATAGTCTATCACCGCTCTACCTTTGCGTGAAACGGACGTGGAAGTGTCTGACTGGTTATCGAACCTTCCGTTGAGGACACAAAATCTACAATCGTTTAGGGAATCTATAATAACTTTGTACATGGTGATTTGTGTTCTGTTCATTAATGGTTTTTCTAGGAATCGAGTGAATCTCGCGGACACTATCACAAGCATCCGATTCGAGAGTTAAAATCACCGAATACGAACATTGCATCACATTCGGCATTTATGTATATTTGCGCCAATAAGAAAGAAAATAGTCTCTGAGCGTCAATCCTCTTGGTGCATATTCTGGAGGGAGATACCACCAAAACAAAATAAAGACATAACCGCTAGTCCTATGTTCGAATCTTATTCCAAGTATTCCGTCATATGGCTTGTCTCTAGTCATATATCATACTCCTCACAATCCCAGCTTTTCACTAACAGGCCTACCCAACTGCCGACTTTGGTGCGTCTCTGTGTAATTCCAATCGGTTAAATCCGTACCACTTAAATCCGTCTATAGATATGACATCCTGGACACCAAGATGCGTTTCGCATATAGACATTATATCACAGTCTAAGTTACAAATGATATTTCTCTTTAACTCGCTATTGTATTTCGCCCGTCCACATATCGAGGGATGAGAGCGAAACTAGGCTAAGTACTTATATATTTATATGTCCCAATTTAATTGTCCCAATTTAATAGATCCATCGGGTCGGGATGTTTCCTATGTCCTATCAAAGTTGGGCTAATCACGGTTTCGATTTGAAATCTCACCCTGTTTATGCACGCGTTAAATAATTCTTCCACTTGAATTCACGCATAATGATCCCCGTTGTGGTAACTCGAGCAGTACAGCATATATACAGTGTTGAATACAGTCAAAAAAAAGGGGGGGGGGGGGGGTAAGAATCTAGTTACAGCAATGACATTTTATAATAAAATTCACGTTTTAAATGATATTTCTTGTTAAAAGTGAATGTACTGCTCTCTCTTTTATATTTATATTATTATATTTTCAGTCCACGGACTTCATTTTGAACTTGTCTCGGGTACAGTATTCGATAAAAAAATAATTTACAACGATAAACTATTTAATCCTTGACTGGTGGATGTAAATTGAACCCCAATACCCATCATTGTTGAGTTGAATGTAAGACTGAAAAAATATTCACCCAAAGAATATTCGAAGGAATGTAAAAAGCTAGACTTAATGTATCCCACCATTACAATTACTTTCTCCTAAAATATACCATTATGACTGTATAATATAAATTTTAAGATGTCATGCCATATTAAACAAAGGGACAATTATTTTTAGCATTACTTTGGATTGAAAAAAATGAAGAAACTGCTGTCTTTTGCTCATTTGTTTCTCCCCCACTTGTTACTACTTACCTCCGAGTAATAAGATATTTGAAAATTTTTGAAACTCATGTTACATAAATTATATCAAACAGACATGAAGAAAAGGTTACTTAAATTAATCGTAAGTATCAGTCAAATATCCATTAATGCTTTATGATGCCCGAAAAGCTGATAGTCGGCAGACTTGTTCGATGTCAGAAGGGGTGCCTGACTATGTATTCGACACTCGTAAAAACACTGGTTGACACAACAGAAAATTACTCGGCGTTTATTTCTTGTGGCGACCGGTTGTCTAAAAGCCATCGGTAACGCATCTGTGACACTTCTTTCCGAAGCGAACCAGTGACCTCCAGGCATCTGCATTGTTCCGGTGTGGTATGGCCAATGAAGATAAGCGGAAAATTTGTCTGCCGAAAATCGGTTAATATTCGGAATGTTCATCTTCGGAGATTAAATCAAGTCGTAAAGTGACCAACCGGAATCCGGACAAGCATCTTTGATACCGGAACGTCTAACTGTTTGCTACGACTGCTATTTCATCATAATAATCAATAAGGGCGAATTTTGATGAAAAAAATAAAACGTAGTTCTAAAATAAATAATAAAGATATAGAATCTATTTAAAGCAATGAACTTTAATATGATTTATTTACTGTAAAATCACATTTTAAACATTACTTCTTGTTAAACGTTCATGAAATGCTCTTTTATATTAAGTCCTTAGGCTACGAACTTCATTTTGACCTTGTCTTGGGTAAAATTGTCAGGGAAAAAAACAATAACGATAACCTATTTACTCCTCAACTTATGAATATAAATAGTACGGAAATAGTACGGATTGCCCGATATGTCCGGACGGATGGATACGATTTCAAAGTTCCTGTTACCTTTTTGGCCATGATAATGTTCATTTTACAGGGGCGAAGGAAAGATGCTTTTCTTGAATGATAGATACATAAGTCGGTCAAAGACTTGCTATCATTTTACTAAATGAAAATTTCCATATAAGCTCTCCAAAGTGAAACTGGTTCAACCTTAGGAATGCCACGAGGATTCAGAGTAAATTGCCAGAACGTGTTTCCCAAGTGCTTGCTGCTTCTACACACCACTGTTAAGGTCTTTGAAATTCTTGTCAAGCCCAGTGTAGGCCTACTAGTGAACCTTCAAGAGACTATCATTGTACCAAGAGAGCGTGTATATTTTAATAACTTGAGCAAATTCTGTTGGAAACATGGCGGACACTTGGTTCACATTGACGCGAAGACAGAAAACTGTTTCTCCAGACTCAAATTTATGACACAAAGGTAAATAAATTGATGTGACAAATGTTTCAATGGTATATACAGAAACGTCTGAAATGGATAATCATGAAAAAGGTTGACTTAAGTGGTGATTTTTGCAAAACGAATTTATCTCAATAAGTTCGAATTTTGGTTGTCTCAAAGCTAGGGTCATAATAAGCATTGAAAGTGCAAACAATGTAAGGTCTTACATAAACAGTGAAGATAACTTTAATAACTTTCACTAATGTTTA
>CM037792.1:22699223-22749223 GCA_021229015.1 Solen grandis | reverse complement strand
TTTAGAAGCGTACTGGCTCCTCTTCACGGCTTCTTCGGGTGTGGTTTTACTGCCATTGTACATCACCTCCCTGAGGGTCCCAGGCAGTTTGAACACGACACATTCACTGGTCTGGAAAGGGCAACCTCTTTTTGGCCTCAAAGTCGCGCTGAAAAACATGCTAGTATATATATTCATACTGTGTTATTTACGCTATTTAAATGGTAGCTCTTGAATTTGGGTGACATATTTTACGTTTTTTACGGTGTTAACGGCTGTATCTGAAACTTTGATAAAAGAAACGTAAAGACGAACATTTTTCATATATTTTCCAAATAACTGGATATTTTTGCGATAATGTAACATTTTCTGTTTTTGTGTATAGTCCAAATTTGCAAAGACAAAATATTCAACGTTTGCTATTCTCTCCTTAAGGTCACGTTTCATATACGTTTCACGTGTTTACTAGCAATAGACCAAACCTTCCAGTCACATACCGGTAATCGAGAACCAATTTGCTGTTGTTGTTTTTTTTAACGCTGGAAATGGAACTGAATAAATATAACTTATTTCACTTGTTTACTGATATATTTCGACTATTCAAATTTTGTGAAATATGAAAATATTCTTTTGAACTCCATTTGCACACAGCTATAGTTATGCATCAATGGCCGAAGAGAAAAAGACATGGCATACATCTCTTAAAATGTATTGGTTTATCCTCTCATGGAGCTAATTTCGGCATGAACTCTGACAGAATTGTAAATTATAAAAATATTTTTTAAAATACTGTAGGTCTTATAAGTCAAGAAACTGATCACAAAAAATTTACCATGAATTCGACGTAGTCCTGTCTGTAGTCCTGAAAGAAGGTCAGCAGAACATCTGGGCCAAACAATTCAGAGATAATCCTATTAAAGGCATCATCAATGTTATCGCCCCCTAGTGCGCCCCCAGTAGCTTTATGGATCTCTTTCAGGGAGCCTCCTTCCAACACCTCATGGGCAGCCATGTCCGCCGTGCCCCCTATAGAAAACCTATAGAACTGAGTTTTATCATTCATTAAAGCTTAACACTCAGGAACGTTTGCTTAACCCCCATGACATTATTTATCACGTGTTGAAGGGACTTACAAAAAATCGGATGATTGGTATATTTCGTGGTAGAGCATCTAAAACAGGCCCAACAAACATGTATAAGCAGGGCCGGGTGTACATACCAGCACAGGCATTAGCTTGTATTTTCAACAAACAATCAATGAAAACAGTTGGTCCAACAAAAATCTTGTGGTAGGTCAGAATGAACGATATGCAAAAATTGTGATAGTTGCATGACAAAAGCAAAAGAACTAAAATCGTTCATCGCATTTTACCAGCTACATGTATATATGTAATTTATTTGCAAATGTAACGCCCACGTGCATGAATTTCTTATGTAGATGTATATTAATAACGGAAACGATTGAGTATTTTACTTTTACTTTTTATGTGTTTGAGTGTGGAAATAAGTACAAATAAATAAATAAATAAATAAATAAATAAGTACAATACAAATATATGTTGATAAACAGCAATAGACAGTCATTATTTTTTTATAAAGCGAAAACGACGAATACATGTGACTGGGTGGCGTATGTAAACTTTGGGTAATACCATTGTGTTATAAAAGTAATCAGTGAGCGTTCTATGACACGAGCCACAAAACCCATGTTTTAAAATAGTGACAAGTCACAGTGTTAGCCTTGTGTACCTGGACACATGCCACAGTGCCCTTGTCTTTTTATAGTGACCAGCCACATTATAAACCTCGCAGATACATGACAAACTACCCTTTTTTTTTTTTTCTTTCTTTTTTTTTAAGTGATAGGTCACAGTGTTACCGTTGCGTACATGGACACATGCCACAAAACTAATGATTCTAGTGACTAGTCACAGTGTTAGTTGCATACATGGACACATGTTTTACCCTCGTGTATCCGAACACATGTAAAACACTTTTTTCCCATTTACCCTTACCACCGGACACATGTCACAATACAATCGTCTTTTAATAGTCACCAGTCTCAGTATTGCTCTTGTAAAGCTGAACACTTGGCACAAAACCCAGTCACACTGTTACCCATGTCTTATTATAGTGACCAGTCACACTGTTACCCATGTCTTATTATAGTGACCAGTCACATGTCTTATTATAGTGACCAGTCACACTGTAACCCATGTCTTATTATAGTGACCAGTCACACTGTTACCCATGTCTTATTATAGTGACCAGTCACACTGTAACCCATGTCTTATTATAGTGACCAGTCACACTGTTCAGTCACATGTTTATTTAGTGACCAGTCACACTGTAACCATGTCTTATATAGTGACCATCACACTGTACCATGTCTTATATAGTGACAGTCACACTGTAACCCATGTCTTATTATAGTGACCAGTCACACTTTACCCATGTCTTATTATAGTGACCAGTCACACTGTAACCCATGTCTTATTATAGTGACCAGTCACACTGTAACCCATGTCTTATTATAGTGACCAGTCACACTGTTACCCATGTCCTATTATAGTGACCAGTCACACTGTAACCCATGTCTTATTATAGTGACCAGTCACACTGTTACCCATGGGCCAATAGCACATTACCCAGGTCTTATTATAGTGACCAGTCACAGTATTACCCTTGCGCACCTGGACAACACATTTGATACCCATCGAGCAGCTAAAATTTGTTTTAATTCACATTTCATTAGAATCATATGAATTCGTTTTCATTCTGCCTATGTTTCGAACTATGTATTGTGTATCATGATTCACAAGACCACTGACTTTGGAAATTTCGTTTCAGTAACATATAATGCCAAGCACGCCTTTTGACATCTTCAGTTCACGTATCGCACTTTTAACATCATGCTACTTCATTCTATTCATAAACAGTACTTAGTTCTTCAAGTACGTTCATTTTACAGCAAACACTGTCTGATGACAATTAACCAAACATATTAGACGCAGTGTATATATGGGTATGGCTTTTTCAATGTCAAAATGACGGCTTAATGCGTATTTTTACATATTATTACTTTAACGGTTCTCAGCATAAATTTAAATTCTTTTGAGGGATCGAATGGCATATATATTTGTATATCATGCAAATATGTACATTTATATACTAACCTCCGAGATCCAGCAGTATATAACGTTGACCGGGAGCCAGCGGGTTGCCCGTCCTCGTCCCACTGACCACATCCATATCTGATGGTTTCTGGCTCTTACAGAAAAGAGAGGCGGCCTCTGGTTCCAATATAAGCTTCAGGGAATCGTTATCGATACCTGTGGCCTGATACATTATAAACAGACCATACACCAACTGTCATATTGAGATATCTCTTATTCCTCTCCCGCTGTTGACTTAAAGGATACTCTATATACGAATACGTATGGCGATATGTACCCATCAATGTGATTTTTTTAATAAAAATTCTCGGTCCAGTGGTAACATATCCGAATACGGATCCGAAGGTTGTGGGTTCGAACCCCATTGGAGGCAAGAATTCTTCACGACCTTCCAAGGCGCAAAGTACTGGTCCAACCCAGGAACCGTAGAGAGGGATTAGTATTTGTAAGAACTTGTTTCCCAATCTACGTAAAACAAATAAGTTTAGCTAAAAAAATGATATTCGGCGTTGATGGGGATTGAAATAATGGATAATGTAGAACGGTTATACCGCACATTATCAAAACGTACTACCCGAGACAGGTCTAGGAGAAGTGTTCTATGAAACAACTGCAAGTTTATCAAAGAAACTGTACTTCAGTCCGACTTTTTCATCAATATTTAATGTATACGGAGTAATATATCAGCTAGTTGTCATGTCAACAAACTTGCAAAGAAATTCGTTCAAATATTCATTTTGACTGATTTTGCGTAAATGGTTTAAAAGTGAGGTTGGACAGATACGCTGAAAAAAACCAACTTACACCCTATGTATGACTACAAAGGCATCCATTGCAATTATCATGTGAGCACGTACCGAAATACAGAACCTTTGTATTATATATATTTTAATAATCTAGAATATCTCCTAGTACATCTTATTATTTTATGTACACTAATTATTGCGATAGTCTCATCCTACATCTCGTTATGTGTACGTCCAATAGTCTCATCCTACATCTCGTTATGTGTACATCCAACACCTTTATATTAATGTATATATTATATGTATAATATCTCCTGGAAAAAAATCTAAATCAACACCAAAATTATGTGTGTTTATAAACTCTGTAGAGAAACTTTTCGGACTACCAGTCTATACTATGTCGCCGGGTTAAAATTACCCGTAAGTAGGCAAAAAATGGACCGAAAAAGGCTTACATTTACTGTCGCTTCTCGCATGAATTGTTTTGCAGCATCTGACCAGATGGCAGGCACCGTGATGACCCACATGATTTCCCGGGGATCTATTTCTGGATCACGGCTGTTAATGTCCGCGTGCAGTTGTTCCTTCAGGTGCCGTATTGCCATGGTAAATATCTCTATCGCTGGCATAGGTTTTCCGTCGATGTCATGTAAAGTTGTCGTGCGTCTGAGGTCCTGTTAGAAGTGTTTTACGGTTGATGATTTCACGTGGTGGAGAGGAAGTTAATTTCGGGGCGCATTGTATAAATTCAAAACTTGCAGATGATTGGAAGCGTCAATTGAACCTCATGAGATTATATCATGACATCGTGAAAAAAAAAATCGACGTCTTGACGGCTTCTGTTCTTTATCTAACGATATTAAATACGTGGTACTAGCTTTGGACGTATGTTGACCTAATTTTATCAGCATATTGCCAAAAATCATTTCTTGGCGAAAGTTTAATTGTGACAAAAACTTCTCGTTATCAAGCCGTGTTTAACAAATCAAGTGATCCCTTAATCAAAGCCCACCCCCCCGGGACATAAAAACATTTCCAAGTTTCCCTCGGGCATTTGAAAATATTTATATCAATGAAAACATTTTTGAGATCCCCCTCCCCCATCCTCATCTTCAAATTATCTACCTGGGAATATAAAAACGTTATAAATCTTGGGGGGTAGTTTTAAATCGTTACAGCTAATGATTTCAAGTGGTCCCTGGCTTAAGCTTCCCCGGGAAAATAAAAACCTTTTCAAATTCCCCCATCCGTAAAATTAAAAACGTTGCATACTCCCGGGTGGGACATAATTATTGAAAACGTATTGAGACCACCACCACCCATTTTCAAATGTCTTCTCGGGAATTTTGCATATGGGTGTCCCTTTAAGCAAGAAACACAACAATGAGGAAAAAATCATATGATATCCTCTTTGGGAAAAATATTTTGCTATTGATTATTGTTAATATGTTAATCACAAATGATAGCATTCGGCAAACAAAACATACCTGTTAAAGATTATTTCGACTCAAAATACTTGAAATATGTAAAACATTGTTACTATACTCAACCCATTTTAAACGCTAGTTTTGCCATTTTCCTGCTTGGGAATCCTAATTCAAAATATATCTTAAGCCTATATAACTGACAAATGTCATAGTTTACACAAAATGTTCAAGAAGTTGCCAAATTTAAAAAGCACCGTATTTGTTTTTTAACTTAACAAGATTAATAAAAAACTTAACTTGTCATGAAAATAAAACATAGCTTTTTTTCTTTCTAAATCTGATCTATTTAATACAGATATAATGGTTTAAAAAATAAAAAAAACAACTCTACTATCAATTCGAACCCACAACCTCCAGTTTTAAAGCAGTTGATGGTTATGGGTGCTCTTCAACTCAAGGTAATGCATTCGGGTGCGGCTACCCCTTAAATAACTCTCGTTTTCCCCAGTATCCCAAGATTCCATTCAGAATGTATTAGCAACATCATACAATAGATGTAGGCAAGGCGTCGTATTTTGTCCTCGATCCCAGGATATAAGACGAAATGTTGCGATGAAATGTGTCGACTTGTCCATCATTTTCCTGTCAACTCGTGGGGTCAATTAATGCTCCGTATAAAGTAACTTCGAATAAAAAGTCAATGTTTTCCATTTACCTTGGAAGCATACAGTGTCATCTTGAAGTTCCTGAAATATTGCCACGTAGTGAATATCTCCCCATCTACCAGCATGGCGTACTCATCCTCCGCCTCGTAACCAAACGCGTGGAACTTCCCTTCTGGCGTCAGTAGAATCTGCAGATAGTAATATCTGTGGAGGTATCTGTGCGTGAGGTATGGTTAAATCACCATGAAACCCATATTAGTGTAGGCATGGTCGAGTTATGATGATACCAATGTAAGTGTGAGGCATGGTCAAGTCACCATGAAACACATGTAAATGTTATGCATGGTCAAGTCACCATGACACCCATGTAAGTGAGGCATGGTCAAGTCACCATGACACCCATGTAAATGATGTCAAACACATGGGATACACGAAAAATGTTGCCATCGGATATATCAGATGATCTAATGTAAAAAACTATATTCGCAAGATTCGGTTTAATTACGCCGGATTTGGTGGATCGTGTCCATAATGTAAACCACATGAAATGTCAAATTTTCTTATGAAAAGGATCAGTTATGTTTGTTTCAAAGATAAAGATCGATACTTCCAAGAAGAATACGGAAAACAATAGTCGCTTTACCCACACAGAATTTCCACGCTAAACAAAAACGTCCAATATAGTCAACACGCATTCCCAAACTGTGTGAAAAAACTTGTAATAGTCGGATTGGACGGGAAAATATAAATATTGGCGTATAAGCATTGAGTGGATACTTATATGTGCGATTTATTTTGTTATTGTTCTTGTTATACAAGTTCGTCATATTCGATGTCTTTATTATGACAATCTGATTATATTCAACGAAGCATAGCGGAGTGACGTTAGGAGCTGAACGTAGCATAGCGGAGTGACGTTAGGAGCTGAACGTAGCATAGCGGTTGTTATTATAATTACTAAGTAAATGTTAATCGACGTTACTTATAAGCAGTGCATTCAATATAAAAAGTAGAACCTCTACACTGTTCTTATTGCATTTCGTCATAGTCGGAACATTGATTTTATGGCTACGCCTCTGATCTCACCTTTACACGCATGCGCACAAAGGTTGATCACAGATGCAGTTAATTCAGAACAATTATTATACTAGGTTACCCATTTAACCAGCGAATTAACTACTTAAACCGATCGAATTCGTCACACATCATATTATAAATATACAATTGTAACATGAAATAAAAATATAAACTGAAGATCCGATTTTCCTAAAAAAGAAGTTCCCAACTACCAAATTAAAGGAAAGTGGATGCTGCAGAATATAGGATTCATAAGCTTCAATAACACATGTGATGTATTTTAAGAGTTACGTGATCCAGTGGATAAACATCATCTAGTCAGTAAATACTCAAATGTATGAATGGTCATCGCTTTGACATAAACAAATGTATTGATTCAATATTTGCAACCATTTTGTCATACAATTTAAAAAATGACAATTGCCGTTTGAATGGTTTTAATTTTATGCACACTGTCAGTGTTGACAATGAAAGATTCGTGAAAGAAAACCACTGGATTCTGTATTTCCGAAATACCTAAATTCCATGTTATTGTGTTTTTTTTCGTTTAAAGAAGAGCAAATATTATATAATCTGTCATTATCTACATGTTTATAGACAATTTACGCGAGTTTATATAGTGTCTTAATTTCTAATGTTTTGGAGTGAATCAATTATTCGTGTAATGTTACACAAGGGACCAAGGAGTCTATGACTTACCGTGGTTGGAGCCTTCTCTGTGGGCTGTGACATCCCTGCTCCTGACCACTGTTTAGTGTAGATGGAAAGTATGTCATCTGCGAAAGAGTAGGCGTAGCCCGAGAAACTCGTGCCAAAATCAATTGCAGCCACGACCTTGAAACCAACATCTGTCTGGCGATAATCAGAATATCTCGTCAAAGTTAAAAAAATTATACAAAATGATTCGATTCGTACTATCGTTTGTAAATATTGACCTGGAACTCATTATCTTTCGTGTGTGGTCGTATGCATCTTCGAGAGAAATCGCATGATGCCTTTGGCTTGTATAATACGGTATTGATAAACAAGAAGGATTGCAATATTGATACCATAAGCTAATGGCGGAGAGGTAAGGCTTTGAAAAACCAAATACCCAAGTCTCAGGGTTGTCTTTTTTTTTCTCAAGGATATTTTCATCGTTTAACATAATGTCCAATTATTTTGAAAGATATTCAAAATCTGGTTAATTGATTGTAGTTTTATCTTTTTATTGGTATTTCGTCACACTTTTTATTACAAACTGAAATATTGTATTTGCAAAAATATTAATAACAAAATATTTTGAAACAGAGATATGAATATCACATGACGTTCCTTGTTTCCCGTGTACAAGATCTATAACCATTATATTTTTATATTCAACACGTGTAATATAACAATTCATAGGATGAAAACAACGTGCAAAAACGCGCGCAAAACATCAAAACATTATTATTCCGTTTAATCTCAACGTTTTAAGGCATGTGATAAAAAGAATCTCACATGAGAGATCATATATTCATACCTGTTATTTGACTGCTATAAATAAGGACATATTGACATTTTCACTTCATATACTGCTAAATCGACTCTAAATAGTGTAACGGCTCTATATTAGTGCATTATGGATTCATATAAAGTCAGGTGGGCCCAATTTATCGCCAAAATGACTCAATATATAGGTGTAACGCCTCTATATAACCACGTTATCATTCTTATTATTTAAATCTAAAATCTAAATCTTATTATTGTGTTTATGAATCAACAATATACATTATCTACACATAAGATAGTCGTGGCTTTCCATAGTATCGTGATATGCCGAGGACAATCGGCGAGTTTACTTTTGGCATGTGAGTATTATATATGAGTGCCAGGTCAGTATTTATAAACTATACTTCTGATCATTACACGCGGAAAACCACGTTTTGTTTGGATCGAGATATGTGAATTAATGTTCATTTGGATCATCTGCTGAATCTCTCAATGATATTTGCTGCAATGGAAGATAAAATGTGTCTTACGATTTATGATCATTGATTTTCCAGATTTTAGTAGTTAAATTTAAGCCATACCTTTTCTATTCATGGCTTGATCAACACTAACCATTGAACACAATTTAAATATTTCTGTAAACACTGGAAAAGTCCAATGTTTAACACACACACACACACACACACACACACACACACACACACGTTTTTTTTATCTGACAATGCCTACCTTTGGTTTCTCTATATAGAGTGTGACACCGCTCGTAAGCGCTTTGTACCTCCGTAGCATCTCCACTGCAAATACCTCCTTTTCGGCGTGGTTGTCTATTACATAAAAAGATTAATACATTATAGATTAAATGTTTGTCCCTACTTGTGTCTGTCGGTCTGACCGTCCGTCCAGAATCTTGTGATAAACAGGACTCGAAAGATGTATATCCTATATCAATGAAACTTTATATATAACTTCATATTCATATACACGTGTATGACCATAGAGTCATGGCAGAGTTAAGACCCTTGACTTTGCAAAAAAACATGATCCTATAATGTAGCATACAATGACATGCGTAAGGAAAGGGTCCTCCCCCTCACCCCCACCCATTTGTGTTTCGCACCACAAATGCAATTTTACACACAAAAAAATTGATGGAACTTGCGCGTGTCTGTTTTGTGTTCTGGTTAATTTGCCGTTTAACTACGATTCAAACCATAATACAGAAATAAAAAAATCAAACAATCGATTTTCACTCGTATTGTTCACCGTGACACCCTCCCTCAATTCAGGGTTGTGGACTCAAACGTTATGAAACTGTGTATTACTGATTTATGGAAATTTTACCATGTGTCAGAAAGCATTCATGATAAATTAATGTAACATTACAAATAGCTTCACCTTGATAAGTAAATGCGCACCATTGGTTTTATTTTGAAATTAATTAATTTTGAAATGAATTATGGTCTCTTGACTATATAGTTTATTTTAAGGAAATATTCTAGCGTCAGCTGCAAACATATTTGTTCTAAAATTATGAAAACTTTCTAGTTTACTATATTTAATTTTGAAATATGGTCACAGACATTATGAATGTTTTTAATTTATATTTTGTTTTATTACTATTATTATTTGGAGCTGAATTAGAGTTATGCTTCAAGAAATGTCATACGAATAATTCAGTTTCGTCTGAAGAAATACATGTATCATGAGAAAAAAGAAATGCATCAACATTATACATGTAGATCTGTTTAAAAAACCTTTTTTCAGTTTGTACGTCTATCGTTTATGGAATAAGAACAAATTTTACTTAATCAAATGCTTAAAAATTTATGGACGAAATATGAATACGAACCTTTTCGGACATAGTAGAGTCTGTTTTTACAAAACCAGTCATCTTTTGGTTGTTTGAACTTTCCTCTTTCTAATTTAACCTCCGTCACCTTCCCCACGTGACCCCTCTTCTTTGAAGCCATTGGACTGTCGTCATAGCACAGTCCAATCGCCCCAGTAAACGTCAGCCCTGGAAATCGACAAGCTCTTTAAGAACAAATGTAGCTTACCAAATTTTCCATTTTCTTAAGAGCATTTCCTTACGTATATAGCAGCTGTAACTTCAAGACAAGAACAATGCATGCGGATGCTAACGCTCTTCTGTTTTGGAATTTTGTTACAGGTGAGGGGGGATAAATTTGGGGAAAACGGATCTAAAATTAATGGCCTTTGATGAGAATGTAGCTCTTGGGGTAGTGAACAAGTATGTGAAGTTTTATGGCAGACGGTTTAATAGTTTAGAAATTATGGCTAAGGTTAAAGGGTACCGCAACCCTAAAAACAAGTGTTCTTAAATAAGTTTCATTTATCATAAAATGATGTTATTTGACTCTTTTTTCAAATTAAACAAAAATGTCGTTGTAATATGCGAAAAAATAAAACGTTTAGTGTCGCCATTTTCTTATCACGTTACCATTATTAAAGACAGTATCACGTCGCATTGTTCTAGTTAGCAGGTAAAAGCCGGCGAATTGATGTTAGCCAACTTTGTCTTGAAGAAGAAATGAATGTTGCTTTTTTTTACAAAATGTTTGATAGCTACTTCTGTAAATCATCACGTAAAATATTGGTCCGTATAGAAATAGTTTTTTGTAGATATGTTGTTTATTTATCATTCATAATGAGTCTATTGAAACCTTCTTCATATGCATTATATACCAGTTATATAAATACGTAGAGTAGAATATTTTGTACACTGAATAAATACATGATACTCATCTTCAATTATATTTAGATCAAACATATTTTTACAAAATTCACGTAATCTTTCATTTCTTGGTATGTGTCTATGTCGTGCAGTTTCAATGGCTAACCTATGGTTCGAACACCGAAATCGAGAAAATGAAATATTTAAAGATAAATATCTTTCTGGATTTAATGTTGTCTTGAAATATTTGTGTCTGTCACAGCGGGAAAATTCATTTAATTCAATAGACCAAGTTTATAACCCAATTTCACACAGCCTTTTTTTTTTAAATATTACTGAAAATATGTCAATATTTCCTAATTCTTGTACTATCAAAGCATATCCAAATCCGTAGCGATACAATAAATGTTTAACCCCTGTTGCCTAATTTTGTCGACCTAAGTCATCTAGCTTTTTAACAATATATAAAAGCTCCTTTGATATCCATTGGATGGCATATCTAAGAGTTTACACCGTATTTAATACATCTTAAACAATATTCAATATAAAGAAGTAACTTTCCACATTCTCCTAACGCCATGCAATTATTAGCTAATGGATTTAGTCCCAAGATAAACTTACAGTATTGTGTTTGGACTTGTTCAATAGAGTCAGAATAATCACACCCCCAAACTTCAGCCCCATACATTAAAATTAGTTTCACCATAGCAACAAATAGTTTAAATAGTATTCTTACACCCCCTCGTCTTCGTATCATTTGATATTCGGACACAACTTCTCAGATTGGAGTGCATAGATTTCAAAACATTATATATTTACCAGTAACTCCTATTTTTTGCAAACAATTGAATAGTTTATGATGTAACAGACTATCAAAGCTTTTTTTTTAATCAACATAGAGTACGTATAATCTTCCCCCTGGTTCTGATATATATATATCTGAATAATAACTTGGAGTATAAACATATTATCAGTTGTTCTATAACCTGCTCTGAATCCAGCATGAGACTCGTCTTATTTATGAAAGATTTCACTCCATTTACATAATCTTGTATACACTATATTTGAAAATATTTTAGTGAGGACACTCATTAGAGAAATTCCTCTATATTCAGTGTGTCAGACCTAACATCAGACTTGTGAACCGACACAATTATACTCTCTGTCCAAATATTTGAGAAATTTCCTGTCTCTGATGATAGGTCATATAATACTTCATTTATATATAAATATAATAAAGCACTAATGTACAAAGCGTAATATATAAAAAGCTATACATATAGATCATATATACTCTGCCTAGTGGAATACAAAATCCAAATAGTAACATAAACAGCATGTGTGCGTGTAGTCTCTATCCGTGAGATATCTAAATGATGACCATACAGAAACCTGGTCAGAAGATAAAACACACCACGAAGGTGACCCCCGCATACACAGGGTAGGGAGATTAGGTTACATGACCAGCTGGCCGGGGAGCTCTCATGTGAAAAAAGAAAGAAGATTCCACTGTCAAGAATATGCTGAGTTCGTATGATACATGGAAACAAACAATTACGAGATGGCCATTTTTGGGGAGCGGTTCTTGGAACCACAGACCAGGTCGCTGAACCCATTAGCCTAATTCATTGCCGCGGTGCGGACGGTCAGTATAAATACTAAGGCGAAAAGACTTCAGTACAGAACAACTGAAGAAAATTTCGTCTTCTAGGTAAGCTTAACTCATTTATTTATTGCCTCACTTTCTAAATTAACTTTTGGTTAAATTGTATTTATGTTGGCTCACATTAAACTGACTGGTTATATTGCGATTACTTATAGGAATATTTTATTTATGTTAAAAAGTGATCATGATGTTAAAACGTTAATTCACATATTTATATGCAATTGAGATATTAGTATTAGTGTGTAATGTTTTTTCGTGTTTGTCTATATTATAGATTGTTTTAAATAATAATATTATCAATAAAAGACAGAATAACTGAAGAAAATTTCATCTTCTAGTTTTCAGATTAATCCCTGAAACCGATAATTGTCCGAGGGGTCCTCTAATTCCCCAGGGCTACCTCGTGACACTAGTATAACATTAAATAATTGGGGTAACACAGGAGCCATGTTTGAAACATAAGCCATAATTATAAATGAGTATATCTGTAACTGATAGGTAACTCCTGATTATTATTGTACAGTTAAATTTAAGAGACAGGTAGTCTACATGAGAAAACAAAAATCAACGTATTTGATTTTTTATTCTTACAAATTCTGAATTTTATCATTTATTTTTCTTCAGGTAACGCAGGTGAATTACCGATATATTTTATATTAAAAGAATACATGTCCTCTACACATATATGCTATATACATGTGCAGTAGCCACGGCGTTGTCTATTGTTTCTTTTAAACCGGACATGACAAGAAAGGGCCCTTTGTTCAAGCTTTATTTAGTATATTTCATACTTGATCAAGCTTTTTATGTAATTTGGGAAATTGTGCAAGTAGGTCCCGAACGAGAGAAAAAAAAATTCACTTGAGAAAAAATCACCAGTGTATTTACAATCGTATATTCTCGGCAATCCCTGGCCCAAAGATTGGCGAGTTATGCCGAATGATATGTGACACTATCACTGTCCCGACTCTCCGGTGTTATTCAGGGGAGGCAATTAAAATGGCAACGCCCACACGTTAACTTATAGTAGCGCAAATTTCAATTAAAACATGAATATCTTTGTATGAAAGCTCAGATGGAAATATAATCATTAGAGTGTACATTTCAAATTAAGGTCACGTTTATAAATCTGAGGGTTGCGATCTCCTTCAAATTATTATTACATGTAACATTGTTTTTTTTGTTCTTTTTTTTTAAAAGGGAGATCAATTTTGTCAAATTGGACCCAAGAGTTACAGCCCTTGGTGGGAGTGTAGCCCTCGTGACAGTGAACAAGTATGTGAAGTTTGATGACAGAAGCTTTACTAGTTTATAAGTTATGGCCAAGGTTGAAGATCTTCACGAAAAATGACAACACAACCTCGATATTAAAAAAAAAAAAAACAAATAAAGTGAAAAAGAAAATATGTACAGTTATAGAACCTTCTGACAAGACAAGACATACTCAGTCATTACATGGTGAATATTGAAATAGTTGACTTATTGTATGCATGTGTCACAAGTTACTCAAAGTTTGACTCCTCGTATGTTCTTTTCTCTATATGAACGCCCTGATCATTCTGAAAGACAGAGGGCGGATATTCTTCACGATCTGAATATTTTGACAGAGAAAGAAAGAGAGGTGATCTATCTGAATTTTCTGAGCAGTCAGAGAGAGAGAGAGAGAGAGGAGAGAGGGAGAGAGCTTGTTAGCTGTCAACTTACTCAGTAATCTGAGAGAAAGGCTGTTCTTCACGATCGGAAAGGAGAAGATCCGTCCATTTTCGTCAGTGACATAGATCACTTTCAGCTTATTGTTTGGCGTCTGTAGATTTGATCGCCACATTGTTTTTAAATTTGAAATCTCAAAATAGAAACATTATTACATACTCACTAAACTTTGCTTTCTTAATGTTTAACATCACAAAACGTATTCCGTATGCAAAATATACATATGTAATATGTTTGTAAATTTGAGTTAAATTTCTGTAACATATCTGCGTGGATCTTGAAAACAGAAAAGAATACCCCACAGTAATCTCTCTAGAGGATTTCACTATGGCTGTTAAGACAGTGGGTACAGAATAAGGCCGACATGGTGCGGATCAACGATTCAACAGTTTTACGCAACTTGATACCCTGGGCCTCCAGCCGAGGAAATCAATACACAAGACCAAGGTATATCATGCGTTTTCGGCTAACTGGTTATATAATACGGGAGGTGCATGCAGCCAGTAAATGTTGAATAACAATGGCATCTGCAGATCAGTCGGAAACGTTTCGGCCATGATTTTATTGTCTGGTTGATAATTTCCTAATATAATATTTGCCACCCGTCCTTCAAATCGGGTTTAAGGCCCCTATATGTAGCCGTCGTTTCAAGATTCCCCAAAAGTTTTCATAAGTTTCATAACATTGTGAATATAATAATGAGAATTAGCCTTTGTCCCTATGTCCGGTTTTGCTCCTATATGTAACCCCAGCTCATTAGCCATAAAACCACAGGGAAAATGCAGCACGCTTAGAGACGATCGCGACAGTTTCAACATTTTTTCAAAACTTTCATAATTCCCTGTTTCTTTGTATATAGATGGAATATTATCTGCTCTTCTTAAAATATGAAATAAAAACAGGGGGTCCTCAGTCTTATAAAAAATATGAGTGTTTTATAAGTATACTCTATATAGCAGAAGATTATGATGGAAATAATGTCTTTTTATTATATTGGTGAAACATCAAATTTAATGAAATAAAATGAATTTAGGGAATACTAAGAATCCATCGGCAATTAAATACCCATTCATATGACTAAAACAAAGGTTTATTTTGAAAAAAGTACAAAGAGTATTATTAAATAATTTTCTTATGTTCGAACATATAGATGTCTTATTTTCTATAAATACGATTTAGATATTAAAGCTTAAAAACAAAACAAAAAGTCACGAGGCTTATTCTTTAAGAAATTACGAGTACATTTTAAATTCATGGGTGGGGAATCTACTAAGGGGAAATTAACTTATTTATTTATATAAATATTTATAAGCGTGTAGACCTACTTCTTTTTTTTTTTTTTTTTTTTTTTTTTTTCGTTTTAACAGTTTTCTTTTAATTGAGTAACGACAGTCGGCGTGATTAATATGTACAGTACAGTAATTACGTCGATTTTTATCCTACACCGATTCAAATTTTGCGGTTGGTAACAGTACTGAAAACATTCAACCCTTCTTCGACCTCGACTTTTCAATCATCTAGTTTTTTTTTTTTTTTTTTTTTTTTTTTTTAATTTATTTATTTAATACCGGTGATAGTGTAAAATTTACTCATGTGTGATAGTAAAAACTGTAGCGATCGTCTTTTGTCACTAACTTTTAATCCCTTGTTAAATCCATATTGTCACGTGCTGGACGTGTACAGTTGAATATATAGGTGGAATCGTTTTGAATAAGCTTATGTACACTGGTGAGCGACTTGGGCCATATGGCTCTCTTGCTTTTTTTTTTTAAGAGTTATAGTATATAATTATATATATAAATCTATTCAAACACAAGCAATAATTTTACTTGTAAGATACTTACCTAAATTGCTTGAATTTTGAAACATATGGCCATTATGATTCCCTTCAGTATATCAGGAAAACGCAAGAAGAGTTGAAAAAAAAAATAGTTCAACGTAACAAATCTAATATAGGTAATCAAACGAAATGGAACTAACATAAAAACAGGACAGCTAAAATATGTACGATGTACGTGTATGTAAACATAAGACGTTTGTCTAAAAAAGTAAATAAATAAAAACATTGTACATTGCGTGAACCCTATTTATCATCGAAGACAGAATATTCATCGAAGACAGAATATAGCTCGAAAAGGTAGGTAAAATATGCACATATTGTCGAAACAAGCCTGTTAAAAGGCTGCACTAAAAAACTGCGTCTTGCCTTATTTAAATTCAACTGCGTTATACCATTTAAAAAAAATCCTTGTTAAATTGAAAACTAATTTTCTGTTTCAAATGTGATTTTGTCCCATGATTCTTTATTTGGTAACTTACATTTAGCAAAAGCAAGAGTATTAATACAGTTTAAGGGTGAAAACGCTTGATACAGCAATTTCAACTATGTCGTATTTGTCAAATGTTTCGCAAATTCTTCTCCGCCTTGAATTTCCAGGTCGCAAAACTTTTTTTTCAAAATGAATTTTAAGGTTGTATACACCATATGAAACGGATATATTAGGAGCGTGTTCATATGTGTATCTCGTTATCATGCATTTACTGGAGAAACAGTAATGAACAATAATATACCTTTTGCTTTGGAAGATGGCGGCTTTTGTTAACAAAATGAATAGTACGACGCAGTTCTGCTTCCTCTGGTCATCGATAAGTAATGTAATCCATCCATCATTAAAATTATAATCAGGGTCCTTCAAATGCTAAAACGTTTTCAGTGCATATGCAAGCATTTATTAACCTAGAGTTATGGGCTCTTTTGCTCAAAGTCTGTAAATGCTTACATTTTAAAGCAATTTATTGATGAATGGATTACCTTAAACTATTTTCTGATATCTTGTAGTTTAAGGATTAAACTATTCAAATACCACTCTTTGATCTTGTTTTAGAGACTAAATATTAATTAGATTACAATCTAGATTTCAGATGAGCTATTCCGACATAAAAATGTTTAATAAAATCTTTAATTGAGGCAGTTCACAAGTTGATCAGGTTTTACACTGAATAATTCTCCTTAGCACTTTTTTTTCATGAGGATATGAGAAAAGAACACTGTTAATTACGTCCATCTGAATGCAAAATGCATTCAATTTGATCTAGTATTTCTGTGATGCAAATCAATCCTCAAAGATGATTTTTATTTACAATAAATGTTGGTTTTTTGTTTGTTTTGTTTTTTAAAAAAACTCCTCTAATTTCCATCTCATGATGACATGAGAGAGATATAGTAAACTTGATGAATACCTTGTAGATCTAATTCCATAGGGTGTCCACTGCTGAATAAACATTAATTGGAACAGAACCCCATTCATGAACATAGTGAAATCATGATTTCCTCTTTTCACAGTATAAACAGTTACACCTGTATTAAGCGGTCAACCTGCATATAGTGGTAACTTTTAATACTACCAACTAGTGTTTTTATGTTTTACCTCCATTTAGCGCCCACCTCTGCTATACGGTCGCATTCTCTTACTCCCTTGATTGGCCGCTTAAGACAGGGTTAACAGTACATATATTGTCTCTCTTATAAAAAGTAAGTTCTCTAAATTTCTCTTTCAACTCTCTTTCTTAATGATGAGTAAATTCTTTCTCTCTCTCTGTTGTCATGAATGAATGAATTCATTCCTCTTTCATAATGAGTAAATTCTTTCTTTGTCCCTCTCTCATGCGCTAATTCTCCCCCTCTCTCTCTAACACAAGGCAAATATTAACACCAGCTGATTGACATGAAGTTGTACAAACATTCTATTGACAGACGGCTTGTGACAATAAGCACGGGATTTTCATGAATGAAATCCACTGGGTGAAAAAAAGGAAACATGGTATTGTAAAAGTATTTCACCTGACGAACATAAAAAGATTGTCTGACAAAACTTGTTCTCTTTATTCATATTAATTAATATGTCAATGACAGAGAGAGAGAGAAAGAGAGAGAGAGAGAGATCGGTGAATGCTATTCACTGGCCATGTAAAGAACTAAATCGCAGCCGGACTCCCCTATATCAAGCAACTGTCACGCATGTGTTATATGCATAAAATATACAGAACTAAATTTAGTGAAAACAAAACCTCATCAACACGCTTTCGGAGACCTGAAAAAATCAATCCGGATTCATAATGAACAAATAAGTCGAAAAGACCCCCCCCCCAATCATTATCATCGGCAGCACCACCAGTAGTCGGGTGGTAACGCAGCTGGCTGCGCATTCGAAGCTTCGAACCCCGTTTGGCTCAAGGATTTTTCATGACCATTCCAGGCGCTTAGTACTGGCCCAACCCAGGAACCTTCGAGTGGGATTACTGTATGTTGTATGAACTTGTTTCCTTATCGTCGTATAAACAAAACTAACACTAGCACTACCAATTTTATCAGCACAAGTATCAATATTCACCAAATCAATCCGAAGATTCATATTTAAGAACACATAATTTTACGTACAATCGTACTACAAATTATATTACAATTGACAACATGATAGTACCAACTCTTATCAGTCTAGCATTGTTATATTTATTATTACATTTGTAAGTGGTCATTTTTGTGTTAAACTTGTAGTTATCACATGATATGACTACTTCATTTGAACATATGATACGATAAAGATGGTCCCATTTCTTTAACATCTGTCGTTTATTATCCACGAATTTTTCATGGCAATTTACTCATTTAGTAAATAGAAAACAAATGGAAACACCTTTCTTAATGCATATATCCCGGAACTTGCATACATAAATGTATACAATCTCCTTTCTTTACATGTATATAATTTTAATCATTTTAGTTGTTCAAAATTCGGATATTATTTATGTCATTTGTCACTGACCTATTTAAAATACGATTTGATCACTTAATCATAATAGACATATATTTACACGTCTCACCTGTATGAAGGCAGCACGTGCAACTCTCTCTCTAGTTGTGCAGAATTTTGTCGATGTTTAATCGCCAGAATAAAAAAGTAAACATATGGGAAATGTGTTAAATTATCACGAACAGCACGTGCAGCACTGGCCATTTGTCACTGATTGTTACTGAGTGAGCCTTAAACTTGTGCAGGACGCTTCAGCGATCACTTGCAGGGAAACATCTACCAAGTCAGAGGGCCTCCGCTATTGCTGATGGTAGACTATTCCAAGTGCTGATTGTACGCAGAGAGAAATAAGAAAAAAAAGTGGTATGTAGTTGGCTAAAGAAAGCTGTTCTTGTTTGGATGTCTGGATCGGCTTGTCGCTGTGGAAGAGGTACTTCCGTGATGGAATATCGACTCTTGAAAAGCATCGTAAGCTGAACCTTAGTTCTTCTGGACTCCAGTGTTTCCAACTGATTGAGGTGGCGCTATTTGTATTGTGGTATCCGTTAGTGACATATCGTGCCGCTCTTCTCTGATGTGACCTTTGAGGAACCTAGAACTGGATTTTACGTTCAGTGGTAAATCATTGATAAAGGCAATAAATAAGGTCAGGCCAATGACATTTCCCTGTAGGACGCCGCTAGTGACGGGTGCGGGCTCGGATGTAGTTCCATCAACGTTAACATGCATGCTCGATTAAGGCTCGGATCCAGGTCCCAAAGTGGTTGAGATTGGGTAGCAGTCAATTGTGTGGAAATGGCAAGATTGTATTGTTTTCCTTTCCCAAATGCCTTGACAATGAGCGCTGATGAGAGGAAAGATTTTCATGTTACGATCTCTAAGATGATAATATATATAGCTACAAAGTGGTATGTTTTGATTTTTATTTATTTCATTACATAAATGCGTATTTGCTGGACTGTCTTGCAAGAGATAGCTAAAAGTCTATGTACCCATCAAGGATTAGACATTTATCTCACGCATTAGTAAAATAGATTGAAAACAACAATAACCAAAAAAAAACCAAAAAAAAAAACACAACATAATTTGCATCGTGTTCACTGTCTACTTTGAAAATTGCAAAACTATACATGATCCCCCAAAATTGCAATTTCCCGCCCCATTCTCGACCTGATCCGCAATCGGGTATATTAACTAGTCCATGGCAACTTTACTTAGACAGTTTGTAGAATATTGTTGTTGATGATGATGATGATGATGATGATGATAAAAAATGTTGATTTTGATATCATTCAGACTCCTTCATACGATTGCAAAACCAGATAAAACTGAAAGCAAAATTAATGTTATATATATACTTACCCAAATTCCATTGCATCACATCTTAATTTTAGAAAATGTATGGGGGCGGCTTGTTTGTATTCATTAGTATTATGTAATTTTGTATTGTAAATTTGTTTTATTTTAGTTCGTGGTTGACTGGAATGATTCTTGAAGTTATACGCTTGATTTAGTCGCGTTTGTAACAAGCGTATTTATCGAAAGAATGATTTGGTCTATAGTTTAGTCCCATGGTAATTATATTCTTGGTACTTGGGTTTATTGCTAACACGTGGAGAACATTAAAAGAAGACAACGGACTGATATGGACTGTGATCGGAAGGTTACTGTAAAAATGCGTTTAAATTGTATTATTTGTATGTAAGTCAGCCTTTTATTATATTGCAAAAATTAGTTTGTTTGGGTACAAAACACTTTAATTTTACCCTTTTTACCTTAAATAAGCTGAGACGAGTGATAATGAAAGTTTTAGCAACTGATATAAAGCCTGATCAGCCTGCAAGATACAGGTTGTTCTCAATTTATACTGGTGGTTTAAGTCCTTCCTTTGATCAATATAAATTTAAGACCAGATAAAGCTGCTGGACCAGACAACATCAAACCATTAATTTTAAAAAATCTTTGTCAACAAATCTCACCAATCTTGCTAATACTATTCCAAAAGTCTCTTGATACAGGTACCCTCCCCAAGGTATGGACATCTGCAAACGTGACCCCTCTATTCAAGAAAGGAAACAAAGAAGATCCAGCAAATTATAGACCAATATCTTTAACATGTATTCTTTGTAAGGTGCTTGAACATATTGTAGCTTCAAATTTAACAAAGCACTTCAATAAGCATAATATACTTTATGACTTACAGCATGGTTTCAGAGAAAAACGTTCCTGTGAAACACAACTCTTGCAACTTACTGACCAACTAGCGAGAAATCTTGTTAATGGACAACAGACTGATTTAGTTCTTTTAGATTTTAGTAAAGCTTTTGACAAGGTCAGCCACTTAAAGTTATTGTACAAATTACAGGAACATGGAGTCAAAAATTCAACCCTGTTGTGGATAAAATCTTTTCTCATAGGCAGAACACAAAAAGTCGTTTTGGAGGGAGGATGCTCATCAGAAGTCCCAGTAACATCAGGAGTACCTCAGGGATCTGTACTTGGCCCACTTCTCTTTCTGTTATATATAAATGATCTTCCAGATACCATAACTTCTCAAGTTCGTTTATTTGCAGATGACACTGCCGTTTACCTAGCTATAAACAACAAGCAGGACTGTATTACACTTCAGAAAGACCTCGACAAGCTGGTGCAGTGGGAAAAGAAATGGGAAATGGAATTTAATCCCAGTAAATGCATTGTTTTAAATATTACTAAAAAGAAGAAAGCACTTTCCTTTGATTACAGATTACATGGACAAGCTTTAGAAACAGTGGATAATGCCAAATACTTAGGAGTTACAATATCAAAAGATCTCTCTTGGAATAAACATATTGACAACATTACTTCTTCTGCAAATAAAACTCTTGGTTTCCTCCACAGAAACATCCAGACAAAGAATAAGGAAGTTAGAGAAGCAGCTTACAAAACATTGGTTAGACCTCAAGTAGAATATGCCTCTACAGTCTGGAGTCCTCATACACAGACATATATAGATAAAATAGAAAAAGTACAACGCAGAGCAGTCCGATGGGTTAATAATAACTATTCTTATTACGACAGTGTCACCAGCATGCAGAAGGAACTTGACTGGCAAACCCTTCAGTACAGACGTGATGTCACCAGACTTCTTATGTTTTACAAAATAGTAAATAACCTTGTTGCTGTCCCATTACCTGCATATCTTGAAAGACCAGCGAGGATATCCCGCCACTTACACTCTTTATCTTACAGGCAAATTCATACTCCAGCTAGCTACTTTAAATATTCCTTTTTTCCTTATACAGTGATACTTTGGAACAGCTTACCAGAAAATATAGTCTCACAAAATGATCTTTTAGCATTTAAACAAAAGCTCCTCTCGTTTCAGATAGTAGACCGTCCCTGAATCAACAAAAAGATGTTTTTACCAGATCTTAAACCTAACATATTCACCTTTTTTTCAGAAAATTTTCTCACCCTAACAAAATTTTTATTTTAACAGTTTTATCCTTGCACAGACGCGCACCTGCCAGTAATACCCGAAAGGGGAGTTTGTGCAGTATATATAGATAGATAGATAGATAGATAGATAGATAGATAGATAGATAGATAGATATAATATATTGATCAATAACACGGTAATTTTAACTGTTGAAATTATGAATATTGTAATATGATTATTATGATTTTTTTTCATTTAAGGGAATGACAAAAGCATTTCAAGTCATAAATCTCCTGCAGCATCCATTCTGTCATTAGAAAGCAGTGTCTACAAAGTCAGATCTAGCCTCCAACCTTGGGCCTCAGAGACAGGGATCTTTTGGGTTGAGCACTTCATGCAATGGAGACATTGGTTTGATTCTTGTCCATGGCGAGCATTGGAGAAGTGACCAGGTAAGTACGCAACTTTTATTACTACTACTGCTGTTTCATACCATCATCTTATTCTTCTACTTTCAACTACTACTACTACTACTTCTACTATTCATTATCATCATCTTCCTTTACTATTATTACTACTAACACTATTACATATCATTATTAGCTCATCTGATTTTTGAGAGAAAAAAATGATGAGCTATTGTCATGAATATTGCGTCGTCGGCATCGGCGTTCACCGTGGTTAAATTTTATGTTTAGGTTAGTCGACTCTTGGCTTAAAGAACCATGACTGTACTGCCCTTTCCAGAACTATGGCCCTTTTATATTTAGAAAATATCATATTTCTTTGTTTAGTTTAATTTTAGATCATTTTTTTATAACTATTAAAGCCATACCTCAGTAACCACTGCATGTAACTGGTTGAAACTTCACACAACACTCCCCAACCATCCAATATAATCAAGTTAAGATTAATGCAAATTTGTGTCTTTTACAACTTGAAAATAGTACAGCTATGCATGAAATATACCATCAAAGACAATCCTCTTAGTATCAATTGCATGTATTGGCTTGAAACGTAATAGAAGTCTTCTTGGCCCGCAAAACTTCACAGAGCAGATAGTACTTCATTTTAATATTGGTTTGACTTGTGGGTACTACACAAAGATTTAGACACACCCTTATTTTTTATTTTCAAAGTTCCTATATTTTGCACCTCTTACCATATTTCAATTAAAGAAGCATTGTTTACAGGTAATTCAAACAGAAGATAAACTATTATTACACCCATAGACATGTTTTGTTTTTTGGAACACAGTAACTGGAAATATTATAATTTAAGTGTCTAACTTCACGGGACAAGATTATTTTATAGTATCACATAAAAAAATTAAATAAATAAATAAATAAAAATATGAGCGTTTGGCGGTTTTTTTTTCATCATCGTCCTCTACTCTTATTACTATTACTCCTGGTACATAGTATCAACTTATTTTTCTCCTATGTTCTACAACAACAACAACAACTACTACAACTACTATTCTTAATCACCGTCTCCCTCTACACTAATTACCTCTACTGTTGTTACTTATAAACGTTTTTTTTTTTCACTACACTTTTTCTTATTACTTTTACTAATAGCTGTTATATATCATCTCATTATTCTTACTACTGCTACTACTATTATTGCTGTTACATATCATCTCATTATTCTTACTACTGCTACTACTATATGCTTACTATCTTATTATTCTACTATGACTCAGCTTACATATCATCTCATTATTCTTACTACTGCTACTACTATTATTGCTGTTACATATCATCTCATTATTCTTACTACTGCTACTACTATTATTGCTGTTACATATCATCTCATTATTCTTTCTACTGCTACTACTATTATTGCTGTTACATATCATCTCATTATTCTTTCTACTGCTACTACTATTATTGCTGTTACATATCATCTCATTATTCTTACTACTGCTACTACTATTATTGCTGTTACATATCATCTCATTATTCTTACTACTGCTACTACTATTATTGCTGTTACATATCATCTCATTATTCTTACTACTGCTACTACTATTATTGCTGTTACATATCATCTCATTATTCTTTCTACTGCTACTACTATTATTGCTGTTACATATCATCTCATTATTCTTTCTACTGCTACTACTATTATTGCTGTTACATATCATCTCATTATTCTTTCTACTGCTACTACTTTATTGCTGTTACATATCATCTCATTATTCTTTCTACTGCTACTACTATTATTGCTGTTACATATCATCTCATTATTCTTTCTACTGCTACTACTATTATTGCTGTTACATATCATCTCATTATTCTTTCTACTGCTACTACTATTATTGCTGTTACATATCATCTCATTATTCTTTCTACTGCTACTACTATTATTGCTGTTACATATCATCTCATTATTCTTACTACTGCTACTACTATTATTGCTGTTACATATCATCTCATTATTCTTACTACTGCTACTACTGTTATTGCTGTTACATATCATCTCATTATTCTTCTACTGCTACTACTATTATTGCTGTTACATATCATCTCATTATTCTTTCTACTGCTACTACTATTATTGCTGTTACATATCATCTCATTATTCTTCTACTGTACTACTATTATTGCTGTTACATATCATCTCATTATTCTTACTACTGTACTACTTTATTGCTGTTACATTCATCTCATTTTCTTACTACTGCTACTACTATTATTGCTGTTACTATCATTCATTTCTTCTACTGCTACTACTATTATTGCTGTCTATCATCTCATTATCTACTATGCTACTACTATTATTGCTGTTACATATCATCTCATTATTCTTACTACTGCTACTACTGTTATTGCTGTTACATATCATCTCATTATTCTTACTACTGCTACTACTATTATTGCTGTTACATATCATCTCATTATTCTTTCTACTGTTACTACTGTTATTGCTGTTACATATCATCTCATTATTCTTTCTACTGCTACTACTGTTATTGCTGTTACATATCATCTCATTATTCTTTCTACTGCTACTACTATTATTGCTGTTACATACCATCTCATTATTCTTTCTACTGCTACTACTGTTATTGCTGTTACATACCATCTCATTATTCTTTCTACTGCTACTGCTCCTCCTTCTTCAACTGCTATTTTTCATCATCTTTCACTTCTCTTTTTTTCCTCTATTTTTATTAGTACTTTAATTAAGTCAATTGAAGTCATGAGATGCGTTATAACTAGTGTAGAGCGATTGCATAGAAATATCACTATAAAAATCCTTTATGATTCATATTTTCTTTAGGGTCTCTCTCCCTTTTAACATCCATTTATCCTTTCTTTTTGTTTTGTATGTTTACAAAAGTATTTATTTTAAATTTCTATTCTAGAGTGCTAATGGGCGACTTCAACAGTGGTGTGGTTAATACCTACAAATTTTCCAGCCAAATCAAGGGTTCACGTTCGCTTCAGCAATGACCAACAGCGCCTGGTGTAAAAACCATTTCACCCTGCCAAAGTCCAATTTTTTTCCACAGGAGAGACTGCACAAGCTCAGGATTTTCCGCCTACAACTGCAACCTTTTAGAAAGTGGGGGAATCAGACGGCCCCTTTCCTTCATAAGCAGAATCAGAAATATATCCAGTTTGATCTGCTGTATTTAGACTGGGCTACTGAAAGAAGAGCTATATTTATCTTGTTGGGATCTTCATACGTAGATACTGATCAAGTCAAGCTAATCCCTATTTATTACTACTTATGAAGTGGGTCAAAATCTGCTTAAGAAAGATATTGTATTTTCATAGATTTGGGATCTTCATACGACGTTACTGAAATAGCCCAGCTCACCCCCTATTTCCACTACTTAATATTTAAAGTTAATTATATTCTCATAGGTTTGGGTTTTTTAAATATAGTTCAGCTCAGCCATTTTTTTTTTTTGGGGTTAATTTTATAATTTCTTACTACTAATGACGTGGGTCAAAATTATGTTCGAGTGAATTATATTATCATGGGGCAAAAGTTGTTCGAATCTATATTATTCTCATACGTTTTGAGGTTTTGGGTCTTCATACGTAGTTAATGTAATAGTCCAGCTCACCCCATATTTCTTACTACTTATAAGTGGGCCAAAATTTGTTCGTGTGAAGATATATTTTCATAGATTTTGGGTTTTCATACGTAGTTCTTGAAATAGACCAGCTCACCCCCAATTTGATACTACTTATGAAGTGGGTAAAAAATTTATTCGAGTGTATGATATCATGGGGCAAAATTTGTTCGAGTATATGATATCATGGGTCAAAATTTGTTCGAGTATATATTATTCTCATAGGTTTTGGGTCTTCATATGTAGTAACTGAAATAGTCCAGCTAACCCCCTATTTCTTACTACTTATGAAGTGAGGTAAATTTGTTCGAGTATATATTATTCTTATTGGTTTTGGGTCTTCATAAGTAATTACTGAAATAGTCCAGCTCACCCCCTATTTCTTACTACTTATAAAATGGGCCAAAATTTGTTCGTGTGAAGATATATTTTCATAGGTTTTGGGTCTTCATAAGTATTACTTGAAATAGTCCAGCTCACCCTCTGTTTCTTACTACTTATGAAGTGGGTCAAAATTTATTCGAGTGAATAATATCATGGGGCAAAATTTGTTCGAATATATATTATTCTCATACGTTTTGAGGTTTTGGGTCTTCATACGTAGTTACTGAAATAGTCCAGCTCACCCCTATTTCTTACTACTTATGAAATGGGTAAATTTGTTCGAGTTTATATTATTCTCATTGGTTTTGGGTCTTCATACGTAGTTACTGAAATAGTCCAGTTCACCCCCTATTTCTTACTACTTATGAAGTTGGCCAAAATTTGTTCGAGTGAAGATATATTTTAATAGATTTTGGGTCTTCATACGTAGTTCTTGAAATAGTCCAACCACCCCCTATTTCTTACTACTTATGAAGTGGGTCAAAATTTGTTCGAGTTTATATTATTCTCATAGATTTTGGGTCTTCAAACGTAGTTACTGAAATAGTCCAGCTCACATCCTATTTCTTATTACATATGAAGTGGGTCAAAATTTATTCGAGTGAATAATAATATCATGGGGCAAAATTTGTTCGAGTATATATTATTCTCATACGTTTTGAGGATTTGGGTCTTCATACGTAGTTACTGAAATAGTTAAGCTGTCCCCCTATTTCTTACTAATTATGAATTGGGGCAAATAAAAATGTTCAAATTTAGATATATTTTCATAGATTTGGGGTCTTCATACGAATTTACTGAAATAGTCGAGCGACCCCCTATTTCTTACTACTTATTAAGTGGGATAATATTTGTTCGCGTTAAGATATATTTTCAGAGCTTTGGGGTCTACTACTAGTTACTGAAATAGTCAAACACTGCCCCTATTTCTTACTATTATTTTGTTGGACAAAATTTGTTCAATGAATTATATTCTTATAGGTTTTGGGTACTTCATACGTAGTAACTGAAATAATCCAGCTCACCCCTTATTTCTTACTACTTATGAAATGGGCAAAATCTGTTCTGGCGAAATTATATTTAAAAAGATTATTATTGACACTTGGGAAATTCTAAGTTAGTCCAGTTTGTGTTTGCTGGGAAAAAGGAGTCTGGGAAACAGAAGACACGGGCGCATAAATTGGTGCGGGTTATGGTCCTACACACTGGTTCCACAATTATGAATGACTATGCTCAAGGTGGGTTCAGTGAAAAATTGATTTTTAAACATTTGTCACATCAATTTCAATTATTTTTTAACACACACACACACACACACAGGAAATTTGAAATATGTTATGGCCCTTAAATGATTAAGGAATAACTGATTTCGCTTTGTATACTCTAGCATCTTCATTTTTTAGCTGTCTTTTTCAAATGTTTATGGTCATAATCTCTCGGCTGAGTTGTATAATAGCTGATAAATATTTACACAGGATAACACAAGAACGAACCACAAGGCCTAGAGGTAAGAGGTGTGTAACATGGCGTGTAGTGGACCTCTTCCAAGTCTGTTCAAATTATGGCCCTGGCATCAAATTTGCTTGGCCCAAGGGAGCAAATTTAAATTTTCTTAGTATAAATTTTACCTGTATTATGATTTATGGTAGCTTTCAATGGTGTTTGGGTTATTGGGATGTTTCAGGCCGTCTGATGTGCTGTTTGACAGGTACCCGCATGGTGCAGACGACAGACGATTGCGTATTCCAATATACTGCTATGTGAGTTCTTTTTTATTTTAACTTTTTTTATTGTTCTTTTTTTTCCCCTAAAAATGGTTTGTTCCCTTTTCTTTGATTTTCCTTCTTTATTTTTTTTTTCTTTATTTTTTCTTTGTTTAGTGTTTTTTCTTTAACTTTTTTTCTTTAACTATTTTTTCTTATTTGTCCCTTTTTGTTGTTGTTATTGTTGTTCTTTTCTTTATTATATATTATATGTTTCCCCTTCAGCTTATTCATAGACCTGTCAATGTCTGAAAAAGTGGCACACAATGTTCAGAAATAAAAGTTAAGAGTTCTGTGTTTGGGGTTCACAGATATCAATTTCGATTGATAACGTCCCCCAGTTTCTGAGCATTGTGTGTGTGTCGAAATGGGCCATGTGACGCGTCTAGTGTGGTGTGCTTCAGCCTCCACCACTGGCTAGCCAGTTTCTGGTGAAAAAGGAACATTAGTCTCCCCTGCCAGTATATAGCCTCTCCATGGTCAAGCCCTATACAGTGCCTCCTCGTGGCGACACACGTCAACTGAGTACTTTTGTGTCCTCAGGCTGAACTGTAGGGGACGATCTACAAGAACTATATGATAAACATTTAAGTCTATAAATTTTGGATGAGGTATCAACTTTAAGATGTTTGCAAGACACTATTGTGACACTATTTATGATTTTTACGAACTATTTCAAGCGACATTGCAAATAACTTCCAAATCAATAGAATTCATTTCTCCATTTTTTCATAAAATGGTAAAAAAATATTCCTCTAAAACCCCTTTTAAAGCCCTATAAAAAATATTAATCTGAGCTGGAATCCTTTTTAAAATAGAGAATAATATCAAACTAGTGTTTCTATATAACAATTTATATAGACATACAATAAACATCTTTTGACTTTTGCCACTAATAATTAATTAATGTGCATTATATCATAGGAAGTAAAGAATTTTCCCAAAGAAAATTAGTGATGTGTTGGAAATACACTATGTCACCGTCTGAGCTGGTCAGATGTTATATAATTAATGCCAGTTAAAAGCCATTGACAAGTGGAGTATATAGACTGTATTCCATATAGTAATGAAGTAATGCTTAAGACAAAAATGAATAAAACATTAAAATGAAGAAATAAAGGAAGATAATTAAAAAAAGAACCTGAAGAATTTCTGATCTCTAATCATAACACTTCTGCTTCTCACTATCTGTTTATACTTTAAGTTTCAAATCGATACCTCGAATGGTTGAGGAGTTATGTTCTGTATAAAATTGATATAAAATAAAGGGAGATAATACAAAATCCGGCCAGGCAGAGTTATGGTTCTTGGTTACTGCATTGCTCGTATGTTTAACGTTCTAAGTCCTTACTTTCTTTGTTGTTTATGAGTTTTGCTCGCAACAAATAATTATAGAAAAAATAATAATGAGGAATAATAAAAATCAGATTTGGTAGAGCTATGGTCCTCGGTCACTACACTTTTCTCAACTGTCATCTAGTTATATATGAAGTTTCAAGTCAATACTTTGCATAGTTTTCAAGTATATAGTAAATAAGCTATTATCTGGACAGAAATTTATTGTAAATTAAAAATGGGAGATAATTAAAAAATGATCAAGGTCTTGGGTATGCATTTCCAAATCTCACCATCTATTTATTTTTTAAGTTTCAAGTCAATACCTTGAAAAGTTAATGAGTTATGATCTTGTTAAAATTTTGAAATTGAAAATTAAAGGGAGATAATTTTAAAAAAAATGGGTCAGTTATGGTTCTTAGTCTCTGCAGTTCTTCTAGACGCGTTGTATTCATATATGAAGTATCAATTCAATACCTTTTATAGTTTTCAATTTATGGATAATATTAAAGTTGCTAACAAACAAACAGACGAGGCAATGACACTACCTTATCTAATATATCCTATTTCAGTATTGGGCAATCCAAGTTTGAAAACAACGTAAGCATTGGTTTAGGTTTTCTTTCGGGTCCATCCCTCCATAACCCCCTTAAAACTTGGTATATTTCACTATTGTTCACTTAAAACTTGGTATACTTGTTCACTATAAGAAATCCATTTAATAAGGGCAGGTAATTCTAAATATTTTTGTCACAGTTTTTATTTATTTTTTATTTTTAAGGTCTGGGCTCAAAGCCTTTTGTCACATTTTTATGTTAACACTGAAAAATATAATAATAACAGCTAACATTATACTATCCAGCGCTCAGAAAATATAACTATTTGTAGAAAATTGAACAGATTTCCTTTATAATTATATATCCAATGTCCCTAAATGTTAGTATAGTACTTATTCCACTTTAATTCATCATCTTTGCACTTTGATACATTTTGATTTATGCTAAAATTGATTAGATATGTGATTTTTCCCATTGACATTTTATAACACTGCTACTCATAGGAATCAGTCCAGTCCTGTCCTACTCACGTAAACGAAGACAAGGTTGGGTGCGGGGTTTATAATCACCTTGAGTTATATCTTATTACTTTCTACACCAATCACAACAGGTTATCTTTTTCAATTTGTTCTTTAAGCTCACAAGTGCACAACATGTTTAAGGTGATTTTTATTTTGTTTGGCACAAATATTCCCAGCATGGCGCTTTCTACCATAATTGAATAGGGTTATCCCTTGAAAAATGAGATTCCTTTGGTTTTGGATAGTTTCATAATATTCTACCAGGCACAAATTTTGCAAAAGTTGGATAGAGAGCCGCAGGACTTAGGAAAATCTCCTCGTTTGCATTAATTGTGACGTTGACACATACAACAGTTATGGCTTCATATCATATTTAAATTTTAAATCCACTCATGGCTATTTTTGAGTGCTTAAGGAACAACCCATTCTGCTGATGTATTTTATAAAAACCACTGGTAACCCGGCGACTCCACCCGGTGCTTGAATAATTCACATGTTCAAATGTCACAGACGTGAAGAAATCATGACATTCATTTATGTTAATGCTATTTATAATCAAAATTATAATTAATATCTTCAGCTAGACTATTCGAACACTATGAGAGCTATTGCAGTCATCATTGTGTCGGTGTTGGCGTTGACGTTGCAGCTTTTGGTTTTTCATGCAAGTTTCTATAAAGTTTATATCTCAATAGCCTTTCATTGTATTGACTTCAAAGTTTATGAATATGTTTTAGGGCATCAGACAACCAAGGTAGATAACTCTTGACCGATTTTTATGCCCCCACCAAACATGGAGGGGGGGGGGGGGGTATAGATTTACCTTTGTCCGTCCGTACTCATGCATAACTCCGAAAGTATTTGTACTACAGACTTGAAACGCCGTGGATATTTTTTTCAGGACATGAACTTGTGTACCTGGGTATTTTTATCGAACCTTCGTTGAAGTTGACAAAGTTATGGACCTTTGTTTTTGAACAATATGGAATTTTATGTTTGTTACGCACGTTACTCTGAACGTATTTGTACTACTTTTACTTAAAACTTCATGGATATATTATTGGTATTTTTATTGGATCACCCTTGACATTGACAGAACTATGGGCTTTATTTTGAAAAATATTGAATTAAATTGTATGGAGTCCACAACTCCAAAAGTATTTATACTACAAACTTACGCTTCATGGATATATTATTCAGGGCATACACTTGTTCATCTAGACATTTAAATTGGCCAGTTTTTATTGCTGTGCTCTCTTCTTCATTTGCCAGTGCATTTATATGCCCCGCACTAAAAAGTGAGGCATATAAATTTTGGTCCGTTCGTCCATCCCAAAACTGTGACACAGGTAAGTCTGAAAGTATTTGTGCTACAGATTTTAAACTTCGTGGATATATTACTCAGGACATGACTTGCACACCTGGGTGTTGGCCTTTGTTTTGGAAAATGCGACGTTCGGGGGTATCGGTGTCTTCTGGATACATTTCTAGTTTACATGCAAGCTAATATCAAGCTTATATCTCAGGCATGGTTTATGGTATTGACTTGATATGTTTATGAGTGTGTTCTGGGGCATCAAAATACCAAGGACGATAACTCTTTGACTAAATTGGATACAAATTTTGACCCCTTTTCTAACTTGGATAATTTGGTGAAACTTTTGTATGTACAGTGTTATTATGCTTATGTACTATAATGGCCGTATTCAAGACAAGTAGCCTTCTTGGTCTTTATACACTTTATTTAGCAAGACAGGTCATGGCCCACTCAGACTGAGCGCTGCCATGTAACGTACTTAGCCCATGGTCGGGTCTCGAGGCTCTAACAAGATCTCCTCCTAGGTATCTAACCAGATCTCTCTGCAAGACCCTTGACCGGTCAGCTTATATATTGGCTGGTTACCAGCCAGCCAGACAGTAAACATGTGTATTACATAATGTCAAATAATAATGTCAAATAGTTGTGTTAACGACAGTCACAACTGAGACAGACGTTGCATAACTAATGCAACGGTCCTCTCTAATTGTATCTATAAAAGGTTAGTAACAATGAAAATGTAACAATAGCGTCTAGCTAGAATCCAATTACATTACACTTATGTCTCAGTAATTAGACATAAGATTTATTTAAGACTTTATAAACAACTCAGGGGTATCAGACTATCAAGGTATATATCATTTTTTAACTATTATTATATGTACAGTGTTTGTGAGAGGAAGGGATTTGAAATAGATTTTATTTGATTTACCAACAAACATTTCGAATGTTTTGTTTTAAGCTTTTGATATAATGTTTCTTTTCATTATCAGATATAGAAAAGAGAAATGCAGGCTAGGTAGAAATCATCACATGTTGTTCCATCTTACAAAAGTTTGAGATTTGTTTATATTGTTAAGTAGGACTATTTATCATCTTCCAGTTAATATTTTTAATACTATAAAAACAGATAGGATTATACTAGTAAGGTACATAAACAGTAAATAATCACATTTTTTTTTTGTTTCCGGATGAGGACAGTGTGAATGTGTTCTCAGGCGGGGAGTAGGAAATATCCAGCCTTGATTCTGACATGTTGCTATGGTTACAGCAGAAGATAAAGAATCTCATTAGATAAAAGCAGAGGTGAAAATGGAGGATTCAAAATATCAGGTCACATGACCCTGGACTACAGAAAATAAAGGTCACATGATTTAGTGTAAAAATGCTGGGTTACATGACTGAAGTCTGATAGTCTAAATACTGCATGCCAGTGATTAATTGAAAATATTGTTCAGGCAAGTTTTTAAGAGCGTTTATGTGTAAGACTACTTAACAGAGGACTGGGGAAGTCTTGTATCATATTATATTGGAGACTGTAGTAAAACAGTGGCATAATAAGTTACCCCGGAATTAAGAGTATTTGGGAATTTCTCAGCTAATCCGGGGGTACAAACAAACTTTTAAAGTTACAACCTCGTGGTGTTGCACTAATTTTATTGTGAACGGTAGTGCACCGTGAAGATATAACGGTTAACGTTTTACTGTTCCATACAGATCAAGTATATTCCTGAACAGCTGATATTGTTAAATATTATCTAAGTCACTTTAGTGTTTTATTGTATATGTAAGATAACAATCTATTTTACATGTAGTCATAGAAGTCTTGAGTGAAAATATCAATTATTGATGTTCTTGAGAGAAATGTTTTTTAAAAAAAAAAGTCAAAAATGAAAAGAGCATTTTTTGTAAAGTGGCCATTTATTTCACTTGTACAAAATGTATTTCATTTTATGGCCATTTAATAGTTTTTCATTATATGTATATATTTCTATTATTAAAATGCCCCCACTCCCTAATATCTGGCCCGAATTTCACCAACAATACTTTGCGCTAAGTAATACTTTAATACTTAGGGGCAAATTTCATAAATCTTGTTTTCCAAAAGAAAAATTCCAAACATTTAATATGAAATATTCAAGCATATGACTAGGGTGACATAAACATTAAACAATGCAATGTAATTGCTAAGTAATGAAATATTTTTATATTTTTATGAGAGTAACAAAAATAATAAGATTCACCTTTAAGTATTTAAGTATTACTTAGCGTTAAGTTCTGTGGGTGGAATCTAATGCTGGGCTCATATTCAGTTTTTTAATACAATATAACGTTGTTAAAAAAGCTAGCAGACGTCTCGAATTGGTATCTTATTGCATGTTTTTATTTATTTTCAAATTCAATCATATAACGTCTTAAGAGAAAACAGATAATTCTGTTAAATTCCAAGAATAATCGATCTCCTTTTAAACTTTACCTTTTTGAATTAAAAATTCAATATTTTTGAGAAACACCATGACAGTAGCTAAAGTATGAGTTCATTCTCTAATATTACTGATATTGTTTTCTTTGCAAATGATTTATCTTAATTAGTTATGTATGTACGTATAGGCCTATACTATATCCTACAATTTGACCAATATATTATGTTTAAGATGTTGTAATAAGGTATGACGATGCGCAAATGTAAAAGTCGAAAATAAATGTATGCTCTGTTCTGTACTGATACCACACTCAGTCACCTTATTCTGACACTGGGCCAACTAGTTCTCTGCTGGAGATGGTTGTATCAGGCGGGTTAACCAAACTATGGTTCTTGGGAAGGACCAGTACTAGACTCCCATCCTCCGTAAGAATTTATCGCATACAAAACCATGGTCGGTAGCTGGGGATCGAATTCACATCCCTCTAAACCAGTTTATAGATCCGTAAAAATAGTTTTCCTATATGATTTATATTGCAATTAATACGATTTTATGGTACTAGCTGCAAGGCTAGTAACTTCTGATCCAGCTTGGAGACTTTTTAGCTCACCTGAGCGCAACGTGCTCAGGGTGAGCTATTGTCCGGTGTCCGTCGTTAACTTAAAACGACATCTCCTCCTAAATCACTGGGCCAATTTTAAAGTAACTTCACATGAATGTTCCTTGGGTGAAGCCCTTTTATAGTTGTTCAAAGAATCTGATTCCATGCAAAACTCTGGTTGTCATGGCGACGGAAAGAAAAAAAATGAAAATGTTGAAAGTCTTCTCCTCCAAAACTACTGGCAAGCTTTCAAAGTTATTTGGCATAAATGTTCCTTGGGTCACTCTCTACCAAGATTGTTCAAATTATTTTGATCTTTGAAAAACATGGCCGCCAGGGGACGGAGCCCATTTTCTTTATATGTATATAGTACAAATTTTAAAAATCTTTTCCTCCAAAATACTGGCGGTTTCAAAGTTTGGATAGATGTTCCTTGGTCACTTTTACCAAGATTGTTCAAATTTTTTGATCCGTTGAAAAACATGGCGGTCATGGGGCGGAGCCCGTTTTCCTTATATGTTTATAGTACAAATTTGAAAATGGATAAGGGACCTGACCCCTGGGTACCTCGAGAGACATCAAAGTAACACCATTCAATCTGTCTCATCGTGTGGAACAAGAATATATATAGGGGTGGGGATCTGAATTTGTTTAGATAAAGGTCAAAAAAAATGATTTGGGGTTGGAAATTTGAAATATTTAACCCAAATACATTTTTTTTATGCAAAAATCCATCTTTGAGGGGTGGGGCCGGATCCCCAGGGACCCTACATTTACAAAAAATTACGAAGGCACCACTTCTCATTGAGGTCTATAAGTGTCTGAAGTTTTGTAATGATAGGTCGAGTGGCCTCCGTACAAAGTTGCCAGCGCGAGAAGAAGAAGAAAAATAATAAGAAGAAGAATAAACAATGTCTCCAAACTTCATTTGGGAAACTTAATTAATTGTAATAAAAAAGAAAATGCACAAACATAAAAAATGACAAATCCTTTGGAGATACTTTGAACCATCACTGGCTGGAATTTCCAGTGCCAGGTAACAAATATATTATGAAATTTTGATTCACGAAACTGTTGGCCCATTGGTTCAGTAGGTAAGCTAGTCACCATGCAGGTGTCGCAAGCCAGGGTTGTAGGTTCTGTTCCTAACAGTACATTTTAAAACCCCTTTTTCATGGCGGTGCGGTTTATTACAATGATAACAGTGGAGGGAACACTTTCATACTGACTTTTTTTATCAATGCTGATTTTGACTTCCTAGGATGAAATGCTTCCAAGATTATTATTTGTACATCATGTAATCGTTCTACATTCGCCATTACATTAATCCCTTTCGATGCTGCATATCTTTTGAAAAATATATTTCTTGTGGTTGTTGTTGTTGCTTTGCCACTGAATTCGGCTTATGTTAACATGAGGCTACTTCTTGTAAACTTTATAGTCGCAAATTTATGGTGGCTGATTTCTGCCATTTCGTGTTTCGTGCCGCGGGGCGAGATTTCGCCCCGAAATGTCGAAATCTCGGGGCGAGATTTCGGGGCGAAAGGTCGAAAACACGAAAATGCCAGTATTTCGGGGCGAGATTTCGGGGCGAAAACTCGAAATTTCGCCACGCAACACGAATCATAGTATTTCGTCATTTCGCCCCGAAATCTCGCCCCGAGATTTCGGCATTTCGTGTTTTCGACCTTTCGCCCCGAAATTCGCCCCGAGATTTTGACATTTCGGGGCGAAATCTCGCCCCGCGGCACGAAATAATCAATATTTCGTCTTTTCGACATTTCGCCTGGCGCCCCGCCAACCCGCCAGGCGAGAATCTAACATTTCGCATTTCGGGGCGAAATCTCGCCCCGCGGCACGAAATAATCAATATTTCGTCTTTTCGACTTTTCGTGCGGCGCCCCGCCAACCCGCCAGGCGAGAATTCAATATTTCGCATTTCGCCTTCCGGTACATATTGTAAGCATGTGCAAATTGAATGTAAACACGTGTAAGCGAAACAAATCAAAGAAATGTTTTCTGGTTTAAATAGTTATGGTAATAGTATCCTTTATTAAACAGTTCAAAGTACTCTATCTTGTGTCAGAGCTATGTATAAACGAACCATTGACTTACAGACGAGGAATATAGAAAACAGAGTCACTGTGAAACGAAATGATTAGTTCATTAATGAATCAAGGGGAATCTCTGTTTAAAATATTTTTTAATTTTTGCTTTTATGTTTTTGAATATTTTAGTTTATACTGATTGAATACGTTGCATATATTACACGTTACATGTAAATATGTATGTGTTATGAAATGATATTGGTATCATGTCGACACCAACCTTACTTCACAGGCAGTTCTATGTGAATATCAAGCATGTTTTCTGATTCTCTTCCTCTTCATTTTTTTTCTTTCTTTCTCCTTTTTTTACATCTCCCTTCCCTCTTTCCCTCTCCTTTTCACACTCACGTTTTTTGTTGTTGTTGTTGTTGTTTTTTAAATAAAAAATATGTGACCAGATGGGCTTAATTACAGATTTTAAGCGAAAAGGTTTATGGTGTAAAAAGTATTGCTGACTGAATAGTTTCCACCTTATCTTTTGTCAAAGTTAATGTATATTAATTGGATTTTGATTAAGTAATTAATGTGCAGATTATTTCACAACTACTTCCATATACATTTATATTGGGTTAATTTGTATAATTGGCCTACTTAATTGTTTTTTAGTGGTAGGTATACAGCATTGGAGATTTTCAAATAATAATCTATAGAAAGGTCAATCTAAGACCAAAGAAAATCAGACATAAAAGAATTTGGAAGGAGGAAAAACTTCAGAACATTCCTGCTTTTCCTTATTGATAAACAGTACAGTAGTATAGAAGGACTTCAATCTTATACTTTTAAGGATTCTCTTACTATTTTGCATTCAATTTGTCTGAGTGTGATTTTTTTTTTCTGAGTGTGATTTTTTTTGTTAACATTACGGGTGTTAATGGGCCCTCTACAGATCTGTACAGTATTTCAGGTATAGAAGCCATGTAGAACCACCAACCTACTGCAAGCCAGCTGGAAAGTTTGTTCACATGAAATATCTTTAGTGCTTAGACAGTTATTTGAAGCTACAGGTACTGCATGATTTAGATTGATAGTACAAAAGTATATCTATTTTGAATTCAAATAGATCTAGCCTTAATGAAAGAAAATAATTATCTATCATTATGAAATTATCCAACTTTCCACAAAATCTCTCTCTCACACACTCAGAGTTTTACACTCATCAAAGATCAGAAAATATGTATTTTACCCGTTGTTCACTAAAATTCCCCTTTAGTTCCCTCAGACCTAGCTCATCCAGGATAACATCAATGTCAGGATCACATAAAGGTTATGGGTTAGATCTGTTAAAGAATGTTTTATAGTTTAATATTATTTTATTTCTTTTCATATATATACAGAAAAAGGGTTGGGGTACAAGTTCTACCAACTTAGATAATGCCCTCCCCTTATAACATGAATAACAAAGTTTGTACATAAAAGGTAATGGCATACAACATTACAATATATATGACATTTTTATATAAGTTGCTTGATTATTTTTTGAAAAAAGTATAAATGGAAATGAAATAAAACTAGAAAGTAGAGATTAAACAAAAATAAACTGAGATGGAAGGAACAAAGAAAAAAAGGAAATGAAGAGTGAATATTGAGAATATGGAACAGGAGAGAGAGAGAGAGAGAGAGAGAAAGAGAGAGAGCCGCAATGTTTTATCATAAGATATATAAAGAAAATTGAAAAAAACAACAAAAAAAACATTCAAAATCTCGATAAGTCCTGTTAAACATGATAAATATTTACATAATACAATAAAAGTGTGTAGGCTTATATCTATTAGTCACATACTATGTCAAGATCTATCCTCAAGTATTGAGTTCTCTTACTATTGGTATTATCAAGCTTTTTATACAAATTCAATACTCAACGTCATGTATGATGTGTGAAGTAATTTAACAGAGAAATAATTGACAATAAACAGAATTGATGTATCATTTTTTTTTCTGATTCATTAATGCATTGAAAATGTTTTGCATAAGTATATCAAAAAATCATTTGAAATTGATGAAGAGGTAACATTTTTCTACCATTTTCACAAATGCTCCTTTTTATCATTTTTAAGCCACTAGTCAACACTCAGCAAGCAGACGATCACTTATTTATGTAAATCAACAAAAAAGAACCTAAGTGCAACTGTTGTTCATAGATTTTACCTCTGTATGTGCACATTACCCATGGCAAACTCATTTGAAGTTCATTGTCGAGAACTGCAGACATAATAATAATATTCTGACTGTTATTGGATATTAAATTTTTTTTAATCTGCTTTTTAAAACCTTAGACAGTTTATTACATTTGAAGGATTTAAATAGATCTATATCATATATGATATGAAAGTGAGAGATCGTGTAGGTATTTTCTTTGAACCAAATACTCCAGGATATTTGAATGTCTGGCGTCGGAATCTTGTACATGTATATGGGCTAAAATCAAATGGTCCTTATCGATGTCAACATAAACGTTCAGGTAATGATGACTCATCAGATATTTCTAGTATCTTGATTCCATGAAATATGTATCACTTACCGTGCAGTAATTAGAGAAATAAAGCGTCTGCGCCTGAAAAAAGGGTGTCTGCGCATGCGTACAATATGTAACGGAAGGCGAAATGCGAAATATTGAATTCTCGCCTGGCGGGTTGGCGGGGCGCCGCACGAAAAGTCGAAAAGACGAAATATTGATTATTTCGTGTTGCGGGGCGAAATTTCGAGTTTTCGCCCCGAAATCTCGCCCCGAAACTCTGGCATTTTCGTGTTTTCGACCTTTCGCCCCGAAATCTCGCCCCGAGATTTTGACATTTCGGGGCGAAACTTCGCCCCGCGGCACGAAACACGAAATTGCAGAAATCAGCCACCATACAAATTTGTGAGAAAGTCTACTTTGAAAATGGTCTCTTAAAACAAAATACAAACTCAAAATTAACGGAAATGTCAAGAAACAAAAGACGAAACTGTACGTGTTTATTTTCTTGTTTGTTCATCTTAAAACTGTATATAAATCAAACATGTTGCTTCCCAAATGAAGTCCAAGCAAGCGATTGTGGTCTCGTGAATGTGTTGAGGCATACATCTGACATGATAGCCTCGTTTCACATCCCTGTATATAGAGTCCCAATATCACACAAAATTTGATAGATTATGATAGCTTGGAACAATATCACATTTTATAAGAGTGCTTTTACTGTCACAATATACGCCGCCACAAAATATAAAGATCAAGTGTGCCGAACCAAAAATGGTAATTTCATGGGAAAGAATCACAAAACTACCATTTGAATCTCTATCAAAATGGCCAAACAGAAAAATGATAATTTCATGAAAAAAAAATCACAAAACTACCATTATAATTACCCAATGGTAAAACAGTCATTTAATGGAAAAGAAACAGCAAACAAAGTTTTGGATTGTTGGAGCTTAATGTTACATTCAACAAATTATTTTAATCAGGAAGGAAATTGGATACATATGGACAGTAGAGGCTTCTGATATGAAAGTTGGTCAAATAGCAGTGTCAATATGTATCCTTTGTAACTTCTGAGCATAACTCTTGCAAAATTTACTGAACCGGATAATCCCTGCTTTATGCACTTCTGTTATAGAAATGACATTGATCAAGATCCATTCGGAAACTAGAAGTTGCGTTCTCAAGTTAATATGCTATAGGACAAGTTTCAAAAGGCATAACAGCTGCACGATCACTAAACCAGAAAATACCTGCTTCATGCACATCTACCCATTATAGTTATGACATTGACCAAGTTTTATAGAGATCCATTCAGGAACTAAGGAGTTACATTTACAAAGCTAGGTGTTGCGTTCACAAGGCTGCAATATCATCAGCTACAGAGACTAAGTTTCAAGGGACATAACTCTTGCAAAAAAACAATGAACCGGAAAATCGACATAGTAATGACACTGAGCAAGTTTTATTTAGATCCATTCAGAAACTTAGGAGTTGCATTCACAAGAAATGTGGACTGGCGGACGTACGGAGATGACGCCAATAAACGACCGCATCTGGCGACGTATAAAAATCTGAAGCAATGCTGTCTTCAACCTGTCTGTTGATTGATTTCATAACAAAGAATGATTTGCTGTTTTCATCAGATCCTAATTATTCATTATTGAGTGATGGTCTGGTAAATAACAAGATATAGCACTAATGAAATGGCTTGAATGTGTTTTAATCATGAAACGTCTGAAATCATAACATTTTCCACATGACTGCAAACAAGCAGACAGCAAAATACATCTAAATGAATATAATTAACTCAATTCCAAAATTTAAAAAAAAACATTATATTATTATTATTATTATACATAACATCATTTTTATAGCATTTATATTAACTGGCAGAAATTTCAATATTGTATTGTTAAATATAGTGTTTAATTTCTAATGTGAATTTTGATTTTGACCCTCTTGGTTGTATGAATTGAAAATCCCTCCATCAGAACAAGATTCTAATTTCAAGTTACCAATTTAGTAGGCGCGATGCAAATGACACTGGGCAAAGGTCCTGAAATATCCTGTGCTAATAAGCTCATAAGAAACTTCTGTGTCTAGGCTGAGCTTTTATGTTTAATGGGTTACATATTTAGGGAACAATTAAGAATTAAAGTCTCACATACTCAGCCTGTGACTTGATCGTTAGTAAAAGACCAAGGATAAAGGTCATAACACACTAATACCATTGTGAACTAGACTGAACAGTCAAACATGAATTGTATGAATTAAACTTTAAACATTTATGCTGAATGATAAATAAATTTATAGCACATGATAACAGTTTAAAGGCGTTTCAGCATTGTTAATTTTCTTGCAAACAGATTTTTCTATATTTTTGCACATAAGTACTTAAGATTATAACTAAAAGCAATATGAATGGACAATATGGCCATATGGCCCTAGATCGCTCACCAGAGTTATTCAAATTCAAGCTTATTCAAAACCACTCAAGACTCTTATACATGGTTACCTCCAGCAGCAACCAGATTCAAGTTTCAGATACAAAGAATTCTTAAGTTAGTCAATCATTTGGAGGCCTTATTTTTCAGGGGATCAACGTCATTTTTGAAATAATGGTAGACAGCCATGAGGTGACCATTTGTGCCAAAAGAAATTAAAATCTAATCATTGCTTTCATATTATTTTTTTTTAAATTTTCTCTATAGAGTACTGATATATAGAGTAAATAAGGAAATTAGCCAACCCCCTAAGGGCCTCACTTTTTAAGGGATCAACTTTATTTTAGCAAATCTGATAGAACACTATGAGGTGACTATTTGTGTCAATGGAAATTAAATTCTGACCATTGGTTTCAGAAGAGAAGATTTTTTTATGTTTGTAAAGTAAAATTCTGTAAGTTGCCATGGCAACCAGAGTTCTGCATGGATCAAGTTTATTTGAGCAATTTTTGTTGAGGTTCACCCAAGGATGATCCATGCCAAGTTTCATCAATTTCTACTAGCGGTTTCAGGGGAGATGTCATTTAAATCAGTTTGTTGACGATGCATGCAGGATGATCCTAATAGCTTACCTTGAGCATGTAGTGCTCTGGTGAGCTAAAAAGGGGTCACCATGCTGGTTTTAGAAATCAAGTTTATGGTAGAACATCACTGTTTGCTAAAATTTCTTATATACAAAAAATGCATTAAAAATCAGAAAATTTCATCTCTATATACTTTAAGATCATATTAAAATGATATTTACAAAATATTTATCACAATTTGTAACTTATAATGTATTCTAGAAGTTACAGGTGAAAATACTGTAAAACATACATGGAAAATACAAAACAAGCATAAAGTCTCCATTGTACCAGGGCCAAAAAGTATACAAAAACACAAAAGCTATGGATTTTTTTTATGTTTTACTGCATAAAAAATATTCAAAGATTTCCATTATTTTCTCAGATTCCTTCTACTAATACAAGGGCTGTCTGAAAATGTAAAAAAAATTTCCTCGCAATGCTTGTTTCTTAACTAAAACTGCTTTTCAACTGAAATTTTAGCCAAATTTGCATAAAAACACTTAACTGCGACTTTTGCTGCTTTCAGAGCTGGGCAAGTATACTTTTGATAATGTTTTACCACATAAATCTTAAAAAAAAATGGGGTTTCCTTTAATAAACTTTATACTTTGAATAAAAATTAATTTTATTTATTTTCTTCTTTTACCAAAATAAGAATTAGTGGTAACCCACTGAATCGCCTTTAACCATTTTCAAACAGTGCTTATAATATAAGACATTAATGAAAATATCACAGCATATAACTTGAGAAGGTTATTCAATACTTTTTTGTGCTAAGTTTACAACCAAACTGGTATCAAACCTTCTATAAAACATGCATTTTGATAATTCATGTTCAGCAAATAATCAATACTGCTTGATTATTTTGACTTTCTATATACAAGATAGAGTCTACAACATTTTACAGGCAATCGAAGGTAGACTTCTTGTCTGGAAAAATGTCTTAATAGATTCTAGCTAAAGTCACACTTGATTTTGTCAAATAAAGCAATGTAAAATAGACAATAAAGAGGCGTTCTATTGAAGTAAATTGCTGATATATTTATATGAATTTTCAGTGCTTCTGATTGGCCACACATTTAGGTTGACTTCTAAATGCAGTAAAACTGCATTCATCAGAGGAATTATTTTTCCAGTCCTGGCATGGACTACAATGTTTGACATTACACCAATTTCTGATTTTTACAAGAAATGTAAACGTCCTTTTTCTCATATTCCCTCATTTAAAAAAATTGTAATTTATAGACAAACTTTCACTTCTTCAAAATCAATATTCACACCTCCAATAAATGAATAAGAGCTTTATTTCAGCTGGACATGCAAATAAGCCTATCATTTTATGTAACCAGGTACAACCAGTGTCAACAGGAACTATAAATGAACTCCACAATATCTAGGTGTTCTGTATGGAGGTAATGTACCTACTTCTAACCTTCAATCTCAACATGTGACCCTGACATTTGAAATATTGAGTCATATGCCTGCACAATGTCTCATCCTGGTGAACACTTGTTTTTAATTATCTAAATACATCATAGGGTTTCAGTTCGGAAAAAGAAAATTCATTGATTTTTCTGTTGGAAAACCTGGCTGAAAATGATAGGCTCCAGGTACTAATGGTTTTCCAAGCCCACAATCATTTGAGTAAATTCATTTCTTAGATTATCTCAGTTTTACTGTATACTTAAAGGTATCTGTCTGATCATGAACATGTTTTAAAAACAATGCAGATTCTAAAGATTATTGAATTATTTCATACTTTATCATTGAGTGTAGAAGTCTGATTGTTAAGTATTACTTTTGTTTTGTTCTTTGCCCATGTTCTCTACATTTTGTATGATGTATTCATACGCTTCAAGCAGAAATGCCTGTGTATATTAAAATACAGTCATTTACACGTAACTTATTGAAATAGTGCAGTATTTTATATTAGGCATTTCTGTCAAGTAACTTTTTTTAATCACAGTATCAGGTTGTTTACTATTTAGCGCATGTAAATGATGATTTACATAACTCAAGAAATGGGAAATATATAGTTACTCATATCACTCTGAAAATTCTCTTTCATACAAATTGTCTTTAATGTCCAACTGAAAAATTATTATATCCTAAATTTGATTCTGTGACTCATTTAACAAAAAAAAAGAATCAATAAAGCAAGTCAACATTTTTTTCTCTAAGAGTGTCAGTTTATTTATTTTTTTCTTCTTAGTTTGGTGGTATTAACAGGCCTCAGCACTTCGATAGGTGTTATAATCTGAAAAGATAAATAAAATACATTTCAAAAATTACTCACTGAGTATGTATGAAATTAACATTATTTTACAATCCAATAAGTGCTCACATTTCCCTATTACATAAATGTTATTTCTAAAAATTCAGACAAGTTAAATCTGTTATCAATTACAAAACAAATCGCTTGCAAACCACAGCTACATTAAGGCTGTCTGTGTTGTTACTGACCAGTTAGAGAGAATTTTATCATGATGGAAGATCATGGATAGTACACGTAGCTGCTTACGTTTCAGTACCTGAAAATTAACAATTTCGTGTCCGCTTTGTATCTTAAGAACAGACGGATGGACGGACTGACGACCAGTGGCATAACATAATACTGGCCTTTGGGCGTATAATAATAATAACCTTCCTATGATTTCTTTATCCTCTGACCTGTATTTATGTGACCTGTTGCAAAGTTTTCCTTGGCTGCAAGGTCCCTGTGCTGGGGTCGTAGTTCATCAGTGGGCCACCTGTCAGTTCATTAGGTGTACTGTTGATAGCCACATTCCTGCTGCTGAACGTCTGGAAACAAAAACAAGAGGAAATACACAACAGTTCAAATGGCATTAAAATGAGATACAGATTAACCACAATATGGAATGGATATGAATGAAACTGAAAATAAGATATCCAGTCAAACTTTGTTCCAACAAACTGGTTTTACCCCTTTTATCGGAACAGATAGTTGGGTCTTACTGCCTCGTGGGTGGGGCACGTGTTGCCAGTTTCTGGAAACACCTGGGGATACAAACGTGCCAGCAGACATTTCAGTATAAAGGGGTGGGAGTGGGGTAATACTCTTAGAGGGTGCATTCTCATTGGTTAACTGGTATGAGATGCTTAGCAACTTCGGGATCATGGTCCTTGGAATCAAGCAAAACTGCTTATTGTCTTGGCCATCAGCCGAAATAAGCCTGTTTGATTAATTGTTGTTTTAACACCTTTTACACTGGCTACAATTATCCCCTATCTGTTATCAATGGATGAGTTTTTATTAATTTGTCACCCAATTAGAAAAGTTAAACAATAGTGATAGTTTTAATAAGCAAAGCAATCTATTAGGTATTTTTATTTTTTTTTTGTGAGGAGAGAGATAGAATTATAAGAAAATGATTTAATGACAAAATGAACAAGAATAAGGTGAAATCACTCTATTATTATCGCAATACAAATAGCCGCAGATTCTAAATAAATCACAACATGGAAGGTTACATTTGTAAAGGTACAATTAACACATGAAATGTGAAGTAAATTTCACTGAAAGTCAAGAAAATGAGTTTGTGTAATTGATTTAATTCTTTAATAAAATTTAAAAAAAAAAATTGTGCACATTTTAACTTTGTACAAACAACAATCTTTGTATTAATAAAGTGAAAGTTGTTTATTTTTTCTGTCTATCATGTACAGTAAATCAAACATCAAATCTTAACTGACTGACCCTCTGAATAAAGGTCACCTGTGAACAACGGCCACTGTTACTTTTTCACCTGCCTGACCGTTGTCCACAGGTTTGACTCTACAGATACTGAACAGAAGTAGTACCAGTTGTTAATATTATCTCAAAAACAAAGATATTTAATCAAAAACTTGTACATACTTTGTATTACTGAGCCAGTTTTCCTCAAAATATGAAAAGCTCATTATATAAACAGGAGGGTCATAGTGAACCACAGGGCTTCTTGTTTAACGGATCATCTTTATTTAGGTATTTACTGTGAATTTCAATAAAATGATCATTAAGGCAAAATGATATTAAATTCTGAATACTGGTTATAATACAACATACCAAGAGAGAAAATCCTTGTCAAAAATGTTTGAAATATTATTTTGGGTTATATACCTTGAATAAGCATATAAATTAGTTCTCATTAACCAATCAATTGTGTTTCATAAAATTTTAAAGTGAGCTGTTGCAAAATAAATTATTTAAGAGGAGAAATAAATTGAAATTTTTCTTGTTGCCATGGCAACCAGACTTCTGCATGGATCAAGTTTATCTTAACTTTGTAAGGGAGGACTCCCCAAGGATCATTCCTGCTCAGTTACATCAAATTCTACCCAGCGAATTCAGGAGAAGAAGAAAATTGATGACAAAAATAGAGATGTAGTTACTACTGCTGACATTTAATTCATTCTTTGTAACCAGTATTTAGAATATAATCTTATTATGCCTCTATGATATTTACAGATTACAGATAGAGGTAGATCACAACAGCTCACCATGCAATACCTTGCAATACAATACTTACTGTGGTTTTTACATTGGAAACATCTGTCTCATGGAAGAAATTTCTGAAATAAAAAATTAAAAAATATATATATAATGATACACAACAATATAACAAGATGAAGGATTTTGAAATTTTCCTTATAGAGTATATAAAGGAAACTACTGTAACGCCCATTTTCCAGGGGATCAACTTCATTTTAGCAATCATAGTAGAGGGCAATGAGGTGACCATTTATCAACAGAAATCAAATTATGAATTTCATATTTTCAAGTTTTTAAAATAAGATTTTGTTGGTTGCCATGGATACCAGAGTTTTGCATGGAGCAGGTTTATTTTTGTTTTTTTCAAGAGTCACCAAAGGATCTTTCATGCAAAGTTTCATGAATGTCTGTGAGGAGATTTATTACAACAAAATGTTGATGTGGCACAATGGATGACAGACACAGACTGGTAGACTGATCAGAATACCAAAATCAGTTTAAATTTTGAGATACTTAAAATAAAAATTTGTTCCAAAAATTAAAGAGTCATGCTTGACCTTTGTAATCTGTTAGATCTACAATGCAATTTGTTTACTGCATTCCGTTTACTGCATTCTGCTTGATGAAATTTGATTCTAAAACTGAAAACCTAGCCTTGTTTGTAAACCATGTGACTATTTCTTTTCCCAACCCCTTCTCCTGCTAATGTGTAATATTTACCCTGATTCTGTTCAATAGTAAATCAACACAATTTAATGACTCTCAATGTCAGTCAACTGTGATAACTGTAGCATCATTTCCAGTGTATCTTTATCTTCTTTATGTGTGATACATTGTATGTTACCATCATCACATTTAGTGGCAAAATCAGCCTTATGCCATTGGCCATTTACAAAAAGCATTAAGATTGAATAAGTCATTTGTTCAATTACTTTCATTTAATAAGATCCATTTGCAATTTGATGTTATACTGTCACTGCAAAATGGACCTTGGCTATGAATCATTGTCAGTTTATTGTCCTTGATTGTTAATTTATGACATGCCCACAAATGTACAGTACCAACCATAATCTCTTCTAGCCTATTCCATCCCCTGATGCAATGATATTATGGTCACTTGTGAACATTCCATTACACACAAGGACATTTCACAGCAACATAAATTGCATGCACTGGCTGTCTAAAATGCTGGCAAAATTATCTGAAAACAGTACTTTTCCATAAAAATATATTTCCAAAACTTAGGATCTGTTGGATGGAAAGTGACCCAAAACTAAAATCAAATATTTTTTGTAAAAATTTCTTCATAAAAAATGGAGGGTTTCCCCAAACTAAGAGGGATTTTGGTATTAATGATGCTCACATATAAAGTGGTGTATTTTAAAAGAATGAACAAACGTCCATTAAAAAACACAAAATCAAACATGAACACTTACTTTTCTCTTGGAAATGATACATTTCATTAGAATGCAAATTCATTCCATTTCATTTACAAAAACTGATGGTATTATGGACAGGTTTTTATCAGGCCTTATCAAGCCAAAGGTCAAGGTCAAATGCATAATGAAGAGGTCCATCCACTGCAATTGTCCAAATTAAGCAATTACCAAAAGTAAACGTCTAATCCCTTTCATCAAGAGTTGTTGTATTGGTTCATGTGGATAGTTTCATATAGCGATGCAGCTAATAGTGGGAAGACCGAGAACGAGGTACCGGTAACCATGACTCCAGCACTGGAAGGCTCTCACTGAAATCGAAGTCTCCGATCAACCACAGGTGAGTGCTGAGGATATGTAGCATGACTTAACGGGAGGTGTCTCAAGTAGTCAAGGTTAAAGTCATGAATGTAAAGGTCCATTCACTTAAGCAACTGTCCAGATATTATACAGCAAGTACTTACGACTTTTTGTATTCATTTGGTATCCTGGAGGCCTCTATAGAATATTCCTGTCTCTCCTTGGCAGCCTGGAACATAACAAGGTGAGATTAACACACAGGAACACTATATGTTTATCTCATTACCTGCTGATCAGT
>CM037792.1:22649123-22699123 GCA_021229015.1 Solen grandis | reverse complement strand
TGACAACAAAGTATGATTTTTGAACAAAACCCATTTCAGCACCCAGGGAGTCAGGGGGAATTTTTGGGGGCCAAAAAATTGTAAAAAGGGGGTTTTTTTAAACGCTTACACCCCCTTTTTTTATGGTAGTTTTTTTCCAAAAAATTTTTTTACGTTTGTACATCTTGAAATTTGGGGTTTTTTCTACCCTGTTTTTTTAACCCCCAAAATTTCCCAAAAAAAACAAAGTTTTTTGCTAAAAAAAGGGGGATCAAAAAAAAACCCCCGGGGAAAATTTAAATTTTGGTTTAAAAGTTTTTTCGGAAAAGAGATAAAAAGTTGAAATTTAAAATTTTTTTGGTTTTGGGCATTTCAAAAAATTATTTTGAATGGGGGAGTTAGGTTGTATTTGTTCCCCTTTTAAATTTTTAAAATTTGGGGGGGCCAATGTTTTCGCATGATCCCGGTTTTTTAAAATTTAATGAAAATTTCAGATTTTACAAAAAAGTTTTCGCTTTTGGCAACGTTTTTTTCGAACCCTATACGTCCCCTGCAAAAAAGTGAAATATTTGAAAAATGGTATTCGCGCTTTTCCCCCCGTCATTTTTGATAAGATTTTCAAAAAATTTTTTTAAAGATGGAAAAATTTTGAAAACTAAGGTGGAATTTTTTTGTAAAAAAATTAACTAAAAAAAACCCCAAGTTTTTTTGGTAAAAAAAAGATTCAAAAATTTCCCCCTTTTAAAATAGAAATCAATTTCCCCCGTCACCCCCTTTTTACGTTTTTTAAAAACATCATGTTAAAAAAAAGGGGACAAATTTTTTTAAAATTTTTTAAAAAAAAATTTTTGGGATTTTTTTTTCGGAATTTAATGTCAATTGTTAGCCTTGAACATAAAATTTTAAAACCAAAGAGGGGGTTTTTTAAAAAAAAAAAATTTCTATCCCCTTTTTTTTTCCCCTTTAAACAGCTTGCAGAAAGCCCTATCTTTTTTTTCCCCACGTTGACATTATTTTTTATTATTTTTATTTTTTTTTTTTCCCCAAAAAAAACGCTTTTTTTTTGGGGGTTGCAATAGTCCTGGGGACGATAAAATTTTTAGGGTTTTTTTAAGTAGGGGGGGGGAAAAAATTTTAAATTTCGGGGGATTTTCAGCCCCCCTATGACTCCCCAGGGGGGTAAAATTTTAAAAATAAAAAAAAAAGGGTTTTTTCGCCTCTGGGGGCCCCTTTAGGGTGGATTTTTTTCAAATTTTCACGGGGGGGTTTTACATCTTGCCCCCAAAGGTGTGTTTATTTTGTAAAGCAAACCCCAAAATTTCCCGGGAAAGACCGAAGTTCTGGGGGGAAATTTAAAAATTTGAACAAAGGAAAAAAAATTTTTTTTTTGGGGGTTTAAAAGAGTTTTCGGGAGGTTTTTAAAAAATTGGGGAAAACCCCTTTCGGGGGTTTGCATTTCTGAAAAATTTTAAAATTTTTTTTAAAGGTCAAAAATTTCAGGGGGCGTCATAAAAACCCCCCCCAAAAGCTATTTTTTAAAATTTTAAAATTTTGGGGGAAATTTTGATTTGGGCATGATCCCATTTTTTTCAAAAAAAAAAAAATTTTTTCAGAGTTAAAAAAAAAAAAGGTTTTTGCTTTTAAAAAAAAAGCATTTTCCCCCCCTATAAAGTCACTGGGGGCCAGAAAAAATTTTTTTAAAAAATGGTTTTCGCGCTCTACACCCTTTTTTTAAAATTGTCGTTTTTTTTTAAAATTTTTCCCCAAAAGATGGTCCCTTTTAAATTTTTCAGGGGGGCTTTCCCTTTTCAGTTTAACCAAACCCCCCAAAAAGGACTGAAGTTCTGGGGAAAAAAAAAAGGTTGAACTACCCCCGAAAATTTCCATTTTAGGTTTTAAAGAGTTTGGGGAAAAAAATTTTTAAAAGGAAAAACCTTTTTACACGTTTGAAATTTTTGCAGAATTTCTACTTATATCTTGATTTTTTTTGCGTAAAGGGGGAATTTGGGGAAAACGTCAAGAAACTTCTTAATTTTCATTTTGGGGTAAAAAAAATTTCGACATGATCCCGGTTGTTCAAAAATAAAAAATTTTTCGAGTTTTGTAGAAAAGTCCCCCCTTTTAAAAAAAAAGGCACTTTAGCACCTATGAGTCATTGACGTCAGAGAAAAAAAAATGGGTTAAAAAAGGTTTTTCACGCTCTCCCAGCCCCCCTTTTTGGTCGGTTTTTCAAAAAAATTTCACAGTGGTACATTTTTTAAAGTTAAGTGTGCATACCCTAAAAAGCTAAAAAAAATTTGAAAAAAAAAAAGGTTTTGGCTAAAAAAAGGGTTTCGAACATTGGATCGAAAATTTCATTTTAGGTTTTAGGGGTTCAGGTTTGAGATAGAAAGTTAAAATTTAAAACGTTTGTTTTTTCTGAAAAAATTTCTATTTTTGTTTAGGTTATGACGTCATAGGCGTCACAGACAAATTTTTTTTAGTTCTTTTTTTTAAAAAAAAATTTTGGGAAATTTTTTTTAAAAAATTTGTTCTTTTTGAAAAAAAAAAATACAAAAGAGGTAAATCATTAAATGAAACTTCTATCCCCTGCTTTTTGCATTAAAAAATTTGCAGAAAGCCCTTTTTTTTTTTTTTTCACGAAAAAATTTCTAGTTAGGATTTTTCCCTAAAGCAGAAAGCCCTTTTTGGGGGTTTGTTTTGTTTATTTTTTTTCTTCTTTTTTTAAATTTTTTATTATTCTTTTTTTTTTAAAAAATTAAAGCTTTTTTTTTCTTTTTTTGAAATATTTCCTAGGACGAAAAAAAAAAATTTTTTTGATTTTAGTAAAAGGGGGGAAAAAATTTTGATTTCTATGATTTTCAAAATTTGCCTATAAACGTCATATGACGCCCCTTTTGGAAATTTTTCCCAAAAAAAAGTTTGTACGCGGTCTAAACCCATTTTTTAAAAAACCTTTTTTCCCCATAAATTTTTTTCCCATTTTAATGTGTATTTTAAATTTTTGTTGTGCATCCCGGGTTGCCCTTTTTTTAAAAATTTAAAAAAAAAGGTCCAGGGTTTTTTGGGGGCCCCCAAATTTTTCAAACCCAAAAGGGAAAAAAATTTTTTAAATGCTTTTTAAATTTTGCCCTTTTTAAAGATAGAAAGTTGTTTTTTTAATCAGTATATAGGTTCTAAAATTTTTAAAAATTTTTGTAAAAATATTTGTCATACCCCCGTCAGGGGGAGTCATTATATGATAATGTTTTTAAAAATTTTTAAAAACAAAATTTTTAAAAATTTTTTTGAAATTGTCGAAGGGCAATGAAAATTTGGGGGAACATGCAAAAAAACCTTTTTTTTTTGGATTTCTATGATTTTCATCCCCTTTTATAAAGTCAATGGGTACACGTGAAATAATTTTAAAAAAAGTTTGTACGCGGCCCCCCCCAATTATTGAAAACCCCTTTTTCTTTAAAAATTTTAAAAAAAATTTGTGTATTTTAAAATTTTCTATTTGTGCACCCCGGTTTTTCCGGGGTTTCTCAAAATTCGAAACCCCCTAAGGTTCTTAGCGAATCCAAGTTTAAAAAACCAAAAGGGTTGGAAAATTTAAAAAAACTTAAAAAACCCAGCCCTTTTTTGGGGAAATAGAAAGTTGTATTTAATCATTGTATAGGTCTCAAAAAGGGGTTTTAAAAATTTTTGAAAAAAAAAAAAAAAAATTTTCAGGGGGACGAAACGTGGGGCCCATTATTTGAAAATGTATTTCAAATATTAAAAAGGGGAATTTTCTTTATGTTAAAATTTGTAAGGGGAAAAAAAAAAATTTAAGGGACACTTTTTTTTTAAAAAGTTTAATTTTGTTTTTCTTTTTTTTTTTCTATCTCTATGACGTCATATGAGCCCACCGGGAAATAAGCTAAAAAGTTTGTAGGGGGTTTTCCAAACCCCATTTTTTTTTTGTTTGTTTTTCATAAAAATTTTCAAAAATGTTATATTAAGTTCTAGTTGTGCCCCCCGGTGCCCTTTTCCCCCAAAAATTCAAAATTTGCCAAGGTTCTATGGGGGAATCCAAGATTGAACCAAGGTCGAAAATTTTTTCAAATGCTTTTAAAATCAGTCCTTTTTGGGGATAAAAAGTTGATATTTGGTCAGTATGTAGGTCTTGGGAAAGTTTTAAAAAAATATCTTAAAAATTGTTTATTTGAGTCAGTGACGAAAATTAAAATGAAAATTTTTTACAAAACAAAAACAAGTTTTTTTTCTTTTTTTTAAAAGGGTTCGAAGAGCAAAAAAAATTTTTGGGCCCCCATTTTTCACACTTTTAATTTTATTTCAAAAATTTTTTTTAATTTTGGGGACGTAATAGGCCCGCCCCCAATTAAAAATTTTTTAAAAAAAAATTTTGTACGCGGTCTACAGCCATTATTTTAAAAAACCCCGATGTTCTTAAAATTTTTCCCAAAAAAATGTGTATTTTTTTTTGGGGGTTTTTGCATCATTTTTATCCGTTTTTAAAAAAAAAAAAAAAAGGGCCCGGGTTTTTTTGGGAAAAAATAAAGTTTAAAAAACCGGGGGTCTTTAAATTTTAAAAAATGCTTAAAAAAACGGTCCCTTTATGAGTTAGAATGTTGTTATTTGAACATTTTTGTGGGATTAGGGGGAAAAAAAATTTTTTTTGGGAAAAAAAGAACTTTCATGGGACTTCAGATGACGCAATACAAAAAATCTTTTTTTTTTAAAAAGGGGAAAATTTTTTCTTTTTTTAAAATGGCCCGGGGGAAAAGGGAAATTTTTATATGACTTTTTTCCCCCAAAATTTTTGGGGAATTTTTTTTAATTCAAAATTTTTAATTTTTGCCGGGGGTTTTTATATGCGTTACACCCCCCCGATTTTTACAAAAGTTTGTACGGGGTTTAAAACCCCCAAATTTTTTTTTTGAACCGTTTTTTTAAAAATTTTTTTCAAAAAAAATGTTTTAGGTTATTTTTGAGCACCCCCGGTTTGTCCGTTTTTAAAAATTTAAAAAATGAAAAGGGTTTTTTTGGGGGGGCCCCCAAAATATTCAAACCCTTTTTGGCGTAAAAATTAAAAAAATATTTAAAAAAATTTTTTTCCAAGGAGTTAGTTTTTAAAAATTTTTTGGAAAAAGAAAAAAAAAGGCCCCAAGAGTTTTTCTTTTAAAAAAGTTAAATTTTTCCATTTGAGGTCTATGAGTAAAAAGGTCAAAAATTATTTTGATTTTTAGGGGGTAAATTTAATATTTTTTTAAAATTCCCCCAGGACCATAAAATTTTTTTGGTATATATTTTAAAAAATGTTTTAAAAGCAAAAAAATTTCTTTTTAAAAATTTGACGTTATATCCATCAGATTTGACGCACCCCCAAAAAAGGTTTTACGGGGTGTACACCCTTTTTTTTGGGGGACCGTTTTTCAGAAAATTTTTTAAAGGGGAAAGAAATGTTACGCTCTATTTGGGGGCCCCCCGGGGTTTCCTTTTTTAAAAAAATTCAAAAAGCCCAAAAAGGGGCAATGGTTTTTTGGCGTTTCCAATTTTCAAAACATCGTTTTAAAATTTAAAAAAAAACATAAAAACCCCCGCTTCGAGAGATTTAAAAAGTTGAAAATTTGGACTAAATTTTTTTTTTTAAAGGGGTTTTTTTAAATTTTCTGTGGGTTTTAACGTTTTTGGGGACGTTTAAATTTTTAAAAAAGGGGAATGTTAATTTATCAAAGGGGTTAATTTTAATGTTGAATTTTTTGGAAGGGAAAAAAAATTACTTGATATTTTTTTTTTTTTTAAATTTTATTTTTTTAATTGTTTTTTTTTTGGGGCCTTTTGGGGATGTTTTGTGACATCAAACTTGACATTGAAAAAACCATTTTTGTACGCGGTCTCAGTCTTTTTTTAAACAGGATGGAATTCGAATTGTAAGCTTTTTAAAAAAAATTTTTTTTTGTAAATAGTTTTTTAAAAATAGCCCTTTTTTAAAATAAATTGTTTTTAAAAAAATTTTTTTTTTGGGTTTTTTTTTGCCTTTTCCCCCCAATTTTAAAAGGTTTTTTTAAAAAAATTTTTTCATTTAAGTTTTGGTTTTAACAAAACCCAAGTTAAATTTTTGGCAATTTTTTTTTCCTCTTATTTTTTTTTTTTTTTAAGTATTTAAAAATGTGGGGGGGAAAGTCCTATCTTTTTTTTAAACAAAAAAAAAATTAGTTATTTTATTATTATTTTTTCTTTTCTTTTCCCTAAAAAACGTTTTTTTTTTTTAATTTTTGCAACCCCCTCCCCCGATGAAATTTTTTGGTTTTTTTAGCACGTGGGTTTTTTTGTTTTTAAAATGTTTTTCACCCCCCCTTTTGAGTCACGGGGACGTCAAGCAAAAAATAAAAAAAAAAGGGTTTTTTGCGCTCTACCCCGTAATTTAGGGGTCGGTTTTTCTTAAAATTTTTTACAGATGGTCTTTTTTAAATTAAAGGTGTGCTTTTTCCCCTGTCAGCAAACCAAAAATTCCCAAAAGGGGAACCGGGAATTTTGGGGGCTAAAAAAAAAAATTCAAAAAGGGGGCCCCAAAAAAAATTTTCATTTTATTTTTTAAAAAATTGGGATGGATAAAAAGAAAAAAATTTTAAAAAGTTTGCTTTTGAAAAAATTTCAAAAAAATTTTTTTTTTTCGGGACTTTTTTTGGGGACGTCATGTGCGTAATAAGCATACTTTTTAAATTTTTAATTTAGGGCAATGTTTGGGGGACATGTCCCAGTTTTAAAATTTAAAAAAAAAATTTTCAGAGTTATGAAAGTAAATCCCCCCTTTTTTGAACATAAGAATTTTCGCCCCAAGGGACGTTTTTTAAATAAAAAGAAAAAAAATAGTGAAAAAGGGTGTTCGCGCCTACACCCGCTTTTGGGGGGTTCGGTTTTTCTTAAAATTTTCACGGTGGTACATATGAAATAAGGTTTTGAATATCCTAAAAAGCAAAGCAAAAATTTCGAAAGAAAAAAATTTTTGGGGCTGAAATCAGATTCGAACATAGGACCAAAAATTTCATTTTAGGTTTTAAAGGGCCTTTAGGATGACACAGAAAGTAAAAATTACACTTTTGCGGTTCGAAAAATTTTTTCTACAAATATTTTGTTGCTTTGACGTCATAGGGTTTCATTGACGTCATAACCCATATTTTTAATTTTTTTTTTTTGGGGAAATTGATTTCACATGACCTTTTTTTCCCCTTTTAATGAAAATTTAGGTTATGGGGGGAAAAGTAGCCCCCTTTTAAAAAAAGATTTCACCCCCCGGGGGCGCCCGGGGACGCCAGTTAAAAAAAAAGGGGAAAAAGGTTTTTTCCCGCTTACAGCCGTCATTTAGGGTCTTTTTTTTCTTAAATTTTTTTCACGGGGGGGTTTTCACTTGAATCAAAGGGTGCATATCCCCCCCAAAAAACCGGGGAAAATTAAAAAAAGACCGAATTTTCTGTGGCTAAAAAAAGGGGTTTCAAAAATAGGAAAAAAAAATTTCTTTTGGGGGAAAATTAAAAGTTCGGATGAGGGGGGAAAGTTGAAATTACACATTTTTGCGTTCTGAAAAATTTTTTTAAAATTTTTTGAGTCGGGGACGTAAATGTGTCAGGGTGGTAAAAAAGGATATTTTTTTTTTTGGGGATTTTATGGCAATGATTTCGACTGATCCCAGTTGTCAGAATAATGAAAATATCAGATTTTATTGCGGGTTAAAAGTATGCGTTTTTTCAGCAACAGTTTTTCAGCACCCTAGGGCGTCACGGGAGTCAGAGCTGAAAATAGTAAAAAAATGGTTTTTTTGCGCTCTACAGCCCCCTTTTTATGAAAAAGATTTTCTTAAAATTTTTTTGAGATGGTACTTTTTGGGCAACTAAGGTTGAATATTTTGTCAGAAACCCTTTAAATTTCCAAAAAATTTTGGGAAAGTATTGTGGTTTAAAGAAGATTGGGAAACAAAGGACCTTTAAACAAAGAAATCAAGTTTGCAGTATGTCCTTACGCCCTTATGACATCTTTTTTACGTCAGGGGACTAATACTTAGTTCTTATCTTTTGGGCACTGATTTCGGAATATAATGTAAATTTGTCAGCATGAACATAAAATACTCCCAGGGTGGTCATTACATGAAATTTTTCTATCCCCTTTGCTTTTTTGCATTAACACAGCTTGCAAAAAAGCCCTTTTCATTCTTTTTTCAGAATGACATCTGTTATTTTATTTTTCTTTTTTTCTTCCTAACAAAACGCTTTTTTTTTTCTATGTTGAAATTTACCCCTTGGGAAGATGAAATTTTTATGACTTTTTTTGGCCAGTGAAAAATTTTTTGTTTTTTTGATTTTAAAATGCCTTTTGAGGGTTATGCCCGGGGTCACAGTTGAAAATTGCTACAAAAAGTTTGTACGCGGTTTTCGGGCCATTTTTTGGAACCGATTTTCTTAAAAATTTTCACAGATTGTTTTATATTAAGTTCTATTTGGTGCATCCCGGGTCCGTTTTTTAAAAATTTCAAAAAAGTCCATGGTTCTATAGCGAATCGAAGATTCAAACCCAAAGGTCTTTAAATTTTAAAAATTTGCTTATAAAAATCTGCCCTATTTAAATAAAAAGTTGATTTTTAATTCAGTATAAAAGGTCTCTAGAATTTTTAAAAACTTTTGGAAAAAAAGGGGTTCATATGACGTCCGGGGACTTTCATTAATGTTTATGTTTTTCCCTAATATTAACAGAAAAATTTTTTTGGGTTGAAATTGCCCAAAAGGGCAATAAAAATTTAAATGACACATGCTTAAAAGGCTAAAATTTTTGATTTCTATGATTTTATATGCCTATGAGTCTTATGACGTCACATTTGGAAATTTATGCAACAAAAGTTTGTACGGGGTCTCCCAGCCTTTGTTTATAAAACCGTTTTTCTCAAATTTTACAGAATTGTATATTAAGGGTTTATTTGGGTGCTTTCCGGGTTGCCCGTTTGCAAAATTCAAAAAAGCCCAAGGGTTCTATAGCGACTCCAAGATTCAAACCCAAAGGTCGAAAAAATTTTAAATTCTTTTTAAAAAGGGGTCCTTTTTGAGATAAAAAGAAGATTTGGGTCAGTTATAGATCTCTGGGGGGTTTAAAAATTTTTTTAAAAATAAATGTCATTGACGTCACGTGCGTCTTTTATTTTGAAAAATGAATTTCAAAAATTTTAACAAGATTTATTTTTATATTTTAAAATTTTTCAAAAAAGGGAAATTGAAAATAAAATTGCCGTTTGGCTTCGATGCTGAAATTCGATTTCAATGATTTTCAGGGGGCCTATGACGCCCTTTTGAAGTCCTTTAAAATTGGGACTACAAATTTTTTAACCGGCCCAGACCCATTATTGAGGGGCCCCGTTTTTTATAAAAATTTTTCCAGAATGGGGAAATATTACGTTCTTATTGTGTATCCCGGTGCTGTTTTTAAAAATTTCAAAAAGGGTCAAAAGCATCTAGGCGGATTAAGATTCAAACCCAAAAGGGCGTAAATTTTTTAAAAAAGGGCTTTTTAAAAACTGTCAAATTTGCGATAAAAAGTTGAAATTTTGTAAAGTTAGTGGGTCTCTGGGTTTCTTTAACAATTATGTGAAAAAAAAGGTCATAGGGACGCCCACGTGACGTCTTTTTTTTTTTAATTATTATTCTTTTCTTTTTCCTAATAAAGCTTATTTTAATATGTTGAAAATGGGCCCTGGGGACGATAAAAATTTTTAAAGGGGTTTTTATTTTAGTCATGTGGGGAAAATTTTTGATTTCAATGATTTTCAGCCCCCTTTTGAGTCACATGACGCCCACAGTCCCAAATAGTAAAAAAATGGTGTTGGGCTCACAGCCGTAAATTTAGGGTCGGTTTCTTCAAATTTTAACCGTGGTACATTTTAAAAAACTAAAGTGTGCATACCCTGTCAGTAACGAAATTCCAAAAAATACCAAAAGTTCTGTGGTTTAAAAATAAGATTCAAAATTTGGGAGGGAAAAAATTTTATTTTAGGATTAAAGAGTTTCGGGGATGGGGATAGTAAGTTGAAACTTAACATTTTGAAAGTTCTGCAAAATTTCTTAATTATTTTGATTTTTGGGGACGCTTTTGCGTATAAGCATAACTACTACGGCAAATTATTATTTTTTTTTTCTTCGTAATTAAACGCTTATTTTTCCCCGAATAAAAAGGGTCAATTGTTCAGCATGAACATGAAAAAATACCAGGGGGGTGAGTAAATTCATAAAAAACTTCAAATCCCCGGGTTTTTCCCTTTCACGGGTTTGCAGAAAGTCCTATATTCGTTTAGACGAATGACATCTATTTAAATTTTTTATTATTTTTCTTTTCTTCTTCCAAAATAACGCTTATTTTAAATTATTTTTGCAAGGACCTAGGACGATAAAATTTTTATGGTTTAATTAGTAAAGAAAGGGTTTTTTTTGATTTCAATGATTTTCAGCACCCTATGACGTCACATGACGTCACAGCTAAAAATAGTAAAAAAATGGTGTTCGCGCTTACACCCGGGCATTTATTGAGGGGATTTTCTTCAAATTTTACGAGGGGACATCTTAAAATTAAAAAGGTGTGCTTTATCTGTAAAGCTAAGGGGAAATTCCGAAAAACAAAGGGGTTCTGTGGCTGAAAAAGATTGGGAAAACTGGGAAACCGAAAATTTCTTTTTAGGTTTTAAAAAGTTTAGGATGAGTTAAAAAGTTAAAAACTTAAAAGTTTGCAGTTCTGAGAATTTCTACAAATATTTTCAGTCAAAAATTTAATATGAGGGTCATGGGGGCGTAAAAAAGCATATTCTTAATTTTCTTTTTAGGGCAAGGGTTTTTGCATGATGCCAGTTTTTCAGAATAATGAACTTTCAGAGTTATAAAAAGAAAAATTTATGCTCTTTTGAAAAAAAGCATCTTGGAAACCCTAAAAGTCACGGGGAAGAAAGGGGGAAAAAGGTTTTAAAAAATATTTAAAAAAGGGTTTTTGTTCGCGCTCTACATCCTTTCATTTATGGTGGATTTTTTTTAAAATTTTTCCAGATGGTACATCTTGAATAAAAGGGTGGGGCATATCCTGTCAGCAAAACCAAAAATCCAAAAAGACCAAAAGTTCTGTGGGAAAAATAAGATTGGAAACTTTAGGAGGGGAAAATTTCATTTTAGGATTAAAGGGGTTCAGGATGGTTTAGAAATTTTTGAAATTTTACCCGGTTTGCGGGTTCTGCAAAATTTTAAAAATTTTTTTGGAGTCAGAACGTCATATGAGGGTCTTTTGATGTCATAAGCTTTACTTCTTAATTTTTTATTTGGGAAAATGATTTGACTTTAAAGCCAGTTGTTCAGAATAAAAAAAATTTCAGAGTTAGGAAACTCCCGTATGCGTTTTTAAACAAAACCCTTTTTCAGCCCCTTAAAACGTCACAGGGACGTCACAGCAAAAAATTTATTTGAAAAATGGGGGTTTCCCTTCTACAGCCGTCATTTATGGGGTTTTTTCTTCAAATTTTACAGATGGTACATCTTAAAAACCCAAAGGTGTGCATTTAATGTCAGCTAACCAAAATTTCCGGGAAAGACCGAAGTTCTGTGGTGAAAAAAGTTTGGGAACTTTGGGCCCAAAAAAATTTCCCTTTTTGGGATTAAAGACCCTTCGGGATGAAATAGAAAGTTGAAACTTCCCTAATTTTTTGCTGTTCTTCATAATTTCTTAAAATTTAGGTCGTGACGTAAAATTTGTCGTCATGTGACGTAAAAGGGGCATACTTCAAATGTTCATTTTAGAGCAATGTTTTTCGAATGATCCCAGTTTTTTTTTTTTCAGAAAAATAAAAATTTTTGAGTTTTGACAACAAAGTTTGCGTTTTTGAACAAAAGCATCTTCGCCCCCTATGACGTCATGTACGTCTGAGTTTAAAAAATAGGGGAAAAAAGGGTTTTAACGCTCTACGGGCCGCCTTTAGGGTCGGTTTTTTCTTCAAATTTTTCGATTGAAACATCTTAAAATAAGGTGTTCATTTCCTGTCAGTAACCGAAATTCCGAAAAAAACCGAAGTTTTTTTGTTGTAAAAAAAAATTACTGAACTTGGGGCCCAAAAAATTTTTTTTAGGTTTAAAAGGAATTCGGGGATGAGATAGAAAGTTAAAATTTTCACAGTTTGCGTTCTCCCAGCATTTTACAAATTTTTTTGAATGGGGCGTCATAGGACGTCATAAGCATCCCATTTTAATTTTAATTTGGGAAATTTGATTTCGACATGATGCCAGTTTTTCGGGGGGGGGGAAAAATTGAAAATTTCGATTTAAATTGCAGTAAAGTATGCGTTTTGAGCAACAGTATTTTCTGCCCCCTTATGACACCTGAGGGTTGGCTGAAAAATAGTAAAAAATTTTGTATTCGCGCTCTACAGCCGCCATTTTGAAAAGGGATTTTCTTAAAATTTTTACAGAGGGTTTTAATTTTTGCAACAAAGGGTTTGTGAATTTTTGTCACCCAAGTTTAATTCCTAAAAACCGAAGTTTTGGGTGAAGTAAGTTTTTCGACTAGGACCTTTAAAAACTAGAAATAAATTTTTGCAGCCCATGCCCTTAAAGCCCATATTAAAAATTTCATTTTTACGTCACAGACAAATACTTAGTTTTTTTATTATTATTTTTTTTTTCCCAACCCTTTTTATGTTGTTTTTTCTTTAAGTTGCAAAGGTTTTGGGGACAAAAAAAAAATTCTATCTTAGACCCCCTGAAGCAATGGTTTTGGAATATTTTATTTTTATCTTCACTGACGTCAATGACGTAAAAAACTAAAAATAGCTCCCAAAAATTTTGTACGCGTTGTAAGCCGTCATTTATAAACGGATTGTCATGGAATTTTCCCCAAGAAGTTATATATTAAAACCTCTTTGGTGCATGATTATATGGTTTGCCAAAGATTCGAAAGAAATAAGGTTGTATGGCGAACCCAAGATTCAAACCAAGGACGTAAAATTTTAAAAATTTCCATTTAAAATAAAATTCTAGTTGAGATAGAAAGTTGATTTTTGGCGTAAATTTTATGTCTCGGGTGTTTCCTTTGCATTTTGAAAAAGATGAATCATATGAGTCTATGCCCGGTCATCAAGTTGTATGGGAATTTCTGATTTTTTGTTGTAAAATTTACTCATTTTGCAAAGGTTTCCTAGGCAATGAAAATTTAATTTTAGTAGGTAATCATGATCATTTATGTTCAATTTTAAAAAATTTTTAATATCCCGTCACATGACGTCAAAAACTAAAAATAGCTACCAAAGTTTGTACCGCTGTAAGCCGTCATTTAGGGAAGGGTTTTGGCAGGGAAATTTTTTCACAAAAAAGGTTATATGTTCGCCCTCATTGTCCCGGATTAAATGGGTTTTTCCCAAGATTCAAAAGAACAAAGGTTCTATTGCGAATCCGAAAATTCCCAAACCAAGGCGTAAATTTCAAATCCTTTAAAAAAAAAAAACGTTTCAATTAGATAGAAGTTGATATTTGGCAGTTTTCGTTTTCTGTTTTTCCCTTTGCATTATGAAAAGATAAAACGTCTTATGACGTCTTTTGACGACATCAATTTGATAAAATTTTCCCGATTTCTGATGTCAATTTCTATGTTGCAAGGGTCATAAACAAGGGAAATTTGGGAAAAGCCCTTTTGAGGTGTTTATTTTAAATTTTGATCCAATTTTAAAATTTTATAGGATGTCACATGACGCAGAACTAAAAAAGGTACCAAAGTTTTTTTTACGCGCTGTACCCCGTTTTTATGGAGGATTGGCAGGGAATTTTTTCACAAAATTTTTTATATTAGATCTCTTTGTTTTGTTTCTATGGGTTTTTGCCCAAGATTCGAAAAAGCAAAGGTTCTATGGGGAACCCAAAGATTCAAACCCAAAGGGACCCCAAAAAAAATTTTTCAAAAAGGGTTTTAAAATGGTTTCTGATGGGGAAAAAAGTTGTTTATTTGGGAGATTTAATCTCTGTGTTTCCTTTGCATTTTGAAAGAAAAAACTTTCATATGACGTTTTCCAAGTTGTATAGAATTTCAAAATTTCTTGAGGTAAATTTTTCCTCATGTTGCAAAGTTTTCATGGGCAATAAAAATTTAAATGTCCTTTTTTTAAAAAATAATCGGGAAAACATTTAGATTCAATTTTTTAAAATTTTAATATGACGTCACATGACGTCGAACTATAAAATTAATTAAAAAATTTTGCCCGTCTGTACACCCTTTCTTTTATTGATAGTTTGGCATGGAATCTTCACAGAAGTTATATATTAGGGACCTCTTTGTGCAGGATTTTAAAGGTTTCCCCAAGATTCGAAAAAAAACTAAGGTTTTTTGGGACAAAACCAAGATTCAAACCAAAGACGCCAAATTTCAAAAAAGGGTATAAAATCGTTTCTAGATGAGATAGAATTGATTTTTGGGGCCCGAGATTATAAACTCTGTTTTTCCCTTTGCATTTTTTTAAAGAAAAAACGTCATAAAAAACGTCATCAATTTGTATAAAATTTTCCCGATTTTTTGATTAATTTTCCTCATTTTGCAAAGCTTCATAAAACAATGAAAAAATTCAATTTTCCTTTGAACATAATCAGGAACATTTAGATTCAATGAGAAAAATTTTTCTTTTGACGCACATGCCATCAAAACTTAAAAAGCTCCCAAATTTTCATCCGCGTGCAACCCGTCATTTATGGGGGTTTGGCATGGAATTTTCCCCAGAAGTTATATATTACGACTTCTTTGTGCAAAATTTATATGGGTTTTGCCAAAATTCGAAAAAACCAGGTTTGTAAAGGGTTTGCTGCAAAAGCCCTATTTTTGTTCAAAACAAATAAAGGGTTAGTTTTTTTTTATTATTTTTTAATTCTTTTTTTTTCCCTTTTGGGTTCAAATTTAAAACAGGTTGCCGATGGGGAGCGCATAAAATTTTTTAATAGTATGAACATTTGGCGTTGGGGGCTTTTGTCGTTATTTTTTTCTTCTTGTGACGTCAAGGACGTCAGTCTAAAAAAAAAGCTAAAAAAAGCTTGTACGCGCTTTAAAAGCCGTCATGATTGGGAACCGTTTTTACTTGATTTTTTCACAAAAATTTTATTTATTATGTTTTTTGTTGTGGGATTATAACTTTTTGCAATATTTTGAAAAGATCAAGGATCTATTGCTAAACCCAAAGTTTCGAACTTTGGCCAAAAAAAAGTATTGGGTTTTTACGAAGCACTAAGATAAGCTGGGAAACATAAAATTTGGACAGAATATGTTTCCTTTTGTTTTCTTTCAGTTTTGAGAAGATTGACGTCGTATGACCCTTAAAAAAGACGTTTATGAAAGCGTTATTTAAAATTTTTTTATCCAAAAAATACGGTTTTTTTAGCACTGGGGAAAACAAAGTTTTTGACCGATTTGCCTTAAAAAATTTTTCCCGAAGGTGAAATAGACTTTATTGTATCGTCCCTTTTGGGTTCCCGGGAAAAAAAAATTAAAGGGCAAGGAACCCTGTCAATTTTCGGTTTTTTTTTTCGGCCTTAAATTTATCAAAAAAAGAAATTTTTTTTATCGAGACACAATGCGAAAATTTTTTGTGCTTTGAAAATTTCCTTTCAGCGATAATAGTTTTTGAAGATCGGGGGTTTAAAACAGTTTAGTTATTGCAGCCAAAAAAAAATGCTGCAAACCCCCAGGCGCAATTAAATACTTATTTCCCCGCCATTTTTATTTTTGTTAGGAAAAAGTATTTAAATTTAAATTTTTTAGTTTAAAGCCCCGGGCCCTTTCTTTTTTGGGGTTTAAATTTTTAAAAATTGAAATAAAAATTCATTAAGTTAAAAAGGGAAAAAAAAAAACGATATGAACATATCTATCCCCCATTTTTGCCCCTATGCTCAGGGTTTAAAAAGCCCCTAGCTACCAAAAGGGGGTTTAAAAAAAAACATACAATTATGAAACGGGGGGAATTGGGGAAATTTAAAAGACCCTTTTTAACGGTACCTAGCTTTTTAAAAATTTGGGCTTTTTTAAAATAAGGAAGTTACATGAAAACTAAGAATGCAGTAAAACCCTTCTTTCAAAGCCCCCTCCCGCAGTAAGTCCCGATCACTTGATTTTTTTTTTTTTGAAAAACTAAGATTTTTTTAAAAATAACATGATATGCAGTTTTTTAAAGAAGGACAATTAATTATAAAATTATTTTTTTTGAAAGGGGGAAAATGACATGAACATCTTTTTGCCGATTTTTGCCGTTTTTTTTTTAAAAATAACTTTCTATATCTCAGAGCCCCTTATAAAAAAGTTGAAAAATGAAACAGTGAAAAAGTTGGAAATTTAAAAGGGCCCTTTTTAATGGTAAACCCAGGTTTAAAAAAATTTGGGCATCGGATTTTTTCCCATAAGGGAAATTAAAATGAGAAATAAGAATTATTTTTTAAAAAGTTCTTTCATGCATTTCTGCAGAAAAGTCCATATCGTTTTATTGTTTTTTTTAAGAAACTATTAAATTTTTTAAAAAAAACAAAAAGGGAAAAGTTTATTAGCGTGATGCAATGCGGTTCTAATGGATGCAAGATTTTAATGATCGGACCATTAATTATTTTAAATTTTTTGTGGGAAGGGGAATAATAGACATGAACATCGTTTTGCCGATTTTTTTTTCCGTTTTTTTGAAAAAAAAATTTTTTTTTTCTTAGGCCCCGTAAAAGAAAAATTGAAAATTTGAAAACAAGCGAAAATGTTGGAAATTTAAAAGGGTTTTTTTTAGCTCACCTGGCACTTGTGCCGGGTGAGCTTTTTTGGGCGCCTTTTGTCCCTCGTGCGTCCCTCAGTCGGGCCGTCGTCAACAATTGCTTGTGAACACTCTAGAGGCACAGTTTTTGGCCCAATCTTCATTAAACTGGGCAGGTGTTTGTTTTTCATGTTTTCTGGTGAGTTCGAAAAAAGGGTCATGTGGGGTTTAAAAAATTTGGTCAAAAGTTAAAAATTTTGAAAAACATTTGATCAGTCTTTCAAAGGGCCCCAGTTTTTTGGCCCCAAACTTTTTAAAAAATTTTATCAGGTGTTTTTCTACATGTTTTCTCAGATGGGGTTCGAAATTTGGGGTTTCATGAGGCAAAAAATAGGTCCCAGGGGGGAAAAACTTAGGAAAAAAATTGCGAAAAAACTCTAGAGGTCACAGGTTTTTGCCCAAAAATTCATTTAAAAAAGATCGGGTGTTTGTTACATGATATCTTGGGTGGTTTTGAAAATGGGTCACGTGGGGTCAAAAAAATGGTCACCAGGTCGAAACTAAAAAAAACTTGTGAAAATCTCTAGAGGCCCCCAGTTTTTAGGGCCCCAAACTTCAAAAAATTTTTGGGCAGGATGTTTGTCTAATTAATTTTATTGGATGGGGTTCGAAAATTTAGTCCCATGAGAAAAAAAAAAATAGGTCACCAGGTCAAAACTTAGAAAAATCTTGTGAATACTCTAGAGGCCCCATTTTTTTTCCCGCTAAATTAAAATTTATAAAGGTCAGGAGTTTTTGGGCCCCCCTTTTAAAATTGAAAAAAAGGGCCCTGATGGCCCCAAATCGCTCACCCGAGATTAAAAAAGGTTGACCCAAGGGAAAAACTGTTCCAATTTTTTTTAAATCTGGCCCGTAGTTTTTTAAAATGTGATTTTTAAAAATTTTCTTTTTTTTTTTCTTTTTTTTGCCATGGCAACAAGAGTTCTATATGGATCAAGTTTTTTTTTAGGAACCTTTTTTGGAAAGGGTTTACCCAAGGGTTATTCTGCCCCAAAATTTTAATTTAAATTTTTTTCCCGTGGTTTTTAGAAAGGGAAAAGTTGATTTAAGTTTTCCCTATATAATATAAGGCAAATAAACCCCCCTCCCCGGGTTCCCTGTTTTTTTACGGATCCCGGGAAATTTTTTTGCAACTTGGTAGAGGTTGACCCAAGGGGAAAACCTTTTACCAATTTATTTTAAAATCTGGCCCGTAGTTTTGAAGAAGATGATTTTTAAAATTTTAATTTTTTTTTTTTTTGTTGCCCTGGCAAACCCGAGTTCCCACATGGATAAATTTTTTTTTTAGCAACTTTTTTGAAAGTTGACCAAGAATTATCCCTGCCAAATTTAAACAAATTCTGTCCAGTGGTTTAGAGAAGATGTTTTTTAAAGGTTTCTCTATATACATGTAAGGGGAAAAAAGCCCGCCCCTGGCGGCCTGTTTTTTTTCGGGGTCGGAATTTAAATTTTTGCAACTTTGGTAGGGTTGACCCAAAGGAACATCTTTACCAATTTTTTTTTAAAAATTTGGGCCCGTAGTTTTTTAAGAAGATGATTTTTAAAATTTTCATTTTTTTTCTTTTTGTTGCCCCTGGCAACCAGAGTTTAATGGAAACAAGTTTTTTTTTAGCAAATTTTTTTTAAGGTTGGGCAAGGATCATCCCTGCCCAAATTTAATCAAATTCTGTCCAGTGGTTTCAGAGAAGATGTTGTTTTTAAAAGGTTTTTTCTTTTACAGGGAAGGCAAAAAAGCCCCCCCTGGCGGCCATGTTTTTTTACGGGGTCGGAAAATTTTTTGGAACTTGGGGAGAGGTTTTTCCCAAAAACATCTGTAAAAATTTTTTTTTAAAATCTGGCCAGTAGTTTTGAAGAAGATGGGTTTTTAAAGTTTTCATTTTTATTTTTTTTTTGTTGCCATGGCAACCAGAGTTCTACAGGATCAAATTTATTTTAGCCCAAATTTTGTGAAAGGGGGACCCAAGGATCTTTCCCCGCCAAGTTTAATTTAAAATTTTTTCCCGTGGTTTTAGAGAAGAGTTGTTTTTAAAAGGGTTTTTCTATTTACATGGGAAGGCAAATAAGGGCCCCCCCCCTGGCGGCCCTGTTTTTTTTTTCGGATCCCGGGAAAAATTTTAGCAAAATTTTGGTTTTAAGGGTTTTACCCCAAAGGGAAAATTCTGTTTCCAAATTTTTTTTAAAAACTGGCCCGTTAGTTTTGAAGAAGATGATTTTTTAAAATTTTCATTTTATTTTTATTTTTGTTGCCCTGGGGAACCAAATTCTACATGGTTTAAGTTTTTTTTAGGGAAATTTTTTTGAAGGTTGACCCCGGATATTTCCCCGCCAAGTTTAATAAAAATTTTGTCCAGTGGGTTTTGAGGAGATGGGTTTTTTAAAAAGGGTTTTTTATTTTACATATATGGCAAAAAAGCCCCCCCCCCTGCAGCCCTGTTTTTTTAGGATCGGAATAAATTTTTGCAACTTTGGTTTGAGGTTTAACCCCAAAGGAAAAATCTGTCCCCAAATTTTTTTGAAAACTGGCCCGAAGTTTTGAAGAAGATGATTTTTTTAAATTTTCAAAATTTTTTTTTTTTTTGTTGCCTTTGGGAAAACCCGAGTTTTCCATGGATCAAAATTTTTTAGCAACTTTTGTTTGAGCCCCACCCAAGGAACATTCCGCCAAGTTTAAATTTAAAAAATGTCCAGCGGTTTCAGAGGAGAGTGTTTAAAACAAAAATTTTTGACGAAGGACAGGGCGGGGCACGACGCCGACGACGGACGCCGGACGAAGGGCGATCACAAAAGGGGACCTTGAGCCTTTGTGCCCCAAAGGGGAGCTAAAAAAACTAGATTTCACATTGCATTGTCACTTTTTAAAAATTTAAAAATTTTAATTAAAATAAAGGGAAAAATTTTTCCCCTTTTTAATGCAATGACTTTTAAAAATTTTAAAATTTTGTTTTTTGAAAATTTACAGTTTCCTCTTTTCTATTTTTTATGTTTGCCCCCTAAATTTGGGACGGATTTTTCTTCAATTTTTTAAGATGGTGTATTTAGAAAAAATCAAAAAGGATGTCAGGTTTTTACATGGTTTGCCCGTGCAGAAAGCCCCTTTTTTTGGCCAAAAAACAAAAATTTTATTTTTTTTATTTTTTTTTTCTTTCCCCTTTTATTTGTGTTAATTTCGAATTTTGTTTTTCCCAAAGGCCCCGGAAAAAAGGGAAAATTTTTTTGGCATATATTTCAAACCCTGAGTTTTGAATGCAATGAATTTTTATATTATATGACGTCTTTACGGGCAGATTTTGGGCGTCAAATGAAAAAAATTTGTACGCGGTCTAAACCATTATTTCGGGCCGATCTTTATCAAAATTTCACGAATGTGTATGTTAGGTTTTAGGGTTTTTTGGGATCCGGTGTCCGTTTTTTAAAATTTTTGAAAAAAACAATGGTTTTTTTTGGCGAGGGCAAAATTCGAAAAAAATTTTCGTCAAATTTTTAAAAGCATAAAAAATGTTACAGATGAGTAGGGAAAAATAAAATTTTGGGCCCCGAAAAAATTTTCTAGGTTTCCTTTATATTTCAGAAATGACGTTTGAGGTGAAAAGTAAATTTTTTAAATTTTAAAGTGTTTAAAATTTTTATATATTGAAAAGTCCAGCAAACCCTTTAAATTTAATAAGGGAAAATTTTTAAAATAAAAACATTTTTTATTTTAAATAATTTTCATTTCACTATGACGTGTTTTGACCCTCAAAATGACGGGCCCTTTTTAAAAAATTGTTTGCGGTCTACAGCCATTATTTCTTTGGGCCCTTTTTTTTCAAATTTTCACAGAAAATGTTTTGTTAGGTCTAGTTGTGCAACCCCGGTTTTCCGTTTTTCCAAAATTTGGAAATGCAAAGGTTTTTTGGGGAATCCCAAAATTCGAACCCTTGACATTTAAAATTTTATATACGTTAAAAATCGCTTCCGATGAGTTAGGGAAAACTGGTATTTGGATTGTCTATAAGTCTCCAAGTTGCTTTTTATTCTTTGAAGATTTACGTCATTTGAGTCATTTTACGTCAGATGACGTCATAAGTTCAAAAAGAATTTTTGATATATAGCGTTAATTCAAATTTTTTGTTAACTTCCCCCGGGTCATGGGGAAAATTTAAAAGTTTCTACATCAATCAAAGATTCCATAAAAATATAACCCTTATATCACGTAAAAATTTTTATATCAGGGGGAAAAAGGTTTTTTCGCGGGTGTACCCCCATTTTATTTTTTACCGATTTTCATCAATTTTTCACAGAATATATATGTAACGCTCTTGTTGTGTATTCCTTTTCCCGGTTTTTCCCAAAATTTGAAAAGGGAAAGGTTTTTTTTGGGGAATCCAAGTTTCGAACCATTGGGGCGTCAAATTTTAAATACGTTTAAAAACGTTTTCATATGATTTTGAAAGTGGTTTTGGACGAAATTTTTGTCTTTTAGACTTATTTTTTTATTGAGGGTTTAAGTTTTATTTCCCCTTCCTAACCCAAAAAGCTTATTTTTATATGTTGCAATTTGTCCTAGGGGCGAGGGAAAAATTTATGGTTAAATTTGAACCCCGTGAGGAAATTTTTTATTTCCCAAAGATTTTCAGCACCCCCTTTATGTCACTTTACGTCCGCTAAAAAAAATGAAAAAAGGGGGTTCGCGTTTTTTACAGCCGCCTTTTTGGGGGGATTTTTTTTTCCCAAATTTTTACAGATGGTACATTTTGAAAATTAGGTGTGCAATCCTGTCCGTTAACCGAAAAATTTTTGAAGTTCTGTGGCTTTTTAAAAAAGATTCGAACATAGGACCCCCAAATTTTATTTTAGGATTAAGAGCTTCAGGATGGATAGAAAAATTTTAAAACTTACACGTTTGCAGGGCCCGGGTGGTTGGGCCCACATATATTTTGGTTGTTACGTCAAAATAAAGTTAAGCATACTTCTTAATTTTCATTTTCGGCAAAAGATTTTGGGAAAGTGCCAGTTGTTAGAATAATGAAAATTTCAGAGGGTTTTGAGGGGTAAAATGTGCGCTTTTGAACAAAATAATTTTCAGCACCCCATGACGTCATGTGACGTCACAGCTTTAAAAAAGTGAAAAAAGGGTGTTCACGCTCTACAGTGCCAATTTTTGGTCGGATTTTCTTAAATTTTTTCCCGTGGTATATTTTTGAAAAATAAGGTGTGCATATCCCCTCAGCTAACCCAAGTTCGAAATTCTGTGGCCCAAATAAGATTCGAAAATTTGGACCAAAAATTTATTTTAGGTTTTAAAAGGGTTCAGGATGAGATTTAAAGTTGAAAATTTTCACCGTTTGCGTTCTGCAGATTTTTAAATATTTTGAAACGTGATGTCAAAAGTCGTCTTTTGAAAGTAAAAAGGGATAAATTTTTAATTTTCAAATTTTGGGCAAAAGATTTCGACATGATGCCAAATTGTTCGAATAATGAAAATTTTTAGAGTTAGGACGTTAAGTATGGGGCTTTTGAACAAAAGCTTTTTCGCACCCTATGACGTATGTGGGCGTCACAGTTAAAAAAAGTGAAAAATGGTCTTTTGCTCACAGCGGCCATTTAGGTGGATTTTTTTTCAAATTTTGGAGAGATGGTAAATTTTTGAAAATAAGGGGGTGCATTAAACATGTCAGCTAAAACCCAAAAATTTCCCAAATTTTTGTGGCTGAAATAAAAATTTTGAAAAATAGGACCAAAAATTTCATTTTTGGGGTTAAAGATCTTCGGTTTAGATACAAATTGAAACTTACACAGTTCGCAGTTCTGTTTAAATTTTTACATATATTTTGATTTGTGACGTCATATTTAGTATAAGAATATTCTTAAAATTTTTGATTTACGGCCCTTTATTTCGACATTTATTTCCCGTTGTTCAGAATAATGAAAAAATTTTAGAGTTTTGACGGGGGTGTATGGCCCCTTTTGGGGGCAAAAGCATCTTTTGCACCTATGAGTCATGTGAAAGTCAGAGCTTTAAAAAAATTGAAAAAAGGTTTTCGCGTTCTACAGCCCCCATATTTGCTCGGATTTTTCCCAAAATTTTCACAGATGGGACACTTTTAAAAAAAAAGTGTGCATATTCCCGCCAGTTACCCAAAAATTCCCAAAAAAAAGTTTTGGGGACTGAAGTAAGATTTTGGGAAATAGGGCCAAAAATTTCATTTTAGGAAAAATTTTAAAGGGTTCAGGATAAGATAGAAAATTTAAACTTACACAGTTTGCAGGGTTTTGCAGCATTTCTACAAATATTTTTAATCGTGATGGGCATTGGGGCGTCATAAGCTACCTTTAATTTTTAATTTGGGGCAATGATTTTTGACATTTATGCCAGTTGGGTTTAGAATAATGAAAATTTAGAGTTATTGCAGTTTTAAATATTTCGTTTTTTAGCAACGCTTTTAGGGACCCTTGACGTCACGTTGGGGTCACAGCTAAAAAAAAGTGAAAAATGGGTTTTTTCCCCTTACAGCCGCCCCTTTTTTGATAATTTTTTCTTCAAAAAATTTTTTCAGATGGTTCTCTTGAAAATAAGGTGTGGAAAAATCCCGGTTTGATAAACCCAAATTTTCCCAAAAAAACCGAAGTTTGTGGCCCTTTAAAAAAAATTTGAATAGGACCGAAAAAAACATTTTAGGAAAAAAAGAGTTAGGTTTAGTAGAAAAATTGAAAAACTTACACAGTTTGCAGTTCTGCAGAAATTTTTAATAATATTTGGTCCTGCGTTTATATGACGTATTGTGACTCATAAGCATTCCTTTTTTTAATTTTTATTTTTGGGGAAAGATTTCGACATGATGCCAGTTATTCCCGAATAATGAAAATTTCAGAGTTATGACTAAAAGTTTGCGCTTTTAAAAAAAAAACATCTTTAGGGACCCTTTTGAGTACTGACGGTTTAGAGCCCAAAAAAAAGTGAAAAAGGGGTTCACGCTTTTCAGCCCCCAATTTTATGGGCGGATTTTCTTTAAAAATTTTTGGGGATTTCATCTTGAAACTTGGGGTGCATATAAAGTCAGCTAACCCTAATTCCGAAGTTTGTGGTGAAAAAAGATTCGAAAAATGGGCCAAAAAAATTTTATTTTTGGAAATTAAAAGAGTTTTAGGGTGAGATTTCAAAAATTTTAAAAATTTTCACAGTTCGCCCGTTCTGATAATTTCTTTTTTATTTTTTTTGAGTCGTGACGTCTTTTGACGTCTTTAAAAATACTTCTTAATTTTGATTTTCGGGGAATGATTTCGACATGATTTCCCGTTGTTTTAGAATAATGAAAATTTCAGAGTTATGACAGTAAAATGGCCTTTTGGACAAAAAGGGATCTTTGCACAATATTTACGTCAATTTTGCGGGCAGAACTAAAAATATTGAAAAAAGGTTTTCGCGTTCTACAGCCGCCATATTTGCTCGGATTTTCCCAAAAATTTTCACAGATGGTACAATTTTAAACAGATGTTGCATATCCCGCCAGCTTTTCGGGAAAATTCCCGGGAAAAACCCAAGTTCTATGATGAAGTAAAATTCGAACATAGGGACCAAAAAAATTTTAATTTTTTTTTTGGGTTTTAAGAGCTTCAGGTTTAGATAGAAAGTTTAAAAATTACACAGTTTGCAGTTCTGCAGCTTTCTACAAATATTTTGAAACTTTATGGATAGGACGTTAAGCATTCCTTAATTTTTAAATTTGGGGGGAAAAGATTTCGGGAAAAGATGCCAGTTTCGAAAAAGGGAAAATTTCAGAGTTATTGCAGTAAAATATCCCCTTTAGAGAAAAAGCATTTTCGCACCCCATGACGTCACGTGAGGGCACAGCTCAAAATTGGAAAAAAAGGTTTTTCGCGCCCCTAAGCCGCCAAATTTTGTTTATATTTTTGTTTAAATTTTTTCGATGGTCATCTTTTAAAAATAAGGGTAGTGAATATTTTTTTCAGCTAAACCCTTTAAATTCCCAAAAAAACCCCTGTATTGTGGCTGAAGTAAGATTCAACATAGGACCCCCAAAAATTTATTTTAGGGTTTTAAAAAACTTCGGAAGAGATAGAAAGTTGAAACTTACACAGTTTTCAGTTTTGCATAATTTCCCTTTAAAATTTTTTAAGTCGTTTACCCTTTATATGACTTTATAAAAACAAATACTATACTGCTTTCTTATTAATTTTTTTTTTTTGTAACTAAACGGTTATTTTCGTTGTTGCAATTTTTCTTAGGACGATTTTAAATTTTTTTGTTTATTAGTCACCTTTAAAGGGAAATTTTTTATTTTATGATTTTCATATGTCTTTTGACGTCATGACGTTTCCCCTTTTACATATGCTTTCAAAAAATTTGTATTTCGGTCTACGCCTTTTTAAATTTTTGAACTGATTTTCATCAAATTTTCCCAGAGGGGTTTTAAATGAAGTTTTTAAATTGTGCATCCCATTTTCCCTTTTTTAAAATTCGAAAAAAATTCAAGGGTTTTTTAGGGAAACCCCAAAATTCGAAAACCCAAAGGGCGGCAAATTTTAAATGGGTTTAAAATTTAAATTTGGGCCTATATGAGATGAAAATTGATTTTTTTGTCAGTATGTAGGTCTTGGGGGACTTTTGATTGTAGTGGGGGAAAGAATGTTTTTATGGGGCGTCATTGCATGACAAACTTATTTCTAATTTTAAAAAGAAAATTTGTTAAAAGCTTTCAATGGTTTGTGGGAATGGGAAAATTTTTTTAAAAATATGCTTTATTACGCTGATATTTTGATTTCTATGGTTTTTAAGGTCCTGATGTAAAAAATGAAAATTTCTACAAAAATTCACCCCTCCAGAGCTATTAATTTAAAGACCCCATTTTTTATTTAAAAATTTTTACAGGGAAAGTGCTTTTTAGGTTCTAGTTGTGCATTTCCCAGTGTCCGTTTTTTAAATTTGAAAAATCCAGGTACTTGGGAAATCCAAGATTTGGGAAACCCGGAGTCAAAATTTTCAATCGTATACAACGGTTCTGAAAGGATATTTAAAATTGAAAAATTTTTCAAAATGTTGGTTCTGGGGGACTTTGATATTTTTGAAAAAATGAAGGGCATATGAGTCACATGAGTCATTGCATTAAAATTATTTCTTAAAATTTTTTAATAAAAATCCCTATTTTGCTACAATGGTCATGGGAAAAGAAAAAATTTTTTTAACATATGCCTTAGACGTGAAATTTTGGTTTCTATGTTTTTCATTGGTCTATGACGTATATGACGTCACAATTGAAAAAAGGCTAGGGAAAAAATTTTTACAACCCTTCCCGAGCTATTTTTTAATGACCCCCATTTTTAGAAAGGTTATTTAGGGGTTTTTTTTCAAAATTCAAAGTCTAAGGTTTTTATTCCGAATCCATGTTTCCCAAACCAGGCGTCAAAAATTTTTAAAAGTTTTTAAAATCCCGGTTTTTTTAGGGATTGAAAAATTTTAAAATTTTTTCAGTTGTTTGGGCTCTGGATTTAAATTTAAAATTTTTTTGAAAAAAGAAAGTCATATGGGCATCACATGACTAATATTATATATAAAATTAACAAGAAAAATTTCTTTTTTTTTTAAATAGTCCAAGGGCAATGAAAAAATTATTGATATATGCTTTTTTAAAAGTTAAAATTTTAATTCTATGATTTTTTAGGCCCCTTTTTGTCAAATGGGCGCCCCACATAATATTGATAAAAACGGTTTTTTTTTTTTTCGGTTTTTTTGCCATAATTAATTTAAAATTTATTTTTTTATCGAATTTTCGCCCGAAAGTTTTTTATTAGGTTTTTAGCTAAAATTATCAAAATGGCGAATCCAAGAATCGAAACCCAAAAACATCAAAATTTTTAAATTTTTTTAAAATCGGGCCCTTTCATAAAAAGTTAATTTTTTTGTCTTAGTTAAAAAGGGTTTAGTTGGCTTTTTAAAATTTTTTGAAAAAGGGAAAGTCATATGAAGTCAAAAGATTTTTTTTAAAACTTTAATTTCATTGGCTTTTCTTATGGTTTCCGTATAGATTTATGAAAGAAAGAAAAAAAGATGAAAATTTTTGCGTCTAGTCATTCCTTGAAAATGTACCCGCCCCGGTCGCCTAGTGGGGTTTTTAGTGTCGGCCCCCTGATGCAGGAAGTTGTGGGTTCGTTTTAGGTACGAACATAAAAGTTTTTATGTAGCAGTGTGTGTCTTAAAATAGTCCCCCGCTTGGCGCTCAGATTTAAAAAGGGGAAATTTTCAGGGAAAAAAATTTGGCCCCTGTCAGGATTAAAACGAAGTGCCCTTTTTATGGCGTGATATTGTATTTAAAAAGGTTTGGGGAAAATTTACTAATATGGAAAATAAAATTCAGTAAATTTGGAAACAATGTTTTAAAATACCTAAAATAAAATTTTTGCTTTTTTTTTTTTTTCAGGGCCATTGTTGAGGGCATTTTCCTTAAAATTTTTGTCACAATGAATTTAAACAAAAAAATAGGTTTCAACCTTTTTTCAAATAAATGTATTAAAAATGAATAGCTATTTCAAAAAAATTCTTTGTAACTTAATGGTTTTGAGTTTTGTTCATGTAAAGTTTGAAACTTAATTATTAGTGATTTTTTTTCCTTTTCAAACCCCGCGAAAATTTTGAAACACTTTTAATTTGCCATTTTTCATAACAAGAGACACTTGGGAAGAATGAAACCTTTTTTACTGCAAAAAAAGGCCCCGACCTTAATGGGTTTGTTATGTTTTTTATAATTCTTATTTTTTCTTATTTTTTTTTTTCTTCCCTTGTATTTTTGTTAATTTCGATGGTGGCCCCAAAGGCCGAAAAATAAACCAAAAAGGGATTATTTTTAAAACCCGAGCTTTTGAATTTCAAAGAATTTTATATTATATGGGCGTCTTTTAACGTCGATTGACGTTAGGTAAAAAATTTGTTTCGCGGTTTTTCAAACTATTATTTCGGGCCGTTTTTTATCAAAATTTCACAGCATGTGTATGTAAGCTCTTGTTGTTTCCTTCTAGTGTCCATTTTTTATAATTCGAAAAAGGGAATTTGGGTTTTATGGGGTCAAGATTCGAACCATTTACGGGCAAAATTTTTTAATGAGTATTAAAAACGCCCTTTCCCGATGAGCTAGAAAACTAAAAGTGAATAGGATATTTTGTCTCTAAGATTTCTTTAGATCCCAGAGAATGAATTCCCTATGGGCGTTTATATGACGTTTATGAGGTGAAAAGAAAAATTTTTAATTTTTACGTGTTAAATTCATAAATTGAAAACGTCCCCGGGACTTGAAAAAAACCAAAAACTTTTGCATCAGATAGAAAATTTTTGCATTTTTAAAGATTTTCATTTGCATATGACGTGTCTTGACGTCAATCTTGACGTCGTCTAAAAATGTTTGTAAAGCGGCCTACAGGGCCCTTATTTCTGGACCCATTTTCATCAAAAAATTTTTAGAATGTGTATGTTTCGCTAATTAAAAATCAATTTAGTCATATGACGTATAAGGTCAAAAAAAAATTTTTTTATATCACGCGTTAAAATTTTAAAAATGTTGAAAATTCTTTAGGACCATTTAAATTTTTTTGGCATATACATTAAAAACCCGTGGTTTTAATGCAAGGTATTTTATATTAATGTGACGTTATATAACCGGGCAGATTTGACGTCAGGTCCAAAAAGGGTTTTTTGCAGTTTAAGCCCTTATTTTTGGGCCCTTTACATCAAAATTTTAGAGGAAGGCCCTTTCAATGTCTAGTTGTGTATCCCGGTGTCCGTTTTCCAAAAACCAAAAAAAAAGGGAATGGGTTTTTATGGCGAATCAAGATTCGAACCATTTATGTCAAATTTCAAAAAAAGTATTTTTAAAAACGCTTCCAGAATTTATTAGAATGCTGATTTTTGGGGCTGAAAATTTTGTCTCTATGACATCCTTCTTTCTGTTAGGGCGAAAAGTCATTTGACCCTTATATGACGTCATAAAGGGTTAAAAAAAATTTCTGATTAAATTTCGCGTTTAAATTTTTATATATTGCTAAGGTCCCATATGACATCAAATTTTACGTTGTTACACAAATTTGTACGCGGGTTTAAAAACATTTTTTTTAGGAGGATTTTCTTCAAAATTTTACGAATGGGGTTTTGTTTTCGCTTAACCCGGGGTCCCCTTTTTTTAAATTTAAAAAGGCCCCCAAAGGGGTTTTTTGGCTTTTCCAAGTTTGGGCATTGGGCGTCAGGATAAGTTCCCAAATTTTTTTCATATTCAGAGAAGATGAAAAGTCAAAATTTACTTTATGTGACCCCATAAGGCCAAAATTATTTTTTTTTTTTGTTGAAAAATTAAAAAGGTTTTAAGACCTGGGCCCTTTTTTTTTGTTTTGAAATGCATGAATTCTTTTGAAAAGGGGGAGCATTTGATCTTTGTGGAAAAAAATGTCATTTCCTTTTTTATAAAAATGTTTTAAATTCAAACATTGGTTTTTATCTTGGAAAAAAAACTAAAAAGTGGATCGAAATTTTGTGGGCAATCGAAAATTTAAAGCATTTACAATAAATTTGTTTTGTTAAAGAAATTTTAAGGGAAAAAAAACAAGTTAAATTAAATTAAAAAAAAAAAAGGGAAAAAAAAAAAAAATGATTTTCAGTTACTTTTTTCCCTACCCCCCCCAAATTTTAAACGGTTTATTTTTCAAAATTTATGGAGTTATGGCCCTTTCCAAAAAAAAGGGTTTAAAAATAGAAAAATTTATAAACCGGGTTTCTTTTTTCGCTTTTAGTGTTTTAAAAAATGTAAAAACAGAAAGTTATCTTTGTATCAACGAATGAAATTTTATTTTTTCTTATTATTCTTTTTTTTTCCCAACTAACGCTTTTTTTGTATGTTGCAAAAACTCCCAGGACGATGAAATTTTTTTTGACTTATTAAATAGTGAGGGAAATTTTTAATTTTATGATTTTTTATTTTGCCTATGACGTCATTTGACCCCTTTTACATTTGAATATGAAACAAAAATTTTTTACGCGGTTTAAACCAATTTTTTTGTGAACCCATTTTATCAAATTTTTTACAGGTTGGTTTTTTTGTTTAGTTGTGCATCCCCGGGGTCCCTTTTTAAAAATTTGAAAAGGCCTGGTTCTATAGCGGAAACCCCAAATTCGAACCAAAGGGCGTAATGTTTTAAAAGGGTTTAAAACCCGTCCCATTTAAGATAGAAAGTTATATTTAGTCAGTATATAGGCTCTGAAGTTTTAAACTTTTGTGGGAAAAAAAATGTCATGACGTCACGTGACGTCATTATATGATAATGTATTTCAATATTAAAAAGGAATATTTCTTTATGTGAAAATTTTCGAAGGGCAAAAGAAAAAATTTTAAAGACACAAGCTTCAAAGCTGAAAAATTTTATTTCTATGATTTTCCTTGCTATGACGTCTTTTTGACGTCCCCACTTGAAAAATGCAACAAAAATTTTTTTCGCGGTCTACGCCATTTTTTATGAACCCATTTTCATCAAATTTTCACAGAATGTGTTTATTAAAATTTAGGTTTTGATCCCCGGGGTCCGTTTTTCAAAAATTGAAAAGGCCAAAGGGTTTTATAGCGATTCCAAGATTTAAAAACCCCCAAGGGCGTAAGTTTTCAAAAGGTTATAAAATTTGGGGCCCATTTGGATAGAAAAAATGATTTTTCTAAAATGTTGAAATTTTTGAAGGGCAATGAAAATTTTAAAACCGCATTGGGTTTTAGATGCGAAAATTTTGATTTCCAAAAATTTTCAGAAACCTATGAAAGGGCCCATTTGAAATTGATTTCGAAAGTTTTTAAAGGGGAGAGCCTTTTTTAATGGGCCGAAATTTTTAAAAAATTTTACAGTGTGTTTATAAAATTCTAGTTGGTTTCCCTCTCGTGTCCGTTTTTCAAAAATTTGAAAAGTCCATGGTTCTATAAACGATTCAAGATTCGAAAACCAAAAGGGCGGGAAATTTTTTTAAAAGTTATTTAAAAACGGTCCTATTTTTGGGCAGTATTAGGGTTTTCTAAGAGTCTTAAAAATTTGTGAAAATAAAAAGTCCAAAATGACGGGCACGTGACGTCATTATAGGATAAAAGATTTCTAATATTAAAAAGGTATTTCTTTATGTTGAAAAAATTTTCGAAGGGCAATGAAAAATTTTAAAGGGCAATGCTTCAAACACTGTTAATTTTTATTTCTATGATTTTATTTGCCCATGGGCGTCCCAAATTTTAAATTGGGCTACGAAAGTTTTGTACACGGTCCCGAGCCATTTTTAATGGGCCCATTTTCATCAAATTTTTAAAAGAATTGGTTTTTTTTCGTTCTTATTTTGTTTTACCGGTTTTACTTTTTTCAAAATTGAAACGGCCAAGCTTTTATTACGGATTCCAAAATTTTGAACCCAAAGGGCCCCAATTTTTAAATGTTATAAAAACTGTCCCCATTTTAGATAGAAAGTTGAAAAAATTTTTTTGTAGGTCTCTGGGGTTTTTCTTAAAAAAATTTTGTGAAAATAAAGTTTTTTTTGGGCGTCACGTGACGTCATTTTTTTTTATTATTATTCTTTTTTTTTCCTAACTAAACGCTTATTTTTTTTTTTGTTGCCAATTTGTCCTAGGACCCATGAAATTTTTAAAGAGTTATTGTTAAGTGAGGAATTTTTGGGTTTCAAAAAAATTGTCAGCCCCTTTTGAGTCCCCATGAGTTTACAGCTAAAAAAGTGAAAAAAATTTTGTTCGCGCTCTTTCAGCCGGGCCTTATGGTTGGATTTTCTTCAAATTTTTAAGATGGTACCTTTGAAAACTAAGGTGTACATATCCTGCCCCGCTTACCGAAAAAACCCAAAAAAAAAGAAATTCTGTGGCTGAAAATAATATTCGAATATAGGAAAGAAAATTTCATTTTGGTTTTAAGAGCTTTTAGGTGAGATAGAAAATTGAAAACTTAACGTTTGCAGTTTTGCCCGCATTTCAAAATTTTTTTGGGAAACGTGCGTCCGAGGACGTCATAAGCTTTCCACTTAATTTTAATTTGGGGAATGACTTTGACATGATTGGCCCGTTTTTTCAGAAAAATGAAAAATTTCCGATTTTTTCAGTAAAGAAGCGCTTTTTAGCAACAGCATTTTCAGCACCCTATGAGTCACGTGACGTCAGAGCTAAAAAATAGTGAAAAAAAGTGAAACTAAGGGTGAATATTTTGTTTAGTAAAAATTTTATTCCCCAAAAACCCAAATATTGTGGCTGAAGTTAAAAATTCGAAAATAGGACCAAAAATTTCCTTTTAGGGGTTTTTAAAAAACTTTTGGGATGAAGGGTGAAAGTTGAAAAATTTCACAGTTTGCCGTTTGCATTTAATTTTTTAATATATTTTGAGTGTGAAAGTCATAGCGTCATAAGCATACTACATTTCTGCTATTATTTTTTTTTTTTTCGAACTAAACGTTATTTTTCGCGAAATATAATGTCAATTTTTCAGGGAAAGAACATGAAATACTAAAAAGGGTGAGTCATTAAAGAAATTCAAACCCTGCTTTTTGCTTAAAAAGGTTGGGAGAAAGTCCATCATTTGTTTAGTTATTGGGTTTGTACTGTTTTTTTCTTCTTCTTTTATTCTTTTTTTCTCCCTTTTTACGCTTAATTTCTTTATGTTGCAATGGTCCAAGAAAAGATGAAAAAATTTAAAGGCATATACATCAGATGCTGAAAAATTTTTTTTTCCTTTTAATTTCTTTTGTCTATGACGGCATAATAAAAGTCATACTTGACGTTGTCTACCAAAAAATTTTTTACGCGGTCTACGGGCCTTCATCCTGGACTGATTTTTATCAAAATTTCACAGATTGTTGGGATGTTGGCTCTAGGTGCATTGCGCCGCCCTTTTTCAAAATTTTAAAAGGGCAATGGTTTATGGCTGGTTTCCCAAAATTTGAACCCCTTTGACGTCAAATTTCAAATTTTGTATAAAATGTTAAAAGATGAGCAAGAAAGGTGATATTTAAACAAAATATAAGACTCTAGGTTTTTTTATTTTGATCCTTAGAAGATGAACGTCATATGACGTCAAATGACGTCATGAGGTGAAAAGTAATTTCTAATTTTACATGTTAATTTTTTTATTTGAAAACGCCCGAGCATCTTGAAAATTTAAAACCATATGCTTCAGATAGAACATTTTTGTGACAATAATTTTCATTTGACTATGACGTGTTTTGACGTCAAACGTGACGTCGTCTAAAAATATTTGTACGCTGTTACAGCCATTATTCTGGGCCGATTTTCATCAAAATTTAACAGAATGGTATGTTACACTCTAATTGCGCATCCGTTTGTTCCGTTTTTCCAATTCAAAAATGCAAAGGTTTTATGGCGGATCCAAGATTCGAGCCACTGACGTCAAATTTCAAATGCGTATAAAATCGTTTCCACATGAACTAGAAAAAAAAATAGAAGAATATTTGATTTAAAGACACCCCAACAGTCGAAAGACGTCATAGGTGTCCTAAAAACGCTTAAAAATACGATGTCACAAAATTATACACAGTGAATCCCGCACGCAGGAGAGTAAACACGTTTAACATATCACGTATGTAAAAATCAAATTTTTGTTTATATATATATATAATACTTAGAAATTCATATTTGGACAGAATATTAGTCTCTAAGAATTCTTAAGATGAATATTTAATGGCATATACATTAGATGCTAAAATTTTATTTCATAAATTTTTCATATGCCTATGACGGCATATATAACGTCATACTTGACGTTGTCTACAAAAGTTTATATGCGGTCTACAGCTATAATTTCTGGACGTGTTATCATCAAAATTTCACAGAATGGTATGTTACGCTCTAGAAAAAAACCCATTGATGGTCAAAAATTCAGTATAAGTCTCCAAGTCTTCTTTACATTTTGAGAAGATGAACGTCATAGACGTCATGTGATAAATATATGGCCAAATTGTTTTGTTCAAATTAAATTGCTTATATCTTGAAAACCTCAAAGTTAGACCGAATTATGCGACAATCGAATTGCATGCATTTTCAATAAATTGTTTTTGTAACATAGATTATAGAAATAGGTCAAGTTAAATGAAATTGATATAAAAAATGATTTTTTTTAATTAATTTTTCCATATCCTCCAAGTTAATCGGTTTATTTTTCAAAGTTTATGGAAGTTATTGTCCTACAAAAAAAAGTTAAAAGGCAGGTATTTGATATCCTTTTATTTTTTTCGTTTTTTGTGTTTGACAAATGTAGCAGAAAGTCCTATCAACGAATGAAATCTAGTTATTATTCCTTTTTTTCCAACCAAATCTAAGAGTTAATTTCAATATGTTGTCAGTGTCTGAGCAACATAAAAAATAAATTGCCTCGAAAAAGAAGTTAAAATTTTTTAAATCATTTTTAATTTTCAATTGACGTCAGATTTGACGTCAGCTTCAAAAGTTTGTTCGCGCTCTAGAACCTTATCTTTTTATGTTTTATCTTGATATTTTCACAGAAGATTATGTAATGATGTAGATGTGCCCTTATCTTTTAAGTTTTCAAATTCGAAAATTTAAGAATTTATTGCTAAACGAGGTTCGAACTTTGGTCCTAAAATTTCATTTAATGTTACAAAGGCTACTGATGAGATAAAAGCATTAAAATTGGACAGCTCATCGGCCCAGAGGTCTACTTTATTTTCTCTTTTAAGTCACGTGGTTATGACGTCATTTAAAGGACAAAATCTATTTTTTTCAAAAAATTTCTCTCGCTCTGGCATCATACATTTTAAGTCAGTTTTAATGAAATTTAAATTGCAGGATAAAAAATGTATCTTTTTATACATTAAATCTTTTTCAATTTTCATTGGCGTCAATGACGTCAAATTTGACGTCAGCTCAAAAGTTTTTTTCGCGCTCTAGTGCCTTCAATTTTGGTCCGATTATCTTGATATTTTACAGAAGATGTATTTTAGGTGTTAGATGTGCACCTTGGCGTTCAAATTTCCAAATTCGAAAAGATTAAGATTTCATGGCAATACCGAGTTTCGAACTTTGGTCCAAAAATTAAATTTAAATTTTACAAAGCCCCCTGATGCGTTAGAAGCATGAAAATTGGACAGCATATCGGCATAGAGGTTTGCATTCTATTTTCTGATTGTTTTCCTCTTAAATCACGTGGTTAGGGACGACATCAAAAAGACAAAATGCATTTCTTTTTAAAGACTTCTCTCACTCTGGTACCCAAAGATTTTGAGTCAATCTTAAATCTTTAGAATTGATAGAGTTAAAATTGAAGTGATGCATATTGCAAGAAATTTTTGTTTTTGTCACGTGATTTGACGTCTGCATACTTAAGCAAGAATTATTTTAAAAATCATATAAAATCGCCAATTAGACCAATGAACTTAAACTTTCAAAAATGTCGAAACTTAGTACGTCAAGGTTTTGAAAATTTCAAGTGATTACGTCATCAAACATGGCAGTTATTCATGTTTGATGGAATGCCTACTTGAAAATGTGAAAACAAACCTGTTCGAATTCTCGAAGATATTTTTTCCTTGATTAATAGAACGTTAGCTGACGTCGTTGAAATATAAAAATCATTCATTTAAATATGTTTTAGCGTCATGAGTATTGATCCCAATATTAAGCATACCTTAAGGAATTTATTTGTGTTACTTGTTTATGACAACATTGATTTGTAAGTAAAATATATTAAAAAGTTCAAAAGATTGTATATATTAACTTTAGATAAGTACTATTGCCGTACCTTAACATGCGCAAAAAGTCCAGAAAATTTCAAGTGATATCGTCATCAAACATGGCTTATTCATGTTTTTCGTAAAAGGGGCTAATTCATGGAAATCTATTAATTTGAAGAAAGAAATGTAAGTGGCATTGGGTTGGTTGAGCAATATCCGATTTTTCTTTTGCAGGAATGAGTGCAAGCGTTGAATAGTGAATTGTGATACGTTTTTGAGTAAATGAGTCGCATTTACGATGAATTAGTAGAATTATACTAGAGTCAGAAAACATATACGGATATCTTATTGCATTTGCTATCACGGCTTTCTGCAAACCTGAAGAAAATGAAAAATACATGTATATCTACCTATCGTTTTTTTATGTTTTCTAAATGTTTAACGGTTTCTTTTTTTCTAATCTGTAAAAAAAAAGGGCAAATATACAAAGCAAATGAATTGGTGAAAGTTTCAAGGCGTTTATAACGAAAATTACAAAAAATAAGACAATTTTGCTTACACCTCCGCCTTTGTTTCCATCTATTTTGCAAATGTAAAACTCAATCAATTTAAAGGGTTTGAACGTCATCGATTTTTTAAAGTATTTTTTTTTCCTTTTTTACAATTTGAAAGGGGGATAAAAAATTGCAATGAATTTTTTGTTAAGTCATATGCTTACGAAGAAAAAGATATTAAATAAAAAATAAAAAAAACTTTTAAAATCGATTGAATCACGTAAGAAAACAATTATTGAGGTAGAATTATCTTAATTTTTTTCTTTCTTCAAGATAGTTAAGGGTTGTGAAATCAATAAGATCCATATTTATGCATATTTTGAATATAAGTATACAAAATTTTTATGATATGATATTGATTGATTTACATATTTAATCTTACATTATAATGCATCATTATTCCATTTCTTTGTATTAAATTATAAATTCAATACCTTTGAAATAAGCAAACGGAAAGCCGTTTCGTTTGTATCTTAAACAAACGACTTTTAGTGTTCATCTTGTTGCTGTTGCCTCAACATAGCCTGATGTACCATTTGTTCCAATTTCATTTTGTATTGTGCAATATGGACTTGTTTTTTTTCTCCCACTCAATGCGTTGTTGTCTTATCAACACCATCAAATTGTGACAACATTTCAAGATCTTCATCGAGACGCTGAATACATTCAATCAGATGCTGAATTTCTTCATGGTTGTGCAGCGAGAATATTACAAAATGCTTGATGCGGTGCGCTTTTATAGCCGAGGCGGATTGCCCTACTTTCTATCGAGTATTAGTGCCACCAATCAAAACGTTATTTTCATCGAATGACAAGGACACGGAGTTTAACCTTGATCTGAGTCGGTTTAGAATTGCCTTTGACCTTGACCTGAGGGTGGTTTAAACCCTACTTTGCATCAAATTTTTGACATACTAATCAGAATTGCTGTAACTTTTTTGATTTAAAAATATTTTTAAGCCAAATTTTGTAGTTGTGATGACTATTTATGTAACATTTTTTTCATCTTTATAACTTTCTTTTTTATTTCATATTAACTTTTTTGTTACCTTTTTAAATAATTTTGTATCTTTTAAAAACATTGGATCAAAATGGGTCATATTCTAATGAAAAAATATTTGTTAAAGGGAATTTAAAAAAATGATAAAAATAAAAGGTGACAATTGAGATATATTCTCTTCGAGACATTTGGTTGGGCCTGAAAAGGGGCCCGTTTTTTTTCCTATGAGTTTCTTCAGCAGATATCAAACAGTTCTATTGGTGATGAAATGTACTTCAATGATATTTGAAATATCATCGTAGTATAGATCAGTACAGTAACATACACTCATTTGGCTACGATACTCCTGTTGTGTTGTTGTTATTTTAAGTGTACGTTGATCGGTCCTGTATTCTTTCCAGGTCAGATTGCAGTCGATGTCCATGTTAGTCATATGTGACTTATCCATAGCACACCCTGGAAACGAAGGGCATGAATTCATTTGGTTGATACTTTTATTACTTGGTTTGACAATTGTAAAAATGTTCCTTTCGAGAAAGGGTCGTTGTTTGTTTTTCTCTACTTCTTACTCTTTTTGCTATTTTGGATATTTTTAAACAATGGGCTCCAAGTCCATTCTTAGAATGGGATCCACCATAAAGCGGACGTTTGTTGGATGATTCCGCTTTTTTCTGGAATGAAAGTGATAGGCACCCCCAGCTTGTCTGTTTTTAATTTTTGATACAGCATTCCACTTCTTCCATTCTCTGTGGCAATTTGATGAGGTTGTTGTTCACTTCTTTGAGTTCCCTCAGAATAGATTGTCCAACATTTTTTTACTGGCTGCGCTGTCGGTTGGTGTTGCATTGGTTGCTGTTGCCTGTACTGGTTTTGCGCTGCTGGGTGGGGAGCTGAGGTTGATACATTGGTTAGTAGCTGGGTTGGTACCCCCGGTCGGAGTGGTACGACACTGATGCCGGGTTAGCAGCTGTCGTAAGCTCATACAAATCAGCAGCCTGTATGGCGTTGTTAAACGAGTACGGTAGTTGTTTAATCGCAGTAGCTGTGTGACGTCATTGAGTAAAGTCTTATCTGCCTAACTGTTTACAACTGTACGGTGTCATTATGAGTTAATATTGATTGAATTTCCGTCTCTTTCTATAAATTGTTACTTTTAAAATCGGATGTTGAAATGTAATTTTTCTAACATGATCTGGTAAGAATCATTTAGTTTATGTATAAATCTATGTAGATCAAACTATTCTGATAATTTTATGAAAAAACGTTGTGATTGTGTGATTATAAAATAACCCGATTGTCGTGTTGTATTTTTATTATTTTATTGTGTGCCTTTTTTTCTGTTACAGGTTTTTTTCATCTATACTGTTATACAAAAAATATCTTGGGGTCTGAATTTTAAAAAAAATTTTTTTTGACAGTCATTGTTCTTCACTTACAAACCTGGTTACAGTAAGATAAAAAACAACACAAGAAATCAAAATCTTTTTTTAGCATTTTTTTTTGACCATTTTTAAAACACTCCCAAACAATTTATGAACACTGCAAACAATATGATCAATTCAAACAATGCAAACAATGTACACAATATAAACAACAAGAAAGTACATAACACTGAAATTAAATGCAAGTAGAATTTATTTTAAACTACTTGTCAGTGATTCAAAACACTACGACCATCTCCAAACTTTGGTGGATGTTTAGCTGTGCATGTTTGTGGTTTGATTGCATTTTTGTCTTCTTGCACGTTTGTATAGTTCTGGTAAGACCAACACCCCACATTGGAATCGTTCCAATTTAAGTGAGGTTGATCCTCTGTCGGGAATTTAGCTCTAAGCAGCCGTGTTAAATCACATCCTCGAACAAGAAAATGCAATGCAAACAAACAATATACTCCACATGCAAATGTGTTTTTACCCTAAAGTCTCATGAGATTCCATGTGTAATATGTTGAATGTCACGATAGAGTGTTTTTTGTCCATACAATAAAAGTAGTGAATTGATTCATCTTTGAAAAAACACTGCCACCCAATGCTGAATTCCAGACGTTTCCCCCCCAAAACCCATGCATTTCCCCCCCTAGAGACGTTCACCCCCCAATCTGTTTCCTCCCAAGTCTTTCACCCCCAATTTTCAAAGATCGAGAATTTCACCCCCACTTATATTATACTTGTTAATATGTAATTATTGTATTTTTTTTCCCAAAGAAGATAATGCAATTATACTATTCAGTGCTATATGCTTAGTTTTAAGTTTAAATATATATATTTATGATAAAAAAATTAAAATGGTTTTTCATTGCATATAATCAGGGAAACATATATAGTAATTATGTTAATGTAGGTATATCATTTCTAATCATACTTAAGATTGTAAGTCTTGAATGAATCAAATATGTTTGAAGTGTGTGTGTGTGTGTGAAATGAAATATGATAAAAAAAATAACAAAATTTTAATAAAAAAAAATAAACAACACAATTTTAATAAAAAAAATAAACAACACAAATACATATTTACAAGATTAACAACTGAATTGTCGAGGAAAATCTAATTTTCTTACATAGTTAAAATTTAACCAGGGCTTTTAGGGTTATTGAAATATAAATTAACATTTTCTTGGTATAACTTATATAACAGTGCAATACATCTATGATACTCTTTCATCACCATTTCTTACATGATGCACACACTAGAGTAGTTAACAGAGGTTAAATAGTAAAGTTTAGATATCCTTAAACATATTTATTTTAAAAATATTTATATTTTTTATCGTATTTTGCAATTGTCTAGAGTTTTAAAGAGTCTTTTTCCCCTGACAGCATTACTAATTTGTATATAAAAGTTATGTACAAAATGATGATTTACATGAACCCCACATTCGTAACACTTTTGCCTCACTTTTAAACATTTAAACCCAAAGGACTTCAAATAAAAATTTAAAAAAAGTGGGAAAATATTTTTTAAAAAATACATATAAATAAACAATGCATTTGCTACGAGAACGAGGCAATGGGTGAAGGTCGTTAAAAAATATCGCTCGGTGAAAAAATGAATGAAATATTTTATAAAATAGTAGAAAACAGTTTGATGGTGCCAATCGATGAAATAAACTGGTTTAAAAACATTGTGAATCAAAATGATGTCGGATGTGCAAAATAAACAATCAAAGGACAATAAAAAGTAACAAAAATGGCGCCAGGCGATGTGAGGCGGGAGGGGTAAATGGACAAACATCTCAGAATCTCCCAAATACAACAACTAAAACAAATACAAATTCGTCAAAGATCAAAGAACAAACACACATAGGCAGTGTTTTCCAACAAATCAAATGACTCAATTAAAACAACCCAGCCCTTGGTTCAATTAAATGCGAACACAAATGGACAAATGATTGGACCTGTGCAAGGCTTTGAAAATGGACAAAATGGTAATTATAATTATACAAATGCCACAAAATTTTACTTACCCCCAACAAATCCGACGATGTCTCAAGGAATGTCCGATTTTGGTTTTATGCAAAGTCCAGCATCCCCGGGATTTGGCTCCACCATCATACCAACATTTTTTTTCAGAACAGAGCACAAACTCCTACTGATCAACAAATGAATATGCTTGCTGAGATGATGCAAAAAAATTGACAATCGCCCACAATCCATTGAGACTGGCATGTTGAAACTTGATGTTATAACACATGAACTATCCTCGGTAAAAAATGAAGTAAGTGTCATCCTGACGAAAACAAAACTATTCAGAAAAAACTAACTTATCTGGACCAATATCGCCAATCGATTAGTGATTTTATTGATGATTGTAATGTACAAAATCAAACTTCTGCTAGGGATAACAAGATATCAAATCCAAACTAGATCTTTAAATGAAACATTGAATACACTTAAATTTGAAAACGATGTCAAAAAAAAGAAATATTAGACTTAAAAATGTCGTAGTATGAGGATAATCTTGTTTTCGTCGGGATTCCTGAAAACTATGCCGATGATGAGACAGCAACACTCAGTGATGATGAAAAAATAAATACACAGATGAACAACATGAAAAAACACGCGGAAATTTCTCTTCGAGCACGTGGAAAATGACCCATCAGTGAACACAAGCAAAAACATAACAGTATCTGAAATGAGGTTCCACCGGGTTCATCGAATGGTGGTCCCGTTGGTCCGAACAAAACAAGGGCCAATCATTGCAAAGTTGAACGATTTTCTGACCGCGAAAATAGTGCGAGAAGCCGGGGTCAAAGTAAATATGAAAAAAATGGCTTCTAAAAAAAATGAACCAATTTTCCGCCTTTAAAATTAAACGGAAAAAATTTCAAATGCGCCTCAAACAAAACGGACACCAAGCGTTAAACAACTTAGGGGAAAAAAACAGATCCAATGGTCCAAATTAAATTCCAAAAGGGAAATTTACAAATGCGTAAACAAAAACCGTTTCAAGGAATCTCTAGGGAACACACCAAAACACCCCAGCATTTTCGAAACCCAAATTTACAAATTTGGGATTCCCACCCCGCTAAAAAAAAACACTTAACAGAAGCCCGGGGCCTCGTGACGAGGATCAATCATCAACGACAAACATCTCAGGCGGGCCTCATTTCCCCGATGCACGTGCATACCGAGAATGGTTCACTTAGTCAACAGGCTGTGAATAGGACAGGTCGGAGGAGAATGATAGCGTGTTAATGGTTGTGATCAGAGTGGGTCAGACATATCTAGAGAGTCTGATCAAATCAAAATACTCTCATTAAATGTATGTGATTAAAATCGAAACAATTAATTCCTGAATTTAACTCTTATATAGACAATTTTGACATCATTGGAATGCCAGAAAACAAAAACTGATTGTCTAGATGAGGTAGCGTTTGATAATTTTGATATTGTTTTCAAATAGGAAAAATAAAGTCAAACGTAAATCGGGGGGGAAACTGTCTAGGTGTAAAAAAAAAATTGTCACCCCTTTTTATTTCTATTGTTGAAACTGATTGTGACTTTGTTTTGTGGTTGGTTCTGTCTCACACATCGCATGTATGGTGACATATTGTATGGTAAATTGTTTATTTACCGCCTGAAAATTCAAAATTTTGCACGTGAAGACCCATTTTTGTCACTGCAACATGATGTTAACACCTTCTCGGATAAATATGAACAGATGTGTTTATTTGGAGACTTTAATAGTCGTACAAAATGTATGCCCGATTATATTGAAACTGATCATCACTTTTTTTAAGAGATAGATGTAGAAGATTTTTAAAAATTGACTTTATCCAAAGCTTTCATGAAAGTAATTTTTAAAATTTGAAAAGAAATCGAAGACAAAAGTGCTAATAATTATGGACATAAATTTTTTAGATTTTATCCAATATAACAATTTGTTCATATTAAATGGGGCGAACCCAGGTGACCTCGATGGCAAAAATAACATGTAAAAAATGTCAGTGTGATCGATTATTTTGTTTGTACTCCAAACTTGTTCAGAAATGTTTTAGAGCTGAAAGTAGACACATTTTGTCATTTATTATCTGATGTACATAATCCTATTTTTACAGTTTTTCGATTCAAAATAATATTAGTTATTTGGTTTGGATATCAATAGCAGTAAAACAGATACACTACCAAAGCTAGGGATGAAAATAAAAAAGAGAATTTCCCTTTGAAATATCGACCTAGATCGAGTAAAAAGAAATATCAAACAGTCTATCCTATATCATTGAAAGTAATGAAACAATACTGAAAAAATAAATAATAAATTTTATTAGATGTTGAAAAAATATCCTGGAAAGTACAAGTAAAAGCTTCGAGCCGCATAAAGCTAAAAACAAATTAATGGTAATCTGCCAAGAAATATACTCGAAACACAAACCCTGGTTTAATACAGACTGCAAAATATCTAGGTCAACGTTTCATAAAGCTAAAAGTGAATATAAAAAATATAAAAAAGAGAGAAATAAAGAAAATTTAAAAATACAAGTAAAAATTATAAATATAAGTTGAGAAGTTCTTATAGAGAATATCAATTAATCCAATGCAAGTAAAATAAAAAAAACTAAGTAAATCAAATCCAAGACAATTCTGGAAGTATATTAATAACAAAAAAAATCAATAACAGCTAGTATGAATGATCTTTTTGAGTATTTCCAAAAAAATAATAATGATACCATAATAATGATGAAACTTGTCAAGCAGATCCAGTAGAAAATGGTGTTACATCAGAACCAGACACAAGTGTATTAAATGAGAATATATCTGTTAAAGAAATAGAGCATGCAGTTAAAAAAATAAAGAATAATAAATCATGCGGAATAGATTTTATATTAAAAGAACATATCAAAATTACATTTGAAATTATGAAATCTATTTACCATAAATTTTTTAACATAATATTTAGCTCTGGTATCATTCCAGACAATGGACGGTTGGAATAATAAATCCCATTTATAAAAAAAAAGGTGATGAATCAGACCCAGGAAAATTTTAGACCAAAATTTCACTCCTAAGTTGCTTAGGAAAGTTATTCACGACAATATTAAATAATCGTTGATAAAAATGTTGAAAACAATGATATATTGAGCAGTTTATCAAGCAGGTTTTAGACAAAACTATTCAACAATTGATAAAAATATTTAACTGAATATGCTAATAGATTTATTAAATAACTGTAAAAAACAATTTTTTGTGCTTTCATTGATTTAAAAGGGGCGTTTGATTCGATATCTAGGCTCTTTTATGGTCAAAACTAAATCACTACAATATAAAAGAAATTTTTTCAAGGTTGTAAAAAATATGTACGATAAAGTAAAAGTTGTGTCCGTGTAAACGGTGTTAACTCTCAATACTTTCCATGTGCTATAGGTGTAAGACAAGGTGAAAGTCTTTCTCCTTTGCTATTCTCGCGTATGTTAATGATTTACACGACTATTTTCTTAAATAATGATTATTCAATGGTTTGGAAGTTCCAAAACATGAAAACGACCCAACATTAATAGGTTTTTGAAGTTGTTTGTTTTATTATACGCCGATGACACTGTATTAATTTCCCAATCAGTAGATGATTTACAAAGAGCATTAACTGTTATGGAGAATATTGTAAGAAATGGAAACTATCAGTAAATACATCGAAAACAAAGTACTCCAATTAAGTAAAGTAATCGTACAATCATGAAATTCAAAATTTATCAAGATAAAGTAGAAACTGTAATGAGTATTTAAAAATTAGGTATACTATTTAGAGAAATTTCTTCATTTGTTAAATGTAAGCAACATATTTCCCAACAAGCACCCAAAGCAATGTACTGTTTATTAAAAAGGGCTAAGAGTTTGTGTTTAAGTATCGATATTCAAATAGAATTATTTCATAAAATGATAAAACCAATATACTTTATGGATGTGAAAGCTGGGGATATGGGAAAAATAATAAATAGAAAGAGTCAACTTAAATTTTTGAAACATATTCTAAATGTCAAATCAAGTACGCCTAATTGCATAGTTTACGGCGAAACAGGTGTAAAACCATTACAAATAGATATAGACACACGCAGATAGCCTTTTGGTCTTCTTTGATTTACCAAGCAAGACTAAACTCTCTGTCTCTATGTATAATATAGTTTTGAGTAATTTTTTGGTTTTTAGTTAATTTAAAAAAATCATCTTTTAAATGGATAAAACATATAAAAATATATTTTTAAAATGTGGTTTGAATAATATCTGGATGAATCATAATTTCTGTAATCTAAATGGAAAAAAAAGACTGTCAACCAAAAATTGTCAGATTTATATGTGAATGAATGGTTTAGCGAAATCAACACGTCAAGAAAGTGTATAACATATAGATTGTTCAAAGAGAAGTTTTGTTTTGAAAATTATTGATTAAAACCCCCTAAAATTCTTAAATTATATGATAAATTTAGAACAAGAAATAATTTTTTGCCCGTAGAAGTAGGCAGTTGGAATAATACCGAATAAACGATAGAAAATGCCCAATATGTACATCTAATAACGTCGGAGATGAATATCACTATTTACTTGAATGTGCCTCTCCCGTCATAAAATAAGAAAACATCTTTTAGATAGATTTATTATAGATTTCCAAACATCATACATTTAAGCAATTAATGCAATCAAATTTTATAGAAATGAGTTGAAATATAACAAACTATGTAGACTAGTTAAAGAAATAGTGCTTAAGTTTCAAAAAAAATATAATAGTTTTTTTTTTCTTTTTCTTTTAATTTTTCCCTCCCCACAATGATCCAGAATGTTAAGATTATTCATTTTTTTTTGAAATGTTTTTTGAAATAATACAATAAACCATCTCGTTCATTTATATGTTTATTATCTTTGATTTGTAATATTTTGTCTTCAATGACATGATTTTGCAAATAAACTTGTAAACTTTAAAAGTTATTGGTGTTTTTTCTCATGTGTGATTTTTTTTCTCATTAATAATACATGTGCACACGATCACTACCTTTCAAAATCTTAAATTTCATTGTTTATCCCCCTTAAAAACTATCACCTTTTTACTCCTCACACCTTATTATGCAGATCATTTAACCCAATCTTATAAATAACATCAAAGTGGGTGCCTCAAATGGGAATTAAAAACAATTAAATTAAAACATTAATGAAATCAAAATATTAATTAACAACATTTTTTTTTATCCTATCACACTTTTGCACTTATCAAATTAAACGTAATTATTGATTAATTCTGTAATTAATTAATTGTAAATAGTATATTCAGTAAGGACCACTTACCGTAATTTGAAAAAACATTCTATAAAAGTTTTTGAATATTCTTTAAATAATTTAGGATAATACAAAGTAATTAAATCAAATGCTTAAATAAAATAACAGAGGGGAGGAAGCGACCTGTTATATGCTCAAATACAGGACGTTTACCCCAATTTGAGGGTGAACGTCTTGGGAGGAAACGGCTGGGGAGGGAACGACTTGGGGGGTTTTTAAAGTCTGACAACCCAATGCCACAGGTTGAGTCGAATTATGTGATTCACTGTACGCTTTTACATTCTGGTTTACGTTTTGGTAGCGATCTTTAGCACAACCCGGCATCAGGGAGCTAGAATGGTGATGATCCCAAAAAATACTGCAACTCAATTGTTCCATTATCCAATCTTGCTTAATTCATTCCGCCATTCGCACTCGAAGCTTCCAATGGGTGTGATTTATTCGTATTACACAAGCCTTTATATTTTGCCCACATCTGATCCTTTCTCGGCTCGTGTGAGATCATGTTTTTTATTCATTGTACCATCTTTCCATCACTTGATACAATCCAATTTTTTCAATGCCCTGTTCAGACACATCTCCACCACTTATTTTAGCTTTAAACAAACACAGAGGGTGCTGGGTCTGACTGGGATGATCAACAATGCAACCATAAACAGTTTTCTTTCACATATCAAAGAGGTTTGTCTGCATTTCAGCACCACATATGGTTCAAACTTTTTTACACCTCGAAACACCACCAGAACGTGCTGCTGACGCGGTGCGAACTCAACATGGTCTTCCGAACGAGTTTATACATGACCCAAAAAACATGGCCCTGAGTATTAATTCCGACATCGTAGGGTACAACAAAAATATCCGGATGGCTACGGCTGACCTCCACTCGGCCCTGGTGGATTAAACCCATCAGACGCTGCGCGTGCCCCCAGCTGGTAAGCTTCCAAGAACGGTAAATTGCAGGGCCACCAACTTCAGATCCACCCGCCCAAAAGCCCGTTAGCAGCACTACACCTTCCAGCTTGCATAAAGCGAAGGCTCATGAGGAGGAAAAAAGAACTCTGGTCTTAGGCGGGATCACTGTAGGGTTTTTTAGCCATCTGACTAGTGCTTCATTAGTATCCAGTCGCGAGCCGCAACCAGGAGCAAACCTCGACAGCTAAGAACAGAGCCCAGGTATTTTCTGCAAGCCAACCGAACCGCTTTACCAGCTGTTGACAAAGCCAGGAGACAATGCTATCTATAATGACGGGGATGGCAGCCGCGGCCTTACAAGCCAGTTTCCCTAGTAAACTGCCGAGGGCTTTAAGCTGCTTTTTACCCAAACACCTTGGATGGGGGCTTTGGTGGTTGTGCTCCACCCCACCTCCAGCGGCAGATACTGCCGCTTCAATGATGAAGCCAATTGTCATTCCGATTGCTGTAATAATTGAAACCACAGTGATCCCCTGCTCCCGGAAGAGAGTCTTAAATCGCTCAGCCAGCGTGGTGTCCTCATTCAAAATTCTACGAAAGGTTGCACGAATTCGACTGATCTGTGACCTAAGGGACTCCCGGTTTGTTGAAGCTGCCTCGAGCCGTGCAGACCGTTTGAGCTCGAGAATCTTGGAGCCTTCCCCGTATTCTTCGCTTCATTTCTTCATCATCTGTCTCCCCGAGTTTCCTTTTCCTCATTAGCAATATGTTTATCAAGCTCGGAGAGCTTTGCCAGGTTGTTCACAAGATTGTCGCGTTGGGTCTGCATTGCTTTATCGAGGCCTTTAATCTCACGGTATTGATACATCAGGTCAGACCTAACTAAGTCCAATGTATCCATAGGCGGATCTTTGATGGGCTTTAACAAAGTCTCCAGACGTAATGGTGTCTACATTTGAAAGACCAGACGTCGACGCTCCCAAGTGACGCGACGCTCCGCCCCCCCCTCCGCCGGCAAAGTTCTTAATGCCAAGGGTTTTCCAGTTCGACTATTAATAAGATCAACATCCGGGCGGCTCTTCATGCGAATTTGCCCCTTTTTATCTATCTTAAACTTAGTGGGGTCCCTTCCTGTGGCGGGTTCACCCAAATCATTATAGTAATTATCAACTGCTTCATTCAACAGTTGATTGTAGGAGGTTTTGAATGAAAGAGGTTGCTTCGGTGTCATAATCATCAAATTCCTGGTCCCCAAAATCTTCGATTGGTATATCATCCTCCATTTTAGACTTAATGTTATTGTGTCATATAGCTTCAATATGTCGCAATACGGAGAAAGCTCAATCCGCACCGGCGCCTAAGGGAGCCCCTGGGGACCAAGGGCATCCGTCAGACGGCTGTTATCACCAAAAAACCCATCAACTATCGACCAAAAACAGCAGCTATTAGTGTGGTTTCCAAACCTTGTCGCCAACGATGTCTTCGTACCTGGAACAGCCCGTCTTGCCTTTCAAATTGCGCTTGACTCAACCAACGCTAACTGAAGCGTGGTCAACAACCTGGGCCAGGCAATCGTCAAAAAACACGATTAAGATTTCTGGAAACGAGTCATGAGCATTGCCGACAGCGACATCTACAGTTGCTATTTCGACCTTGGAAAACTGAAGAAGAACGAAATAATGCCCCAAAACCAGGGGAATTGATACTCGAAGAGACAGGAATGTCACACGTATTAGGCTTGATGCCGGAAATAAGGATGAGAGTGCTGTTAAGGACGCTGCGATTGCCAAGGCCTATGGCAGCCGATTTCAGATCCCTCTCGACTTTGAACTCCTGGAGAGTCATATGCCGTTCTTTCAACCCGCTTTCAGTGATAGGCTAGAATACAAATTAACCTTTAATGACTATAACCGGGTTATCAAGGTGACCGGAGACGCTAACGCCAGTTTCACTGTGAAAGATATCGCTCTTGAGTTCGAAATGGACACTTACCCACAGCTGGCTGCAATTATCCGTAACCAGTACGCAGAAAGAGTGAGCATCTTGTTTGACAGAGTACTTAGGCACAGAAAAATCGAAAAAAAAAAAAATCTGACGCACTATGGAACATATCCCTTAACGTGCCTGCCAGGTCGATGAAGGGAATTTTACTGCTCTTCGAAGAACCCACAACAGCCTTTGCTAGACATAGCGAGGCCTTCTATAACCCTAAGATTACCAAGGTGGATGTCACCTTTGAAGGCGTTCCTAACCAGCTCTTTGCCCAAGGTATGGCTCCCTACAGATGTGGGACGAGGTCTGTATACTTATGGCAGGAGGAACTAAACGTCACCCGGAGGTTGCCATGGTTGCTAAGGATTTAGGGATCCACGCGTGTGATCTCGGAAAGTAATTCGCTTTGGACCTCCTAGAGGGCCCGTACCGGCGCACTTTCGAGCAATCCAGATTTACACAATGGTGGTAAGCCACTTTCTACCTATCCCATGACAAGATTTACTTATTGCTGACTTGGAGTCTGACCTTTTCGTCGGCCACGTGCTAAACACCACTACCTCCAGACTAAACTATCGCTTTGGCCAATTCTTAGCTCCTGTCACAGCTATGTTATGCACTTTTAAACATTGCCAAGCACCTAGTAAACAATTAGTTATACTAAGTGAAGATGACAACAGTCGAGCTGTGTGGTTTTTGGGATGTTTACCGGATAGAACGAGGCTTTGTGCGTGAGGAACCCCGGGTTGGTGCCCCCAGACACCCAATTCCCCCCAAGAGGGGGGGTTTAAAGGTTGGGGGAGCTCTTTATCCCCATGGGCCAGATTTTTCCACCCCATTTTCAGCAATAAAGCGCTTGGAGTAAAAAGGGGGATAGTGAAATCTTTTTAAAAGATGCTGCCCGTAGTTTTTGATGCTTCTCCGATCGCAGGGCGCCCATGCCGGGGTTTGGAATTTGTCTTTTTCCCCGGGGGGGAGGGCCTCTTTGTACTGCTTGTCCCTTATTTGCGTTTTCACGCCCATTTTTTTTTTTTACCCCATTGGCCTTCTTGATGTTTTTTTGCCTTTGTTTTCCTAGTTTCAGAAAAAGGGCCCCTGCACTTTGTCTTTCATATTCCCTAGCACTTTCTTATTCACAGTGCTGTACAGTGGGTTGTTTATAGGGAAGTCGGTGTGATAAAGACCCGCTTTAAGGGCCCATGTTCTTGTAAAATCCTGTTGGATTTCAAGCAATAGCTGTCTGTATGGGAAAAAAGCAGTTGGCATCGGTTCCATACTTACTTTCATCTTGTTG
>CM037792.1:22593103-22643103 GCA_021229015.1 Solen grandis | reverse complement strand
ACTACCACCACAGTCCAGAAAAGGGAAATTTAAATTAACTTTCAAAAAAATGTCACAAAAAGCATGAGTGGCATTTTTTTTTTTCCTCTTTGGGGAACAAAATTTTAAACCCAAAATTGGTGACCTGCGGGTGGTACAATGCTTCCTGCAGTTTTTACAAGGATTTAAAACAAATTAAGAATGTATTTTAAAATTTATTTTTTTAAAGGGGAAAAAAATTATGCAAAAAAAAAGAATACACGAAACAATGCAATCTACAGTGAAAACCCAAGAACTGTCAATTGCCGATTTTTTGCAGAACAGTGTTAAACAGCAATATTCAGTCCAACTAACAAGAAATTTAAAAAGTTAAAAAATTTTTGAAAATTGAAGAGCCCAAAATTTTTTGTGAACAACATAAATATCCGTTGATTTTTTCAAATGGAAAACCTCTGAATGTCCAACTTGCTTATTTTTTACAAAATTTTAAACAATCTCAACACACAGCTTTTACAAAAAAAGGGGTTTCTGTTTGGGTTATTTTTCCAATAGGGTCGTTACCAAATTTAACAGAATAAAGGGTGCTAGTACAAATAACTTAGTTATGGAAGCATTGGGGACTCCAATACTTTAAACCCAGTTGAATTCAGGTGATTTTTAATTTTCCATTACAAAAGAGTTTGTCTGCAACATCTTATTCGAAACTGACGTTCATGTGAAACATTCTCTTTCTTTTCTTAAAATAAGATGCCCATGGGCCCCGATCGCTCCACTGTAAACCCTTTTTCCCGTAATTTTTTTTTCTACAATCAGAACTACCTATAAGTGGAATGTAAAGGAAAAAAAAAAAAAAATGTCAACTTCATGATTTTAAAACTGTACATTTCAGTACTTTTAAACATCAAATCTTCGAAATACCTTCCCTGCCAGGGCTGATTTTTTCCATTATTAATTTCTGAAGAAGATCTAAACGAAGCCTAAAAATTTTTTTTTCCCTTCATTTTAAATAAGATTTATTTTTATAATAAATACAAAAAAATCATGCAATTTCAAAAGAATTTAGGGAAAATATGGACTTTATCAAACTTGAAAAACAAGAAAAAATTAATGAAAATTTCAAATGCTCCTCTTCCCATGTTTAAAAATTTTTTCTTCTTTTTCCATAGGTTTATTATTTAAATAAAAAATACTATCGTAAAAATTTCAAAAAAATTTCGAAAAAAAATTGGATTGAACACGTTTAAAAAAGGGAAAAAGGGGGTTTCCCTTTTTCCAACAACTTTGATGAATTATTTTCATTATCAAAAAGAAAACCCTTAACACGAAAAAATTTGCCCCTTTGCAGATTCAAAAAATCGGAAAAAAATTTTGGGGCTTTAGGGTACATAAAAAAAAGTTCGAGGCCCCCCGAGGACCAGTGGTAACCTACCCGATTACGGACCCGGGAAGGTTGGGGGTTCGAACCCCTTGAGGAAAGAAAAATTTCATAAACCTTCCCAGGCGAAAAAGTACGGCCCAAAACCCGGGAACCGTCGAGGGGGATTAGTATAATTTTGTCAAAAATTTTCCTTAAATTTGACTACTTTTATTTGTCGTCGCATATTTTTTCAATTTTGGAATTTTAAATTTTTTGTCGTGGGGTGAAGAGTTAAAGAACCCCCCCCTTTTTGGGGGGACAACCCAATAGATGAAGGGGCCCTTTTGGGGGTAAAAAAAAACCCTTTTGACCCCTGACCCTTCTCTTCTTTGCCCATTTTTTTGGGGGGGGGGGATTTTTTTGCTGTCCAGCTCCCTCATGTACATAAAAACCCCCTGGGTGCCCCCGTCAGCCCCTAAACAAAAAAAAAAACTCCTCCCCCCCCCTGAAAACTACCCCCCCTCCGAAACAAAGTTACCCAAAACTTTTGAACCTTTTTTCTCTCCCCCACTGGGGAAACACGACTCTCTATTCAAGGCCGTTTCCCCCAAATTTTTTTTTTCTGAAAGTTTTTTTGACATCCCCCCACAATTATACCCTTTTTTTTATAAAATTTATAAAATTTTTTGGGGTGTTAAAATTTAAAAATTTTTTTCATAGGTCCCACAAAACTGACTGCCAAGCAAAACTGAGTCAAAAATTTGAAGAAATTTTTGTATTTTTTTGCATGGGGCCCAAAAATTTTGTGAGAAGCAGTCGGTTAATGGATTTTCCCAGTTTTTACCCCTAAAAAGCCTTTGCTGCAAAAGGGTTTTTGGGGGGATATGCTTCAAAATTTTTCCCGAAACCCCCAAAAAGGGTGAATTAAAAGTTTTCTTTTTTGAAACTTTCTAAAACCTCTGTATATTCAAATTGCTATAATTTCTGGGCCCCTTTCACTTAAAAGAAAAAAGGCCTGTTTGGGCCCCCCGCCCCCTCCCCCTACCATTGCTCTGAAGACACAGTAGGGGGCATCTGAAAAATGAGGCTAAAACCTTGAAAAAAAAATTTGACGAGCATCATTTTCCAAAAACAAGATCCCCGATGGCTAAGTGTAAGTTAAGAAAAAACGCTTCTTTGATAATCCAGGGGGTTTTTTACATCTGGACTTAAGGGGCTATTTCAGCCTTAATCCAACTGTCCTAAGAAAAAACATTTTAAAAAAACAAAAATCAATTAAAAAAAAAAAACTATTTTTAAAAAAAAATTTAAAAAATAAAATTTTTTTTGGGGGTTTAATTTTGGGGCCCTAAATCCCGGGAAAAAATTTAAAACATCTATACACCCTTTTAACCCCAATTTCCCCTCAAAAATTGCCCCCCGGGGTTTTTAAAAAAAAAAAAAAAAAAATAATAAAGTGCAGAGGGGTAAATTTTAAAATCAAGACAATTTGAAAGCACCTGAAGAAAACAAAAAAAATAAACAAAACTTAATTAAAAATTAGAAAAAAACCCGGGGGACAAAAGGAGAAATTGCTTGTTGCGGCGATTTCTCCTTTTTCACAAATTTTCTAAAAACGTCTGCGGGGAAAAAGCATAAAAATTTTTTCAAAATAAAAAGGGTTTTAAAATTTTTTTTTTTTCAGAAAATTTTGGGCCCAAAAAAGCCAAACAAAAACCCCTTTTTTCCTCACCTGTAAAGACTACATATCACGGAAAATTTCAAAACGGGGATTTTATTTAAATTTTAAGAACCGAAACTCGTCTGTAAAGGCCCATTCCACCTATACTTAAACACTGAATAAAAAAGGCTATAAAAAATTTTCAAAAGTTTAAACAGATTCTCAAAATATAAAAATTTTAAACTGAAAAAAAAATTTTCAGCTTTTTTTTTTTAAAAAGGGGGCACAAATCCTGAGCTCTTGGTTTTTTTCAACCAAATTAAACCATCTAGCATTATCTATAAATTTTGCTGGCTATTTGAACAAGATTTTTTAAAAAATGATGCTAGATGTAAACAAAAAAAAATTTTTTGGTTTTTTTTTAAAAAATTTTAAAAATTAAATTTTTTTAAAAAATTTTTAAAAATTTTTTTGGGGAACTTGTTTTTCAATAATATTTAAAAAGGGGGCCCCCCCTCCACCAAATTGTCAAAAAAAATTTTTTTAATTTCCTCATTATGTCCCCCCTTTTTTTTTTTTTTGAAGATCCTTTTTTGGGGGTTTTTTTTGGGGACAACTGTCCCCCCCAAATTGTAAAAATTTTAACCCGCGGGCCTGCCACCCCCCTTTTAAAGATACTTCTTTAAAAAAAAAAAAAAAAAAAAACAAAAAAAAAAAAGGGAAAAAGTTACAACACATGTTTTTTATTTTTAAAAAATACATGGGGGAACATTCGTAAACAAAAAAATAAAAACTTGCTTTTTCCCCCCCTGAAATTTTTTAAAAAACGCACAACCGGGTTTTTTTTTTAAAATTTTTTTTTTGGGGGCCCGTACAATATACCCCCGATATAATAATAAATTTATAAAAAATTTCCCACGAGAAAATGCTGAAAAAAAATGGAAATCCCATACATAATATTTTGGCTGCCTACTTTTTTTTCCCTTTTTTTGGGACTTTTTTAAGACGTAAAAAAAATTTTTTTTAATTTTTTCCTATTAAAAATTTGTAACATTTTTTTTGGGGGTTAAAGGGGGTGGGGTTAACCCCAGGTCATTTTTTTTTTTCATGAGGAATTAAAAAATTTTTTTGTAAATCCACTCTTCAGTTTTTTAAAAAAACAAATAAAGAAATGCATCATATAATCATTAAAAACGTAACACCCATAAACAAGAATTGACCCCAATTAAAAAAATAAAAAAAACCATTTACATACTCGTTATTTTTTTTCATTTTTTTTTTGGCGTGACAAAATTTAAAAAGGTTGAAAATTTTTTAAAAGGGGAATTTTGGTTACTTTTAAAAAGTTATCCAATTTTTTTCCGAATCGAACTGCCGGGGGGAAAATTACAACCCTTTTTGGAGTTCCAACGATGTTTGTAAATTTTTGGCCCCCCCTTTTTTTTGACATGCGTTTTTTGGGAAAATTTTTGGTTTTTAAAACCCCATTGTTTCACCAATCGCCCCCTTTTCGAATTCTCCATTCAAAAAAGGGGAAATTTTTGGCCATTTTATGTGATTTTTATTTTTTTTTTTCCCCCTTTCGGGGGAAGTCATATGAAATGGGGGTTTTTTAAAACCGTTCTATTATTTGCAAAATGGGGGCAAAAAAAACCTATATAAACGGAAAAATGCTCACATCATTTCCCATTAAAACCCTTTCTATACTATTTGAAAAAAAAAATTTTCCTTTTTAAGGAAAAATAAAAAAAAAAAAAAATCGGGGGGGGTAATTTTCTTTTCAAAAGTTTAAATTATTATATTTTATTACGTTTTCCCCAATGAAACACTTTGTGAAAAAATTTAAAAACCCCCAAAAAAAATTTTATTAAATTTTAAGAAAAAGGAAAAAAAATACCCCCCAAATTTTTTGGTGACTCATATTTTAAATTTTTCCCCCAAAATATTTTTCAAGGGTTTAAAGTTGACGTTCATGAAAAAATGGAAAAAATTTTTGAAAAGATTCTGTCGTATTTTAAATTTTTCAGGGGAAGGGTCAAATAGTTGTTTGCAAACCCCCTGGGTTTTTTTTTTATTGAATTTTTACATTTTTAAATTTTTAAAAAAAATGAAAATGATTCTTTTTTAAAAAATATTTTTGTATTTTTACCGTATTTTTTTTTTACAACACAACATTGTGAACTTTGTTTCGAGGAAATTTCATAACCAATTTTGAGATTTTTTTTATATAAAAAATTCCCCTTTTTTTTCAAAAAAAAAGCAATAAAAAAAACCCTTTAAATTTTAATTTAAAAATTTTTGACCATTGCCCAAAAAAAACTAGAAGCAGTCATAAAATTGGGTTTTTTAAAAAGATTTTTAAAAAAAGGGGTTTTCTTTTTTTTATAATTTTTTACTTTTTTTGTGCAGTTAAAACCCAAAATGCATTGTTTTTGTTAAATATTTTAACCCGGGAAAACCCCTTTAAACTGGAAAATGGAAAAAACCTATTGCTATTTTCCTTTTTTGAAAAAAAAAATGCAGCCTTGTAACAAAAATTTGGGGAAAAAATTTTTATTTTTTCTAAAAAAAATTTTTATGAAAACTTCAAAAAGGGAAATTTAAAAACACCTTCTTATTTTTTAAAAATTTCCAAAAAAGTTCAAATTTAAAAAAGGGAAAAAAAACATACCAACATTTACCTGTAAGAAAATTAGGTTTGTATATTTAAAAAAATTTTTAACAAGGGGAAAAATTTTGGGGAAAAGTAAAAAGACCAAATATTATCTTCCCCTTTTTTTTTATTTTTTTTAAAATCATTTTTAAAAAATTTTTTTTCATGTATTTGGTATGGCCCCGGGGGGATGATTACCGAATATGTAAAAACTGACAAAAATTTTTTGAAAATTTTTACTAGTAACTAAAGGGGTGAGTTAGACCCCAAAATTTTTCCTTGACTTTTTTGGATCCTTCCCCTCTTCTTTTTCCCCTTTTTTCTCTACCCCAAAACAACTCCATGGTTTTTTTAATTTGTAAACTTTTTCCCGTAACCCCAACCCGAAACTAGTATTTAGGGGATTGACCAATAAAACTTTAAAAAAGGGGTTTGAAAAATATCAAAAAAAAAAATTAACATTGATCGGGCCCTTTTTTATTAGTTTTCCATGTGCCCCCCGGTCCGCATTATTTTTACACAACCGTAAGAAATTTTTTTTAAAAAAATTTCCTTTTTTCCATTCCTTTCATTTTTTCACACCTTTTCGCTTCTTTTTAAATCACACGTTTTTTTTTTCCCCCTTACCCGTTTTCTTTTTTTTCGTTTCGTAAGGGAAACTTTTTTTAAAAATTTTATTTAAACAGTTATTGTTATATTATAATACTGATTTTTCGTATTGCTATAATATATTACTTTTTTTTTAAATTCCCCGGAAATTTTTCCCTTTTTTTCTTTTAAAGGGGGAACCGCCCGGGTTAATTCATTAATTTTTATTCTTAAAACCCAATAAATTTAGTTATGTTATGTGACTAATACGTTTTATCGATTTGTACTGTTTGTTTGCATTTGATGAGAAAGTCTATTTTTTATTTTTTTGACATGTTTAGGTTCTACATGCTTTATATATTTTGTACTTACCGTTATTTCAATTATTTTAATTTATGTTTCCGCATGGGGGAAGACCTTCGGCTTTTTTGAAAAAACAAAAACTAATAACTAACTATAAATATTATTGACACGGAAAATTTTCCCCATAAACAATTGTACTTCCAAATTTTTTTTTTTTCTTATTCTAAAAAATTAAGTCATTTTATCAAAGTTTAAATATGAAGATTATCACATTAATGTTTTTGTAAACTTACTTCTTAAAATTTTTTAACTTTACATTTTAAAATTTTTCCCAAAATTTGGAAAAAACTTTTAGGGAAAAAAAACCAATTTTTTTATGAAAAAAATTGAAATTTTAGGGTTTTTTATATTTTTTCTTAAAACAACCCAAGATTTTTAAGTATTTAAAAAAAGGTAGATAGTTTTATTTCTTTTTAGAATCTTTAAAAAGGGAATTTCTTTAACAAAATAATTCTTTATTTAAAAGTATGAAAAAAAAAGTCCAAAAAGAAACTAAAAAAAGGTTTATTCCCTTTTAACACGCATTTATTAAAAATTGAAAAGTAGGGGCCCTGCAAATCATGTTCATCTTTTTTTTAGCATAACATCAAAACAATAAACATTTAAAATATAAATTGCACATTTTTCCCCATTCGTGCTCGTTTTTCCAAACCTTAAAAAAATATAAAGTTTTTAAAAAAAGCCTTTAATTGATGCTTTTCCTTTTTTTTCAATTTTTTGAAATCGAAAGCCAAAAAAAAAAAAAAAAACATGAATATTTTTTTAATTTAAGCATAATCAGATTTTTTTCCCCCCAAATTGAAAAATATTTCACGAAATACCTAGCTGCAAATTCTGAAAAATTTAAGCTTCAAAACATTAAAAACTTCATTTAAAATAAGCAAATTTCGTTTGTTTAAAAAAACGATGGGGAATTTCGTATCAAATTATTTTAAACTGATCAATCTTTTTTAAAAAGTCAAAAAAAAACCGCTGCTTAAAATTTTTCATCAACGTTTTCAAAAAAAGCGGGGAAAAATTAAAAATGTTTTAAAGTAAAAAGCACCAAATTTTTAAATTTTACCCAAATTTTTTAAGAACAAAGTTCAACATGAAATTTGGGAACGGGGGGGAAAGGGGAAGAAATCTCAGCTGTAAAAAGCTTTATGGGGTTAATTAATGCTTTTGATATGAAAAAACATAAAACCGAAAAAAATGAATAAAACGCCAAAAATTTCTTTTTCTTTTATGAAATTTACCTGAATTACTCGCCAATCTTAAAAAAAAAGTCACAAACAAAACTAGGATTTTTTTTTCTTTTCTTTTTTTTCCCCCAAAACTTTTTTTCTACTAAAAAAAAAATCTTTTAAAAAAAAAGAAAAGCACTGAAAATTTAAACAAAGCCCCAAATTTTTTTTCTTCTTTTTTAGGCATAATTCCCCCAAAAAAGGGGGAAAAAAGAAAATCGCCTTAAAACCCTCGTAAATTTTTACAAAAGTTATTCCTCGCCAAACCCAAAAAAGTCTAAGGGCCCCCCAAAATGTTAATACATAAAATTTCCCCCCTTCAAATATTTTTTTTTTTTAAAAATTTTGGAAAAAAAAAAAAATTCCCCCAAATTTCGAAACTTTTGAAAAAATTTAAAAATCATTTTTTTTAAAAAAAAGTAATTTTTTAAAAAATTTTTTATTATACCCGCAAAGGAAAGAGGCCAAGCGCTTTAAAACCCTTTTTTCCCCACAGTATTTCGTCATAAGCGACATCCATCTATATGTGGAAAAAGGGGCCCCGAACGAGGGGGCATCAGGGAAAACCCCGACCTATCGCAACCCGGGGGGTACAATTATTACATAATTAACAAAAAAAAAAATAATGAAAAACAATTTAAACAGATCTCTTCCGGGAAAAGGGGGAAATTTTAAAAAAATTTTAACGCGTTAAAAATTTTTTAGAAAAGGGCCCTTTTTCTGAAGAATAAAGACCGGGGGCATTCATGGAGTCATTTAAAATTTTTCACCCTCATAAAAATATAAAAATGGGGGGGTTATATTTCTTGAAAAAATTTTTAAACCACGGGCGTTACAGGGGACCGGGGGTCATTTTTTTTGGTAAAAAAATTTTCTTCTTTCATGCCGCGACATCCAAAAACCCTTAGAAATTAGGTACATTTACGTTTCCATGCTTGGGAAATAAAATTCCAGGACTTTTTGCCCAGTGCGGTTTAAGTGACTTGGGGGGGGTTTTATTCTAATTTTAAATATTTTTTGAAACGGTTGCACTTTTCGTCGGGTTCTGGCAAAAAACATTGTTCATAATCATAAATTTTTTTTTTATTACCTTTTTTTTTATGTTTTTTATAACTTGTAATATAAAAGCAATGTTCTGTTTTCTGCAAAGTATATAATAAAATTTTGGGAAAACCCCCATTTGGTTATATTTTAAAAAAAAACCTTCCACATGAATAATTTAAAAATGATCAATTAAAAATTTTATTTAATTAAATGAATGTTGGTTGTGATAGTGAAAAAAAGGGGGTTTGGCTTAGGTTGGGATAGATGGTGGGGGTTATAACTACACGACGACAAGATATGAGATTTTAAAGGTTTTTTTTTCATCGCAACAATGTTCAAATAGTTTGCAGTCTTAAACAAGTAAAAAACTTTTCCGGGGAAAATAGAGATTTTCTCTCGGGGGGGCATTGTACTTTTTTTTTGCCATCATCACCCCTTCCCCAAAATTCTCATTAGTCGTAAACAGGTTTTTTCATAAAAAACGTTTCAAATGTTTTTTACAGTTTTTTTTTTTTTTTTTTAAAACCCGGGCCCCCGCGACCCCCAAGGGGTAGGGGATTTCCATGCTTAGCATGCAAAAAAAATTTTCAAAATTTTTACTGGGTAACCAAAATTAAGTAAAAAGATAAAAATTATTAACGGGGGGCGAAAAAGTTTTATTCTTTCAAGCTTCTTTTTTTTTAAGAAAAAAAACGCTTAAAACCGTCCCTTGATCCATTCGAAAGTGTTTATTTTTCTTTTTAATAAAAGTTTTAAATTGTTTTTTGAAATTAAATCAGAAAGAAATGGTTGTGGCGGACATGAAAAATAACAAATAGTGGACTGTAACTAAAGAATAGACTGTGTCCCGATATTTCGTATTAAAAGAACACATTTTTCACTATGAAAAAAGAGGATAAATTTTTCCATAACCTTTTAAACCACCCCGTTTAAAAAAAAAGGGGCCCCATTTGGAATAATGTAAATTAAATATAAAGGTTTTTTTAAAAAAAACAAATCAAAGTCATGGATTTCGGGGGTTTTTCATAATAGAAAATTAAAAATTTTCTTTTTTTACAGATCCTTGGGGGAAATTTTGGCTACATAAAACTGAAAAAGTTTAAAATTCCAGTGTTTTTTCCCCTTCTTTCTAAATCATAACTCTTTTAAATTATTATTTATTAACCACTTTTTTATGCACCTTTTTATGAATGTACTTCAAAAGTTTTTCCCCAAATTTCATTTAAAAAAAACACACACATACACCCAAACCCCAAAGCCACCACATTGTAATAAAAAATAAATTTATAAAAATATATATTAAAAAGCACATTTTTCTGATGGGAATTAGATACTTAACTCCCCCAACAGCAAGGAACCAAGAATTTTAAAATAAATGAAATAAACAAAAATGATTAAAAAACTGTTTCACTAAAAATAAAAATGATTAAAGCCCCCCAAAAAATTACCGATTAAAAATTTGGGGCAGCTAACTAAAAAAAAAGGGCAAACCTTAGAGTAACTGACAAAAAATCAAGTATCCTAGCCAGAAGGGGGCTCAGTCCTAAAATTGTGACCCCGAAAAAATAAATTTCCAAATAACGTCCCAGGCAAAAACCCCCCTTTGGACCCCCAACAGCCCCGTCATAACAGTTTTTGGGGCCCCACCCCCAAATACAGAAAAGGGGGGACCCAACAAAAATATGTCATTTTAAAAAATTTCCAAACCAAAATTTTTAAACCATTTTTTGGCCCAAACCCCAAACTGTTTTAAAAAAAAAGAAGACAACCAAATACGGGGAGGGGCCCAAAGGGCGGGGGTCATCCAAAAAATTTCCCCCCAAAAAAATTTTTTTCCCAAACAATTTTTATATCAGGAAAAGGGTTTCCCTTTAATCCCCTTTTGAAAGTGTTTTTTTTAAATTTCCCTAATTTCCGGGAAAAAAAGTTCCAAGTTGGTGCAGCAATCGAAACATTAAACCCCAATTCCATCCGACTTTTTTTTACACAAATTTGAGAGAACCTCTGAATCGAAAATGTCTTTTTGGCGGTAGTTTCCAACCTTTTTGATAAAGCTGGTGCTTCATTGTGCATTGCCTTGTGGTTAGGAGAATTTTTTTTTTGAATCCACTTTGACAGGAACCCTGAAGTTTTTTAAAACGGGTTAATGGTCATATCGAGGGGTTTTTGTTATCACCGAGCATTTATTGCAATTTGTAACTTTTTAAAATCCTTTGGTGTTCCCGAAAAAATTTTACAAAAATTTTTTTTCGGGTTAAAGGGGAATTCACAAACCCTTTTTGTTGCATCACTTAAAATTTTTTCTGATTGCCAAATTTTGGCGTATGGCCCATAAACCCCTTTTTTTGACCGCAAACATGTTGACCAAAGCCTTTGGACCCCAAATTTTAACCAAGTTTCGAAAAAAGGAGTTTGGGGACGATAAAAAAAAACCCAAAAATTTGACAATATTTTTTTTACAAGTGCACTTCCCGGGGGTTTGAACAAATACAATAACCTCATTTTTTTCTGTTTTTAATTTTAGCTTTTTTGCATTCCCCCACGACTCAATCTCTTGAACATTTTTAAACTGGGCATTGTTACAGTTTCATTTGCTTTTGAGGGGTTTTAAAAAAAATTTTTAAAGGGAAATCATCACTTAGAAATGATTTCAGCCCATTTTTCCTAAAATGTCCCAAAAGGGGTTTTGGTCTTGTGAAAAATTTTGGACCAAGTACTACCCTGGGAAAACACTAAAACCCCCAAAATAACGGTTTTGACATTTTCCCCCATCGATACCACTGTTTTAACGACCAGAAAGATATGACCCACCCGAAAAATTGTCTGAACCCAAATCATTCCCAAAAGGGGGTTTTAATAGTTTATGGTAATTTTCATCAAGGCCGACAAACCAGAAGTAAAGGGGATTGTAACTTTTTTTGATCGGGGAATAAGGAATCATTTTGTATTTTACTAAGGCTTTTTTCATTGAATAAATTACTATATCCGAGGTTTTTTTCATGGGGTTTTTTACTAAATTTTCTTCAAGTCGAGCGCCACCACTTTTTAACATTTGGACACAAAGGTAAGTTTGAGAAGGCTGTAGTTCTTGAATGGTTTTTTATCTGGTTGGGTTTTTTTTTTCATGGTCTAACACGAAAATTTTTAAAAGGCACTGGAAAAATGAGATTTTCCAATGACTTTTTGAAATTTTTGTAAAACGGGCCAGAATTTTTTAAGGGGCGGATTTCAAAACCCGGGGTTGGAATAACTTTTTCACGATTTTTTGGGCGATTTTTTTTATCTTTTGTACCTCCTCCTCTGAGTTTGATTAAAATTTCAATTTCCAAAGGGGTTAAAAAGAATGAAAACCGGGTTAAGGGGGGGTTGGGGGAAAAAAAAAAATTTTTTTGTTTTTGATTTTTTAAAATTTCTGATTTTTAAATTTACTTATGAAGAAACACTAAATTCTGAAAGTTCTTAAAGGGATTTAGGGGCTGATGAAATTTTTTCACAACCCTTTTAAGGGGAGTTTTTGTTTTTTGGGAACGATTCTTGGGGTCTTTCCCCCCTTTTAAAACTTTTTCAAGTAAAAAAAACCCCTACTTTTTTAACATTTTGTTAACCGTTCCCCCTTGATCCAAGTTTGATAGCAATTTAATTTTGGGGTTTTCCCCTTTTCCGCTCTTTTTTTTTACTTTTATTTTTTTGGGGGCTTAGAGTTCCTCATTAACCAAAGGGGCCAGGGGGTCGTACTTAAGGTTTTTTGTGTATGGAGCATTTTTCCCCCCAATGCAGAAAATTTCTTTTATTTTAGGCAAAAACTAAATTTTTCTGTGCTTGGCACTGGTCAATTTCCCAAAAAATTTTATTTTTTAAGCCCCTTTTTGGGGAAAGGTTCAATTAATTTGACCCCAATTTTTGGTAAACTTTTTTTTCATTTGGGGGGGGGCTTTTCTGCTTTGGCATTGAAAAAATTGCATAGTGGCTTTTTGCTATTTTTCCTTTCATGGGGCAACCGAAAGTTACAAAAATCCCAGGATTTTTTTGTCATCTCTCGGGGAAATAAGACATCAAAGACCACGCACGGTGGGGGGTCTTTAAAATGTTTCCCCCAAACCCCAAAAGACTGCAATGTACGGGGAATTTTTATGGATAAGGCCTTTTGGGGGTCAAGAGGAATTTTTAATCCCCATTATAGAATTTTTTTTTCATTGTTATATTTGAAAAAATACTTGGGCCCCTTCTTTTCAAGAAACACCCGTTTTCCCCAAAACCATTTCCCCTTTTTATGGGGTTTTTCTGTAAATAACGGGGATTTTCAGTGATAATTTTTTTCGTTGCATTACAATCTAAATTTCAAAAGTGGAAAACGCTTATACGTTGAAGATATGAACAATTTTTATTTTTTTAATTTTAAGGCCCCCCCTCCCCCCCCCTACTCCTTTTTTGGGACTTTTTAATTTTGAAAACCCTTTTGGTAGCAGTTCACCAAACAATTTTAAAATTTTGAAGCCCCCAGCCAAGTTTCTTTTCACGGGAACAAGATTTAAGTCTTTAGGAAATAAAGTTAAAAAGCCCAAGGTTTTTGTTTTTGATTGAACAAATTTTAGGAAAAAATTTTTAAATTTTTTTCGCCCTTATTGATTTTTGAGATTAAATTGTTTAATTTTTTACATTTTCCAAGACTTGTCTAAATCTCCCCTATTTTGACAGATTGTTTTTTCCCTATTTGATGACTGTAAAATTTCTTGTGGAAAAGTTAATTTATGTTGATATTAACACCAAAATTTTTTCCCTTCACGCTTTATTTGTCCCTTCCACCTCGGCACCCTCTTATTTCAATATAGGAAAATTTCAAAAGTGCTAATTCATTGTTTGTTTTGAAACCTCCTTGGCCCCTTTGGGGCAAAATGGATAATTGTTTTTATGAATAATAAAACACATTTATTGAGATTTTGTTCCCCAAAAAAGTCATGCATTTAAAAAGAAAAAAAAAGAATATTCCATTAAACCAATTTCTTTGCATTTTCTCATAAATTAAAGAAATATTTCCAGGAAAAAAATGCGAAATGATATTCCTTGAAGTTATAAACACTGGGTCAAAAATCCAGTCTGTGAGAAAACTGTAAATCACTATAAATCAAAGTTTTTGTCAGAGCAAAATTTCTGCAGCCTACACCTGGCGCATCAAAACATCATCTTTACGAAAAGCGATTTTTTCATTTATTTATGTAAAAATTATTTACTTTTAGCTACAGTATGACTACCTTGTCATAAACTGCGATATTTTTATAAAAAAAAAGTAATTCACATTTCAAATATTTTTCAATCCATATGGGTCCCATTTGGGCCTACAGATACCTACAGATAAACGACAGCTACTCTGAATAAGTGCGCGGAATTGATTTATTTTATTTTTAATAAAGTTTTAATTTTTTTATAAATTAGATATATAATGTATCATATAAACATAGAAACTACTCATTAAATGTTTAATCATAGCAATGATTTAAAATAAAACAAATTCGAGCATGCGCAGACATGATTTCCGCTGCCGTCGAAATATTTGAAAATCAAACGATGGCAAGCATTTTTTAAACGGTAAGTTGTAATATTGTAAACGTAGAATTTTCTTTTGAATTCAGTAGGCCTACCACGACCTCATATTATCGACTTTCCTCTTTAAATTCACGCATTGTGTGCATATCAGTTAGATTCGATGTTCTCCTTTCTTTGCTTTGCAATTGTCATGTGTTTTCGCGGAATTATGTTTACATTGTTTTTACGTTTTTGATATTACCCAAATAAACTGTCGATGTCAAGGAGGTATGTTGTCATATTTCGCGTGCATGCATGGGTATATTTGCTTACAATAGTTTGGTTGAGAATTGTGAAAGTTATAAAATGACTATTCATCTAATTGTAAGGCCAGCAAAAATCTTGATTGAACAAACAGTAATGTGGATCACTGGATGTTGAGAATGCGGGGGACACTAAGAGTAGGCCACCAATGTATCACCCAGATACAATACTGAAACGGACACCTGCTGCAGATGTGTTTTCACCCCCACCCACCCCTCGTTTGATGATAGACACTGCGAGAGTATAGCAATACAGTGCAGCTGCAGCGTCATCTCATGAGCTGACTATTGGGGCAGGGCCTAATACGTAAGCTTAGTACTGTAAACACAACAAGCTTGATTGAAAATCCCATAAACATCTTCTGTGTTAAACAGCTGAATCAAAATTAGTAATTTCTGTAATTTAATTACATATCACATTCATTCATCGTGTATTATTTAAACATCCAATTAGTGCATGGGATCAGAGATGAGATTACCTATCTTTAATGTAGTTTTGTGACCGGGTGTATACATAAGTCATCAGTTAAACATGCAGAATATTGAATGTACGTTACAGTTGTGTGGTTTTACAGGTATTGGTAAATTATGAAAGGTATATAACAAAAGGAGTATCATGTTGAGACATGGGTCTTTAACACGTCTCTAATTCTATTTATTTAGGCCTATAACAAAATTTAACAATGTACGGTTCAGAAATGTGACATAGGAATTTATGAATTCATCATTATCACAGTGACATTTTTATTAACCACACTTTTGACATTGTTTTTCAGGCACTGTTAGGGTTTCATGGCGTTGCAGGAGAAGAGTCGTAAGATGAAGGAAATGCTGCAACATTTGTTGTCCATATCAGCACCATATGACCAGCCGCTGCAGCTCCTAGGGGACAACCCCTTAGCATAGTGTAAGTCATTTATGTGAATCTTTCAAGTTGTCCAATCATTCAATCAGGAGACAATTTAGGCCAGTGCATATGGGGTTAGGAATTAAGTTTATCACAGACTTCATTCCTGACCCAATATGCACTAACTTAAACGATGAGAAACATAATTATCTTTTTATATGTAAAGATTATGTCATCCTTACATTAGACAATATTGCATTTTTTGCATTAAATCGTCAAATGTGTTGTCTTATGGACAGCTCTTATCTATTTGATTCTTTTTAAATGTACAGTGCAAAGAAACTAGTATCCTAACTGATTTTATTCGAATAATTACCAATTAACTACAAAGATATTGCATTTGAAGTGGGTAATTTATGAAGCCGTTAATGATGTCATGTTTTCATGATAACTGTTTTCATGTCATCACCAAACTATAAAACAACTTGGGGTCTTGCTTATAGAGTAGTAATTATCACAAACAAAAAGCAAATTTTGTCCCCCCAATAAAGAAATTTATGTTTAACTTTTCATAGGTCATAGAAATAGTGTGCTTTCATTGTTAAATATCAATAGTGCTTCTTTTCTAGGGTGTGAGCCAACCATGAATGCCACAAGGATGGACATAGAAATTGTGGGCGCATGACTTCAGGGTTTCGGAAGGAGGGTGCGAATACTAGCCTAAACCAATGGCGAGAGAAATGAAGAAAGTAACTTAAAAAAACAGAAGTGTTTGAAAAAAAGCTATGAAAATAATTTATTGACTAGGTTCAGTATTTCACTATTTCAGTAGTGCTCAGGAATTATGGTGTTAAATTCTGTGAATTTACAAAAACAGTTTAATGTATTAATTTATTTATTATGTTTATTTAGTATATTTCAAAGTTAATTGACATAAGTATAAAAAAAAATGTTCGCTTGTTGACATTTTAATTTACATACAAGACGTACAAGCTACAGAAGTGAGTATAATCGGCTATTGCAGTAATGTCTCATGATTTTAGAAATGAGTCTTGAAGATGTGTATTTTATATACTATTATAAATACATGACATGTAGTTTACATAGACATTTCTCTTCAAATATATTGTTTTAAGTTGAATTTTTATTTAGTTCATATTCTGATTATGAACCCCGTATATCTAAAGTTTAAGTGTTTAAGCATATAGTGTTTTTTTTGTTGTTTTTTTCGTGCATGATCATTTATGTTATAATATAGTCCTTTGCACCATAATAAATCTGTTTTCCAAAAAGAGAAAGTGTTGATCTTTTTGTAATGAAAGCACAAGAAATCGTTGCCTGCTGAAACATTAAAGATTTTTGCATGTTTGTATCCGTTTCTGAAGAGTGGTTGTTGATTGAAAGTCCAGTAAACTTTAAATAAGTGCAAATGGATCGAGTTAAATATGCAAGATCTACCTAAAAAGGAAATATCTGGGCTGCCCATGTGGGACCCATATTGAGTAAAAGGGCTGCCATGTGGGACCCATATAAGTCCCATATTTCATGTATAAGTGGCAGCCCATATAGGACCCATCTGGAACCCGGTTACACTCCCCATATGGGTTCCATGTGGGCAGTCCATATGGGACCCATGTGGGTGCCCATAAAGGACCCTCGTGGGTGCCCATATGGGACCCATATTTGTCCCATATAGATTGCTATCTGGGATCATGCTTGTCGAAACATCATTTTAGACGCCTTCAAAACTCTATAGTCTTCGAAATCTCGATACGTCATTCCACGCTCTCCTATATCTGTCCCTGGATTATCATATTCTCCGTTAAGGTTGACGAAAGTACAACTTCCATACCACCAACCTCCATAGCCCGTCGACGCACAACCACGGCTTGACCGGTCGTTGTCTTTAGTGCTGAAAGCTTTTCCTTTGTTGTAAGACAGGCCGAATTGATCCCCTGTCAAGTACACAATAAGAAAATAAGTTTCTTTTGTATCGGATATTCGTTATGACAGTAATTCAGTCCTAAAGCCACGTGTAGCTAATAAGAAATGAAGAATGAATACGAATTAAGACACAAGGGGAACCTGGCCAGAATCATTCACCTATCGAAAACCATCTGGAAGACTTTCTCGCATGAAAAATCTTAATGACCAGTGCGAGACTCCAACATTTAACAACTTTTGATAGAAAACCATGTCCTCTCTTCAGTGGATGCTTTCCTCCCCAATATACTACGTCTTGCAAATTATCAAATATAAGAATATCGATAGGTTATATAATACAGAATGGAAAACCTTTCTTAGAAAAAAGTATCATATATTTTAAACCATATTATACTGCATTAAAATAGGATTCGACTGGCATGTCAATTGGTATATATTAAAGCTATTATAGTAGAAAATTATGTATCCAAATAAATTTAAACAATACTGCGTGGGCCTTTTCTCTAAAATGTAAAGCGTTCTGACCAAATTCGGACGTCAACAAAGTTGGTGTTACCTGCAGTTCCAAATCCAGGATCAATGTTGAGTATATATAGGATTCCACCTGACAAGGAAAAGTTATCAAAAGTCTCGTATGCTGTGTTTCCAGAGGCAGCTTCAAGGTCTATTCTGAGAACTGATCTGACGGTATTTGTCATGGCTTGGATAAAACGAAGTCCTGTAGTTAGGAAAACAATATTTTACACAGATATAACCCTAATACACGAATCAAATTTATAAAGCATACATTATTATGATATTTAGTATTAATATTTGTTTCTGCTAACGCGGTATGTTTCATTAGGAAAGAATCCCCATCTGTTACTCTAAGTGTCTCTCTCAAACACACACACACACACACACTTACACACTTATTTGGAAAATTAACATATAACTTCCATTATCTTCATCGTAATCTTGATATACTTTACCTAGCCAAAATTCCCCGTTCATGTCGCCGAACCCATTTTGGTACTCCATAGATGTCCGATTGAAATCTACGGATCCATCATATCGGTTCTGTAATACCTAAAAGCATGATATTTATATTTACTTCCTTACTTAAAAAGAGAATCTAAAATCAGTAAAATCTATCATCGATAATTGAAAATATCAGTCATGTTCAACTTTTTCCAGTTAATGATGTCCATGAATGGAAAAATCTACTTCTCGCATAACACAACGCACAAGCTGTTTTGGTTGTTGTGTGTTTTCGTCAATGTTTTGAATTTATTTCTGTTAACTTCACGGCAATTTACATAAGGTTCCAGTTAAGGTTATGTCAAGGTGTTTTTTGTTTTTTTTATCTCAGCTAGAATCGCTTTCTCATTTTATCACTTTATTTCATGTGGTTGCATTATTTTTTTCTGTATTTTAAAAATAATATAGCGGTCTTTTGTAAATAGAGAATTATTTCACAGATGGTCATTGAATTAGAATTTGATTTTTAAATATATGTGTGTATTTTGTCTAACGATACCCATTTAAAGACGCAAAGTCACCCAAAGTAACCATCAGTGATCGTAAAAATGGGTGGTTTCCCCATCTCAGGCAGTTCAGTCACAGACGGTATTGAAACTATATTTAGACTGATGAAACCTATATTTATATTCATTCATCATTTTTCCCGCATGCACTAACTTCATATGATGGCCTTACGAAATCGCTACCCTTTAAAGGTGAATATATCATGTTTAGGAACGTATGCTTCGAGGATATTGTATTCTAAATTAATCAATTTCGCCAAATTTGTGTTTGCGGAAACAGAGTTTTCCTCTGCAATGTGACCTACACTTTCCTAGATTATTCGTCAGGAACCAAAGACTTCATCAACATTATTTATTTAAGATACCCGATTTTATTAGCATAGACATTTCTTTCTATGTTGATAAAGTGTTTGCCGCTGTTCTTGCTGAATATGAAATCAGTTCTTAAGATTGGCAATGGGAAAGTATATAGATTTGGTATATACTAATAAAGTAATAATCTCACTGCTTAGATGTTTGAACAGAGGCTGGTTCATCTTTAGAGAATAGCAGTCAGCTGGTACTAAATGATAAAATGTGTGTTTAAAGACAGTAAGACTTTTTGAAACTTGCACACAAAAAAAATGCCATGTAAAACATATGATAAATCATGATGAATGATAGTTTGTTTATTTGTCATTGTAATTGTTTTGTTCTTTCTCCTATCTATTTTCTCATTCAAACACATAAAACGTTTATAATTATAGTACTAGTAATAATTATAATGTTAATTGTCGTGTATTCTATTATACTTATATCTTTAACAACACGATAGTTTAATACATTAATACGAAAGGACGCTATATATGACCTATGGTGTACATGTTTCTAGGAAAGAGAGTTTTCTCTTGAGTGCTATATCGCAGAATAATGAATGCTGTAAAGTTTGGATGCCCAGACCCGGTTGATTAATTACAAAGTTTCTAAACGCAACATCGTGCATTATTCTGCCATATTACACAAAATTTTAATTCTTACACTTTAATTTTAAACGCTTTTATGTTAGAATTCATATGACGTCACATGTGCATATATTGAAAAACAATGCACGCTATGAGCATTCAATTTTTATATAGCGTTTTCTTATCATGTAAGAATGAAAGATGTAATAGGTTTGCTATTCAATGCACAACTCTATGTTATGTGATAAAAGTCAATATAATGTAATGTTAAATGACCATATCTCTGGATAAGAAACCATTCTCAGTATCTCCTAACGTCACAATAAATATCTAAATCTGAACATAGTTTCTTTAATGTTATGTCTGCAATCGGCTTGAACATATTATAGAAGTTCACGGTGCATGGCATTATCATCACTAGTTAGGAATTATTGCGTGGTACGTGTTAAATATTTCTACTATAAATGACATTCAAGTCAGACGACATATGCGTTACATCAGTGTGGTATTGCCTGACCCTGTATGACCCTGCATGTAGATCTAAGTGCGTGAAGTTAATCCGTTGTTTTTAAGTAAGAAATCAAAACGCTGGGAATTGCATGCAAATACGTGTGTTCATGATTTTATTACCACAATTTAGACAAACATTTTATTTTTTTCCCTAGCGAGCTGTAAAGCAACAATGGATGGAAGTGGGTTGCAATCATTGAATATAAAACAGTTTGCTTATTCTCATACATTTTGAAGCCCGGTGGTTATTTTTCCAGTCATTGTGTTTTAGACTTTCATAATCAAAAATTTAATCATTAAAGTGTTAATACATGTTACTGCCAGTTTTGATATTTAAGTAGTATTTCTCTAATTTACACATATTCCCTATCTAACAGTTTTCCGTATAGACATATTCATTAGGCACTTAAATTTAATACATTAAAGTGTTAATACATGTCACTGTCTATACAACGATTCCTTAATTTAAAAAAAAATACTTGCATTCTTATAATAATAAATAATGATAATTGTAAATTTTGTTTAAATTGCATATTTTACATTTCCTATCATTTTTTTCAACAGATAATGAAAATTAAATAATATCAAGGGTTGTTTTTAAATCTTAACATTTGTAACTAATACATTTCCTTTACTTATTATTATCATCATCATATTACAATATTAATATTTTAATATGTTTATGTTTTTGTAATTGTAAACCTATAATGGTTTGAAACTGAGTGAAATAGTCTTGCAAATCGTTTACAAATAAAGGACATAGAAGGGGTGATAAACTTTCCCCCTTTGTCGAACTAACGCCCATTGCAAAGAACAAAAACAAAGCTTGGCTTTACGGCATGAGTTTGCACCGCATCACAAAATGACAATACTTATTCGCAGTTCTAGCGAAGGCATCAAATGCTTTTACTGCACAGCAAATCATCACCATCAAGGTCGCCGTTCCCAAAAATAATGATTTATTTATAATTAAGAAAATAATTTGTTTAGCTTTTTTGGATACTTTGAAATTCGATAACAACTAAATCAAAAGAAACAAATAACAAAATATAAATGAAACTATATTAAGTCAAATATGTAAGTTCACTAGAAAACGTACCCATTTGTTAAATTATCTATCAAGAAAAAATAAGAAATCAAATCAAAATGTTCATACTTACAGATGGTTAAGTACGTCGTTCCAGCAAGCACATCCAAATTTGACGTGCCGTCATATATTTGGGTACTACCGACACACAGGCCGGTCTCAGAGTTGTGGAACACCCCCTTGCAAGCTCCTGGAGGCTTGCAGCAATGCGCCAAACACGATATTGTACTGTTCACTGTCTTATTAAAGAGTACCTCTTCAGCGGGGCACATCTTTCCTTCAAGGGCATCTTGTCTCCTGTAAAGGTTGTTTTCGCATTGAACGCCTGGCATCAAAGCGAAAAATAATGCAATAAATCCACTACTAATTCTTTTCATTTTATGCAATCAAATTTGTTTGAAAAACAATACTGCTCAACCAGTGAATAAATATACTATCACGCTTGTGCCTTCAGGAATGCGTTCTCAATTATACACGGCTTAAGGTCTGTACTACGGTTAAAAACAATACATCAAAAAAACTTCCCTTTTAAACCCGTCGGAAATATTGGTGCTTTAAGAATATTGTATGTAATATTGACTTGCGTTATTCATAGATTGAATCATGCATGAACAGATCAGGCACTTGATGCGAATAGAACTGTTATAGATATGTGTACGACTCAATTCGTTTATTGATTCCTAGGTAAAGCTATGGATGCAGTGGTTAAGGCGACAGGCTGTCACAAAATGAAACTTTGTTCAATACCGGATATGACCATCATGACTTCTGATATTTAATTACGAAGCAAATTTCTTTCACTCAAAGACGCGTGAGCAATAAAATGACAGTGATAATTTTCAATACAAAGAACAACAACGGCCAATTAGATATTCATTGTGTTTGAGCATTAAACACTTTCTGTACTACCCTCGGCCAAATTCATAAATTAACAGCTTTTAAATAACTCCCTTACGTTTGATCGAAAACCTGTTATTTTGACAACTCTTTTTATTTTCAAATTGGATTATCGAAGCAATTGTGCAGAACATAATCTCGATCTTTATCATTTTCCTCGTGTAACCCCTGCTTACCAGCTGCCGTGTTCTTTTTTTCTCAGCCTGCAATTTAACATTGTAAATGCAGAAAAACATATATGTTCAATAATGTAAATAGCGAATGTCGTAAGTAGAGCGTTCACTTGCAGTCGATATGCTGACAGCAGGAACTTCCGTTCGTCGGGTAAGCTAAAACTATATTTATCTTTGAAATATATGTTGCTTCATAAAAGTGAAAACATGTCAGCTAGTACGAATGATCATAATGTTATTTAGATTGAGCATGCCTTCAACAGAGCATTGACAACAGTATGAAGACTTTGTAAAAGAGCATTTCGGAAAATATTACCAACTATTATTTCTGTGCCTGTGGTTCAAGAGAAACTTCTAACAATTCTTTTTCTCTTGTCCTAACTTTAATAATGCCAGACAACAACTATTATTTAATTAACTGTCAATTATACAAAATGTTTATCTTGATTTGCTTCTGTTTGGCGATTGTAATCTCCCATATGAAGTAAACATTGAAATATTCAATACGATACACGCTTTCATTAAATTTTCCAAAGATTTTGTTTGTAAGTACTAGAATTTAAGAGTGAGATAAAGATAAGGAGAGATTAACTATACCTAATTAGCTCATCTTGACACCCTATCTTGCCGCCAGTCGAGTCATTTTCTTCTATTTTTTTCTCTCTTTCTCCCCCCTTATCTCCTTTACGTTTTCTTATTTGTCTTTATTTCCTTCTTGCATTAATTTAAGGGAATCAGTTTCTTATATATCAGATTTTATATAATAGCTTTTTACAATATGTTCTACATAGAGAAGGGTACGAAAGATTCCTCTTTCGCTCTAATCCTCATTTGATTGTTTGTCAGTATAATATGTGCTTAATATTTTGAATAAAACATGTAAAGCTAAGTAATCCGAAGTGCGCATGGCCTCCTCCATGCGCCAAGACGATTAGTGACCACTCGTGCTCTAGACCGTTATTTGTTCGTTAAATTATCTGATTAACAGCATACGTTTAGCAGTGGAAACGTTACTTTACTTATCTTATAGCTTTGTAAATGGGAAGCACTGTTGAACCGTATAAATTACGGAACATATATATAATACAAGTTGTATATAATATCAATCGTGAAATATATGTGGTCGAAAAACACTAACATAAAACGTATATGTCACATAATACATACATACATACATACACTTTATTTGGCATCAAATATTAAATTTATAGCCAAAAAATGTACAAAACATCAAAATGATGTAAGAAGGCATTGGTTCAGAGTTGGCACAGTTTTCAGAGAATGTGATATACATATACATATACATATTATGTTATGTTATACACTATGAGTATTAAACAATTGTTTACGTTTTGGTGCACACTTTCAACAATAGTTATTATATTATCCATATATATAAATGCAAGTATATAATTATGCATTACATGTGGACAATTATACTGTATCAAGACATACATTGGATACTTTATAATTCTACTTCACACTTAGCATTATGGTTGTGATCTTAATAAGAAAGCATTGTGTATGTATTTTCTAAGCTTAACTAATGTTTTGGGATCATTTCATGACATTATGTTAATAAATTTGTGTTAAGTGGGCCAGTGGCAATAATATGTTCTAAACAGTGTTTCCTTAATTCTCTATAAAATGGGAATAATAATAAAAAATGAAATTCAGTTTTAATTACGTTCATCCTACAGTGGCTACATATTCTATCAGAACGGGGTATGTTAAGATGTCTTCCTTTTTCAATCATTCAAGCTATCCACTTACCCTGCATATAATTAAATTTAAAAAAAAGTGAGAATTATTAATTAAAAAAAAATGTCTGCACTACAGGGGATTCGGGGTGTGTATATTGAATATGTTTGGTTTGAGGAAGTCACCGGAAGAAAGTACATTGGGTTGGATTTGAACCCCAGATCCACGGATCACAAAGCGGTCTCTCTACCAGTGCGTTATTGTGCCAGTCTATGATATTAAATCAACATTTTAAACAATATGCACGTGTGATTTGTGGATGACTCTTAGAGAAAAGTGGAATATTGTAGCAGGATATGTACATGCACTTGATAAGAAAATGAAACAGTTTGGATACTGTAAGATAGAAGCTCAGTAATTACAGTGTGGACCTTGGCTTCATGTCCTGGTTAATGGGTTGTTACAATTAAATCTGAATATGGTATAATCTTCAGGCAAAACAGACACTTTCTAAACTGAATCCATTTCGTTTTAATAATTTATCCTTAAAGTAGATAAGTAAACTATTTGGAGCTTTTTTCGTCAGTCTTATAAATGATAATGTACATTAAAAAAAGTTGATATATTATAATAACTATCCCATTCGTATTTGTTTTGGATATACTTGTCAATATAATTTATTATAAAAATTCAACCAATTCAACTTTTCTTATCATTTGTGAATTATGAAATAAATAAAAGCTAATAACAGTGTAAACTCCATTTTATAAAACATTTTCTTTCTGCTGACGCTGCTACAAAATGCCATGTAGTAGATAAATTTTGCTTTCCTCATTCAATTTCGTATTTCTTTTGTACCGGTAATACAAGCTGAAATTTAAATAAAAAAGCAAGATATTTTCATATGAAAGTCTAGACAGCCTTTTAAATAAAGACGCTTGAGTGAAACTTTAATTCAAATAATATGCGTTTGGTTAAATTATCTAAATTTGTTTATTTATGTTGAGACTTCATATACCATTTGCTGTAATGCAATGTCAAACCCAAAATGACGTCGACGTCACGATACTTTTTATTGTTTATTTGAATATTAAAAGTTAATTTAACTCAAAATTGCAAAACGTTTAGCCCCAATACATGTCGATTTTTTTCATGATTCGTTTCTAAATTGATTATACATCGACATATCAATAATTTTTAGATAGTTAAATGTTGCACAATAATACAAAATTAGCGGTCAGGGGGTGGAAATTTATAACCCTATTGACACCAAATATGTTTTTCGAACGTGATAGTTTTCAAAATTTTATAATCAAATACAAAAAAGGTCGACAGTAATCTACAACATGTGATGTAATGACTGCATTTTATATCAGCAAAATCGGTCGACAGGTAGAGGAGTTACAAATATTTGTATCAAATTTTCAAATTGAAATGTTTATTGCGTTGACCTTTACAAAGCTCATAACATGAAAAACAGTGATATAGAATACAATACATTAACACTATGTCGGAGAGAAATTTGCAAAGCATTTCATGGATACCATATGCTGGAATTTGGAAAAAATATTTGCAAATAGAAGGGAAAATACAATAATTAACAGGATGAAACTTATCATTTGAGGTTTTTTTTTAAATTCCATAATAAAATACATGATGTGTAGATTCTAAATAACAAATCTACATATCAAAAGTATATGACAAATGATTCTTAAGTATACATGAAAACCTCATAGTTCTAAAATAAAAAAAACGTATAATATTTCTGTGATAACTACATGAGGAATTTGCTTATGACAAAATTACATTAAATAAAATTACAAATGCAAAATAAATTGTTCCAATCACGATCAATTGTTTTCAATTTTTGTTCGACGTCGTTTTTATGCAAACTATAATGATGAATTTTTAAGTTTTGATATGTTTTGTTGTGCCAATTTGTGACTTAGGGGAAATTAGGTTTCAAATTTCTTTAAAGTTGGCCAATGGCAAAAATAAGAGAAATAAGTATTTCCGACTTAAATCAATATAGGATTGACAAGCCAGTAGAAAGTGGTATTCTGATTTAAACAGAGTTACACTGAAAACATCGCCATTGTTGTAAAGGAGTATCATTTTATCTACCTGTATACATAGCTAATCATGGGCTAAAATTCTAAATTTTGTCATTGCAAGTCTATATTTAATACTGAATGTTACGATGTATGATTCTAGTAAAGAAAATCGTATTTAAACATACAATATGAAGAGATTTTACTTGAATTGTTGATCTGAGTGCCATGTCTAGTATCCTTTGTTTAATGTAATTAAAAGGGTCTGATTCATTAGATCTGTTCTGCAAAATATTCATTAGGCGATGTTCGAAGAGTACTGACTTGATTTTACCAGTCCAATATTTCCTCTGTAATCAATAATTTGACTTGCGTCAATATTCATCATCGTATACAACTTATATAATGAACTGTTTTCTGGAGAAGATGAAATTTTCATCCAGTACTTGATCACCCTTGTTTATTTTAGCAATTCCAATGGAAATATTCCCAAGTCTCCGTATACAGCTGCTAGATTCGTTGATTTTAACATAAGAAATCGTTATATGGATTTGTACCAAATATTTCACCTAAAAAGTTTAATATTGATTCAACAAGTGATATTTATATCTGTTTTTGTATAGCTGCACCCACTATTATGGGAGAGTCACTAGATGACGTTTCGACGGCAACGTCATATGGGTAACTTCTATAAAAAGATACGTCTGGAAATCCCGTCCGCCATAGGTCACGTATACTAAAAAGTACAAAAATCCGAGGAGGTCTCAAATTTCACGAGGAAAGTACCGAGCTACCTTAAATAAAGAAAAAGTTGTCCTCGAATTTCTTGGAAAAACTTTTTTTCATTACGTCATCATGACATCAAGACGTTAAATATTCCCGTAATTTCTAATCAAACAAACCTTGATCATATTATTTTCAGTTTGATATATAAAACATCAAAATTGATTCATATATAAACTCTTAACATCCCCTTGTAATGGTATCAGATATTCTGAGACACCCTTTATGTGACGTATATGTTTGACTTTTTTCATAGGCACACCTAAGCGAATATCTCGCATGCAGAAAGGGATGTAGGAAAACGACATTTTCACGAATGCATCACATTTCCATGAGTTTGAAAAATAAAATTTCAAGAAGTCATTCGTTCGAAAAGGGTTAGGGTTAGGAAATAGAGAAAGTATGCCCTTAAAATCAGGTTACGACATGTAATTACAATTCTACCAAACATGAATTTTCTAGGCCGAATTATTCTCAAGGTACTGATCAAACAATGTTTTCCTTTTCTTAAAAGTCACTGTGACCTTGACCCTAGATATACTGATCTCAATATTAATACGGACCATCTACATGTGATGAAAAACCTCCCTAGCAAAAAGGGGGACGATATGCAAAATCTGATAAAGTCTGGTTAAGGACGGACGAACAGACCGACAAACATACCTTCGAAGGGGTTTTGGGCTTAACTTCATCGCTTGTATATACAAAAACACGTGGGAACGAGACATTCATTCAGGATGCAGTAACCATAGATCGTCTGTCCATTCGACCGTCTTTGCGTCCAGGCAATCTACGAGACCTATGCGGGGAATAGAGATATCTTTGTATCACCTTGTTTAATTTTCAAAGGTTTTAAATTTCTTTTGCAATCGATATATCACACACGTGTTACATACACGTTCTGTGACATACAGAGTCCAGAAAAGCATAACTTAAAGGAAACACGTGAATTTTATTAACACTATCACACAGTAAACGTTTATAAGTCGCCATATTGCTGTTGCTATGAACGGCATCAACTTCATACAAAATATGACGTTAATGTTGGCAAAGTTTGTAGGACGACAACTGACGTTAAATGCTATAGAAAAACAGTCCTTATGTGTTGCAGCCTTGGCCCTTTTTCACCCAGACCAAATATATCATTGTTCAAAACAGTATTTATCACAACAATCATGTTCTCAGAGACAATCAGTGGGTTAGCCCTCATATTTAACGCCATTCGGTGGCAATTATCTATCCCTTCTTTACGGGGCAACGACGGGTAAAACATCAAAGCAAAATAGGAGACAGTCTTCAGGTAAGGGCTTATTATTTCTCTTAATCTATTAATGAAGTTGTGTCTTTCAGATAGCTCGGTGGAGATTCTACCATTCTATTATCTTAACTCACATTTAGCTACTTCTGCTAATCCCTCCGTCCTTCATAATAGTATGATAGGCTGCATTCTCCGTAAGCAGTTTCGGTTTGCTATGTAGATCCACGGGACCAGGATACCTTGGAATTAAATATTATCTGCTGAAATGGCCCCCTCACGGTACATTCTGCTAACCAATTTCGTTACAATCACGCCATTCCATATACGAATTTCTCTCATTCATTTTTCTCTCTAACTCACAAATGTAATTCTCTTGTTTATGACTACTATACCAGAACCCTTATCAGCTGTCCGTATAATTATATCATCATGATGTAACAACTCGTAGAATACCCCTTTCCCTGCCTCTGGAGATGTTGTCGACTTTTTCATTCTTAACCAATTCAATACATAGTTTCTGCAAGACGGCGGTGTGAAATTTCTCATTAACTTTAAACTGGTCAAACGCATCCTGCACTTTTGAAATTTTTCATCATCTGTAAGGAAATACTCTCTCAATCTCATTCTTCTATCCCATACCGCAAGGTCAGCTAGAGGCTTCACTTTGTCAATCTTTTCCCCGCCCGTTATGAACTTCAAAATTAATTCCAAAACTGATATATGTGCCTTAGTTTAAATTTCGGCAAATTAGTTACAACTGCAGTTTTGGTATCACCTTTACTCTAAGATGGGTTTTAACGTTTATCATTATTATGAAGCTTATGATTAAATGACACTCTACTGTGTTTCAAATTGCAACTAATAACCTTATTGTGCACTTTATTCAGCAAATTTCTTGAAACTGTGGTGACATCAAACGTATTAGTCTTAACTGAAATGTCTACTCTGTCTATTTTCTGAACGGGTAGAGAGAGACTTAAACTGTTAATCGAATATTTTGCATCTGACAAACCTACATATTAATTGAAAACAAAACATCGCAGTTTTTAAGTTTTGCTTCAACGTTTTTTGTTGTGTGTGTGTGTGTGTGTGTGTGTGTGTGTGTGTGTGTGTGTGTGTGATTTTCTTACAGGTACCTAAATGGCGTCAAGTAGGGAGCGTACAGTATCATCATTTTCTTTTTATGACCGGTTTACCGCGGTCAGGGAATGAACTCCCGACCAAAAGCTCCGAATGCATGTGTTTTTATTTGCCTACCTGTGGCCTAGTCTCATTGTTGTTTTCATTAACTACTAGATTTAAAAGTAAGATTCTGTTTGAAAAATGTTCAAGCCTTCCTTGGCGCGCAGTACTGTTGTTACCAAGAAACCATTAAAATGTAATTATGCAAGATGTTCAAACCTGTTTCCAAATCTGCTTAAAAGAAATCTTATAAGGCGGTCTTCCAACTGCTCAAAGGAATCTGATGTATCATTTCATGTATCAAAAATATCAGAAAATAATGACACCACATCGACGTGTTTGATCTTTAAATTCAGAAATCTTCTTGATCATATATAAATGTTTATACATGATAAAGAAATGTCTTATTTGACATATTTTATATGTAAACCATGGTCTGGAAAAGAATATGATGACATAATCAGTTGATATTTAATGAATTTTGGAAAATGCCATCGTCAGACTTCCTAGCGAATTTTAAGTTCATAGATTCAAGTGTTGATTTTATATGACTTTTTAACCAGGTTTTCAACAGAAAATCCTGGTTATTAAAAGGGGGTACGTCGTTGGTGGGGCGGGCGGGCGTCAAACATTTCGTTTCCGTCGAAGATATCTTGTTAGATTACAGATTTTATATTTGGTAGGTAAATATATTCAGGGAACATGAGGATTGGGATCGATTTTCAGGACGATAGGGTCGGGTTCAATGTCACTGTTACTAAAAGTAGATTTTTCGTTTCGGCCAAATAACTGTTATGATACAGATTTAGTATACAGATAATTTATAGGAAGGGAATACTGAGATTGACTTTCAGGTCATTTGGGTCAATGTCACTGTTAATAAAAATCATTTTGATTGCCTAAGAGGACATTTGAAAACTTGGTTTCGCGTTATTTGATGTGTTTCTTGTTTGAATTACATGTATTTTTTATCTTTTTAGTTTATATTTTGCTTGAGTCCGTTTTACTTACCTTCGTATGAAAGAAATTTGATTTTAGTCGTAAAAATGTTAACCTATAGATATAGTGTCTACCAAATTCTTATTTGCAAATTTAAACTTAATGTAATCCATTTCATAACATTATGTACATTGTAAATCTATTTTTTTTATTTCTCTGAATTTAAGCTTACGAGATTTTTGTTCGTACGAAATTAAGTGAAGCGGGCCCAGAACTTTACAGGTTCATTATTCTGTATATAATCGTTGACGACTACATTACCTATACTGAAGATCATTCTTTTGTTACAAAAATACCTGGTTTGCATATTTCGCATATCTCGAATCGCGAGTACATAATTTGATAAACAAATTGTAATTCGGAGATTTTTTTTAATTCAAACTATTTCCGATTACGGACCGTCTTGGTGAAAACGCAATGCAAGATGTAAACAATGGGGGTCTTTTGACATCCATACAAAATACTATAAAGAGTAATTAGATCAACATTTTTAATGCGTTTGACTCTTATTATACAACGGAAATGCGCAGATTATTTACCATTAGTGTTTGTCTACAAGATGTCAATGTTATTTTAACATTTCTTTTTCGTGAAAATTGTATTATTATGAAATATAATTGGCCTTAAACACATGCTCAGGTAAGGCATGGTTTGAAATTCTATTTCATTTGAATCTTTCCTTAGAGCTTCCAGTGTATTCTTTCCAAGGTGAAGCCTACATTTGGTAATAAATACCACAACACAGAATTGGTGAAATGTCATTTGTCTCAAATGAGAAAATAAAAAAATGAAAAGAATTATTAACATAACACAAATCATAATTTCAAGGCTTACCACATAGGTGGATAATATAAAACTGCCTCACCACATAAAAAGGGTATTATAAAATTGCATTACACAAATCATGTAATGAATTCTCACAACGTAGGTTGGAAACATAATTGCCTATATCATTATACATATAAACAAATCGCAAAAAAATATACGAACGGTAAAAAATGTTAACAATTCAAAACAATGAAAATGTGATTAAAACGGGGGAGCTGGCGAGGATGGAAGGAAAACTTCATTAATGCCGATAACCGTTCCTATCTGGTAACTACGTGACTCACTATAGTAACGATAGCGCGGCTGCCCCAAACAACTTTATCAAAAACGCTTTCAGGGGCTTTACATAAGTTAGTGTGAAATATAACAGTAAACATTTATATAAACAAGTTATCTGTAATAAGTTATAAAGCAATTATTTGCTTATGCCGATAATCATTCCTATCACTTTATAAACAGGTGACTCGCTAATAACGATAGCGGGGCTGGCACTAATTTATCAAAAACGTTTTCAGACGGGCGGCTCAAAAATATTTAACTATGCTTAATATCATTTGATTATTTTTCTAATATTTCCTTAAATATCCATGGCGTCAAACACACACGACTCAACAAAATTCTTAAGAGGATGATATCCTATTAAAATTGAAATTTTAATTAGGACTAACATCGAAAGCAATTATTCAGCAACGTCTGCACTTCTACAGATGATACTTTAGCAATCCTGGAAAATCCATTGAGGCTGCTTATGCGCGAATTACCTGTTCCTAAATTATCGTTTGTCTTGTACTTGACGCAAACCCCCAACTATTCCAGAACTTATATTAGTCACTCTCGATGACTCTGGTGGCGGCGTATGTGGTCATTATTGTGGGAGGAAACCGGAGAAAGACCATGTGTCTGGACGGTCGACAACTGTACCCTCTCACGTCTCACATACGTGATTAGGAATCGAACTCGGGATGCATTCGAAGCGACGAAGCTAGGCGCGTTACCATTAAAGCGATCCAGACACCCAATTCTGCAGATTAGGCTCGAATGAATTTCATTGTATTTCATCTGTGTAGATAATTTGGTTACCTTTTAATTTAAGACTTCTTATATTAAAAAAGGAAATAATTTACGGAAAACGATACTTTGAATTACAATATATTTCCAGTTTACAGCTATATGTAATATGACTTATAATACAGTTTTAAACTTAAATGGAATTTCAAAACTGCAAGGCACACAAGAAGAGTTTTCGATTTTTACAAACTGAGACGGCTATTCGACTGTTTATCCGAATGTCATTAATTTATTTTGTAAGAAAAAACATCTAAGGCTGGGGTATACACATTTGTAGTGCTTTATTAAAATGGGGCCCCTTTTTTCTAAAGTATATCAGTTTTTTATCGTATACTTCGTATATTAATTAATCTTTTTTTCCATTAGCGCGTTTCCTTATTTATTTTCATATTTCTTTGTGCTTATAATTAGAACCATATTACCAATCATTTTTAACCGTACGTTATCTAATTGATAGATTCACGGCCGGGTATCGTCCGTTTGTGCGCTAGATTAATTAATAATGAATTATTTAAAAGCTGATATTACAGAAGGCAATTGCGACAGAAGATGAAGCCAAATAGAAACTCACTTAGCGGGCACCTCAATAATACGGGCAACTTCTAATTACGGGCAAATTTCGCGGTCCGGATCGCTTTGCTATATGTTTATTTGCCCGCAAAACTCAATAATGCGGGCACCTGGCTATTGCGAAATGCGGGCACCATTTTCGGTCCCGATCGGTGTTTACAGTGCAAAATGAACCTAGCTAAAGCGGGCACCTGTCCAAGAGCGATAACACTTTCGATTTTTTATCTGACTGGTTACGTGAAATACCGTCGTAAGTTATGTTAACCAGTCTCAGTATTTTGCAAACTAGTCTGTGTGTTTCACGCGCCTGACATTTTGACATTTTCTTTTGTTTTGTTAGCAGTACACAAAGAACAAACTGACAACAGGTCCAGGTGTTAGTTTGTTTCGAAAAATTGGACGTTAATGAATCCCTTTATCAAAAGCGGTGTGTATGATGTTTGTATCTTTTTGTCCAATAAATTTAGCAAAGGGCGTTTGATAACGCTATGTTTTCAATGCATCGTCATTATCAACATCGAAATCAAACTGATGGTAATTAATACTATAATTAAAGTATTACGGACATCTGAGCTACATTTAGTCAATATTCCTACTGAGATAATGGGCAAACATGTACATGTATGATATGATTTCTTTTGCAGCTTTTGTGTTGTTGCATGTTATTTTTATTGTATTTATTTTATATTTCTTTTGTTGTATTTAAATAAAGATAATAAAAAATATTAAAATGGTTTATTTAATGAGTTATTTGAATAATCAATTGATTACACAAAACTCACGTAACACACACATAACACACAAGTGTAGGGTTGATGTGTCAAAGGGACATAATCCCTTTTGACTTTGTGAAACCTTACTATTAAGGCCAAATTTCAAATTAAGGCCACTCGTGGCCGGTCCCATTCGTGGCCTTAATAGTGAGGTTCCACTGTAAATCATAACAGAGGAAAATAATCATTATTAGATATTGAGATTCAACTTTTTTCCGGTTTAGTGATCTGACTAAACCACTTTATACATATTACATTTCGTGCAACTTTGACACGTGGAAACTCAATTTGAACCTATGCAATGTGCGTGTACATACATGCGGAGATACGTATATCCGATTTTGAGCAAGTTAACGTTACCAGCAAGACACTATTTCAATATAGAGTAATACTTTATACCTTTCGGTCAGTAGTAAAGTATTTTAAAGTACTTATTTATTTTTCGCAAGTAAAAAGCACACAACAATGAAAGTAACCTCAACATCAGTCCGAATGCACCTACGACCGTGCAAATATAAAACATTTATCCGAAAACCCTATCAAAACCTACGGACGATAACTTGACTATTTGAGTTTATCGTTGTTTCGACAGTATTTCAGTCATATAGCGACGTCCAGCTAATTACTGGTGGAGGAAGACCCCGAATGCACGGAGGCATCCGTGTAGAACCACCGACCTACCGCAAGCCAGCTTGAAGGCTTCCTCACATGAAAATCCGAATGACCCTGCCGGGATTCGAACCCACGCGGTGAGGGGCTTAGTGAATGTTAAAGTCAGCGAGTTTACCCTTTTGGCCACGGATGCCCCACGGGCGATAACGTCGACGACAGTGCGTTAGATGGTGAGGGAAATTACGATAACGACGTTGTCTACAAAAATGACGACAGCGATTTTATAAAGGCATATTGATGATGCTGATGATAATTATGATAATGTTGTTGTTGTTGTTGTTGTTGTTAAGATGATGATGATAATGATGATGATGATACCATGATTGGGGCGGTGGCAATGTAATGTTAATAATGTTTACAGGGTCACTCGGCATTTTTTCAGGTGACGAAGCTTTCCAGCTGGCTAGCTGTAAGTATCTGGTTCCTTCTGGTTCGGAGACTTCTACGCCATGAAATTAGTTGCACGTCGTTTAATGACTGCAACTTTGTCTTCCAGCACAACAGCAATAGTCTAACAATGCCTGTGCGAAGGTTATTATTTAGTGTGACATATTCACGGAATGACAGGGTCCCTTAATCATCAATCTCCTGATAATATCTTTATAATTTAAAAATGTTTTATTTTCTCGGGTAGCGTATTTGCAATTGATAAAAGAATCTTAAAACGTTTACAATATGCCCTACTCTGGAATATAAAAATCGTGCTCATGATCCTGAAGGAAACTTGAAGTTTGGAACCAAATCGTACCGGTGTTAGATATATGGTCCAAACATACAAGGAATTTATAATAAGCGTTTATAAGAATTAGTGAATTATCCCTGACAGAGTAGTTATTGTCGTTTTATATCTGTCACTTAGCCCTTCACTGTTGTGGGTTCGAATCCTGCCAGGGTTAATAGAATTTTATAAGTCTTCTTGCTGGCTTGTGGTAGGTCGGTGATTTTATCGGGATGCCATTTAGTTTCCAGGATTTTCCTCTGCATAAATGACGTAAAAACATATCAATATAACCGCATGCACTATTTCTTTTACACAACTGAATAATATACTGTGGTGGGGTACACAACTGAATAATATACTGTGGTGTGTAACACAACTGAATAATATACTGTGGTGTGTAACACAACTGAATAATATACTGTGGTGTGTAACACAACTGAATAATATACTGTGGTGTGTAACACAACTGAATAATATACTGTGGTGTGTAACACAACTGAATAATATACTGTGGTGTGTAACACAATTACATAATTTTCCGACAGAAAAATACAGTATATAGTGATAAAACATGTTTGCGTTCTATATCCCTTCATTGAGGCTCGTGAAGTACAATTAAGCTGAAATTTGATCGTCAGTTTTATCTAAATGAGAACTAAATAATCTATATTATACACTGCTTCTTTGCAACCTTTTTTATTTAAATATTGTTGACCAACATTCAAAGTTTAAGCGTTTCTTTTCTTCCTTTTTTAAGTTTCCTAATATGGCGTGTGGCGAGTATGGCATGAAAAATGTTTTATATTCTTTAACAAATATATTTAAACAATGATTAAAAAAAAACGATTAAAAAATTGTTTTAAAAAAACATTTTACTTAAAAATATATGGACTAATAAAGAAAATATACAAGTAAAAAAGTGCGGTATTGGCTGATATGCAGTAAATAAGAATATGTTTGGTATGATTAGCATTGTAGGATACACCAACTTCTTGTAACTGCTTATTTGATTGGCTATGGAAAAACGATAACGATTGAGGCTATCGTATTGGCACATTCCAGTAGCAAATGACTTTTCACACGGCAGCCAAGTCCCTTAATTATACTGCCGTGTCTTTATAGTAAAATATATTATTCCCGGCGGAACAAAGAACAAAAGTCGAGGTATTGCCATCGCTCTGAAGTCGTCGTCATCGGCTTCGGCGACTGCATAATTGATGTCATGAACAGCTTTAACTTTGGCCATAACTTCTATACCTTTTGATGCTATGAGGCTTCCCTTAATGTCCTAAATGCAGACCCCCACCCCACCTTCTCTCCCCTAGCTGCAAGATTTAATTTGTATTTTAGTTCAATTTGACGTCAGTTTAAATGATTTTGACGCATAATCAACCATGCGAAACCAATTTTTGCGGACAGCTACTGAAATACAAAAAAAAATTGACATGTGGCGTGTTTCATGCAGATATATGATTTCAAACACATTTTCTTTTACTTATTGAACAACATTTATTTTCGTATATTGTGTTTATCATAAGTATCATTTATTGTTAAATGCATTAACTGCCATAAATTGATATTAATATGATTTGATTACAATGATAGTCAGGAATTTGATCAGTAACTTTAATTATGACACGAGATATACACACAACTTCTGTCGAATTACTTATGAGTATCGTAATATTACAAAGTATATTAAACCACTAATGTAAGTTACAAGGGGTGAATAACAGTCACACAAAGTATATATAGATATATATATTTAGAGAGAGAGAGAGAGAGAGCGCAGCTTAATATACATGTATGGGTTCAGGTCGTTCAGAGTTCAAGCGCTTTTAGAAGCCTTAGGGAGACCTCTTTTTCAAGGGGTAGTCTGAATAAATAATAACAAATGGGATAAAATGGCGTGCTCCTGCCATACATAGGGATAACTGAAGAATAACACGAGGTTCCCGGCGTTCCCTCCTACTCTCAACATCACATGGGATCAACCAAAACGGTTGTAAAATACCACAGTCTAACTCGCAGATTGTATAAACACGTCTAATAAGGTATAATGATAAAAACCTAGGGGCTTTAACTAAAGTTTTAAATAAAAAAATTATAACAGCTTCACTGAAAAATAATTACTATAGTATGCACCAGTATCCTCCAGTATGCGCCAGTATCCTCATCATACAAATTTTCCATTTTTTTCTTCATTTTGGGGGTGATAAAAAATTCGTTTTCTCCACATATTTTGTTTTGTCAATGAAAATAATTGTAATAAATATGCAACGTTTGTATGCATACCTTTGCACATTACACTGTATTTAGTGCTAAGGAACTGATATTGAAAAAACACCAAGTGACTTGTTCACACATGTACTGCAAATACCTGGTTGCGTGTATTTGACGGTTTGGTTTTATTTTTTCTAAGGAATGGGCTAAAGAGATAATCTTTATTGGAGGCTATGCGGTTTGTAATCTGCATTTTCTTTACGCATAAATTTGTCTTATGACACTTAGTTCATCCTCTTAGTTAAAATCGATTTGATTACTTTTACGTGATGTTATGGAAAAAAATTTATGATTAATTATTAATAACTTGACTATTGTATAATGTTGAATGTTGATGTTATTTATGATGATGTACTATGTACAAATCAAATAAAATATGTTCTGTTCTGTTCTGTTCTGTAAAAAAACAACGAATCATTACTTTGAAGGAACAACAAATACGTCAGAAGTCAGCGTTCGTCAATTCTATGACAAACTTTGCATATAAAGAATTAGTTTCTTACACGGATATAAGAAACTCCGGTTATATAGCGAACTGGAAATCGTAGTCCCGCAGAGTTCCCTATAAGCGGAGGTTACTATATTTTAGAACATACCCTACATTTTCAGCCAAAGAAATCACATTTTGGGGCTCGTTAAGAGCTTCACTTAATCTTTAAAAATTTCGACTTTATACAAATCACGTGACATTAAAGCGCGCATTTTATGGCTACACCCACAAGAGCCAACCGGAAAATTTTGTAGTAGTGCACAATACCATATTTCGAAACGTTTTCCTTGTGTGTAAAAAATAAGGAAAAAAGCAAAAAGCAAAAACAAGACATGACTCTAACTACTAGATTTCAAATGCATATTTTTTTTAAATATTTTGACATGAAAATTTTCTCAGTCATCCGATCAAAATATAGATTAAATATAGTTTGATATTTTTCTAAATGCTTTAATAACAAACGCATAATTTACATAAAAATATTGATAGTTGGAACATTTATGAGAGATAATAGACGTGTCCCGTCCGTCAGAAAGTCCTTACATGAATGTCACAAGTCTAATCAGTAAAAGTTAAAGTATCGACAACGTGTCTGTTATCCTTTTGGTTATCTCAGTTCTTGGTATTCTGTTTCTTCAATGAATAAATTAAAGGCAATGGAGGCGGCAATGGATCAGGGGTTGTTGTTTTCTGATACATAAAAGGTTTATTAAGAAGTTGAATACAGGCACAGCTTCTTATCCCAAATTTTTTACAGTGTCTTCCATTTGCAGCACAGCGTCCAGACGTCGTGGGTTTCCCGGGTGCTTTCGTGTCCAAGCATCCTTTCCCTCTGACGAGCACACAGAGCTTTCCGTTGCACGTGACGTAGCGGATCTCATTCATAAGAAATGACGCCATTATTACAAGGCAGAGACAAATGTGACTGGTGTGTTTCATTTTACCTGAAATTAAAACTAACAAAATTGAAGAAATCATATTTAAATTTATCCTTCATCGCGCAAATGCACAAACCAACGCACTAACTGTCGTATTATGGTAAAAGGAAAGACAAAAATGTTCTTAGAGATATCTGACATTAGAAATGAACTAAATCCAGAGGGAGGTTCATCTAACGGTCAGTCAGCAAGAATGACCATCTGGGGTGTTTTAGCCAGGTTTCCAGGGGCCCAAACCTTGCACTTCCTGAATGTATTTCTCTGATACGGACAGTGTAGATAAGATACCAAAGTGAAACGACTAACAGTAGGCACCTGCATCTGAAGAAATTTATATTTAATTAATCTAATAGGATATATAATTCTTTAAAAAAAAATAGTCATTATTATTATAAAGTTTCACATTATGAGCAAGGCGATTACTTAAATTATCTCACTTACGACTGAAGAGATGCTAAGACAAAATATACAACAATGACCGTCCAAAATAAAGACGTCCGCCCGTTAGACATTTCTTGCACGGATAACATGACTGACATGAAGAATTGATATTGATGTGCAGTTGTGATTAATCCATTAGATAACTTGAATTACGTTATTGGCCCCTGAAAACAACTATACTTTCTTCATCCTGATCTCTGAAGAATCTTTGAGGAGTTACTACTAATTATTCCGGCTAATAATGCCGTGCTCTTTTTTTATTTGTTGAAATATTATGTCGGTCTCTCTCTCTATTTCTCTCTCTCTCTCTCCTCTCTCTCTCTCTCTCTCTCTCTCTCTCTAGTATTTTTTCTCGAATTTTGTTTTTGAAAATTATAAAGATTTATGTTGAAGCGTTTATCAGCATGATTAATTAATAAAAAGAAAGACAACTAAATTTTTAAAGAAGAAAAAATCTAAAATACATTACACACTTACAGAAATGTCGTAATTATATTAGTTCGGAAAGAGAAAATGTAATTATATCAATTTAGATAGAGAAAATGTCGTATTTATATCGGCATGGAAAGAGAAAGAGAAAATGTCGAATTTATATCGGAATGGAAAGAGAAAATGTCGTAATTCTATAAGAGAAAATGTCGTAATTATATCACTTTGGGAATACGATCTTTTCAATGTGATAGTGTACCTTTTTGTTATAGAAAATCATGAAAGAATATTATCAAAACATACGAATAGACTTATTAAACACACTTTTCAAAAATCATGCCACGCAACTTCTTATCACTTAATTGATACAATTGGGCGATATCCAAATATATGATTATATAATTATATAACTGCAATTTCGAATAGATTCTAACCTGATCATTTATTAAGCAGTAACGGCTAATGGCGTCCAATCAACAAAATACCAACGCTGACATTTATCTATAATCACATGGTGAATATATAAAAATGCCAGTAGTTGCTGTCAGATTCCAGCAATTTCCTATGCGAGACTTTCGTCAATCAGGAGATGTAAATGTGTTTTTCAATAAAATGTCAGTATACATACTCATAGCAAAATTCTGTGTGCAAGAAAATGTAAAAAGTTGATAAATAAATGGCACTTTGTGAGCATTATATTTCAAGAAAAGATATCTATTTTTTATTTCTATTTTATATCTATGGTACTATATTTGTGAATCTATTGTTAATAATTGGTAGAATTATGCATCCGAATACGAATTCTTTCATTGGATTAAAGAATTGAAATACAATTACTTTCTCGAAGTTACCTATTTTTTATATTTTTTTATTATTTTGTGTGTGTGTGTGTGTGTGTGTGTGTGGTTAGTTTTATGTATTGCAATACTTATATAACTGACAGAAATGGATGTATAATACGCTATAAGTAGCATTGTCTGCTTTGTCATGTTATTAAAGATACGTGAATAATATGTATTTATGTGATTGTTACACTTAAATTTCAGAAAAGTTTATATTCTAATGTATAAAACCAAATTCATATGTACTGAATAGACAAAGTTTGAATTGTAAGAACATTTTTAATATAAGAATTAACGCATTGAAAGCTTCAAATTATATTTTATATATGTTTGTTTTCTCTTATGTTCCATAAGTTAAAAACACAGCTTATATAGCATTCTGATACACTTCTTAGGTAAACTTACTGAAAGATTATTGCAATGTTTGTAAATATAATTAATTTTAATTCTGAATACCGATGGCTTATTTATATTTGAAACGATTCGGTGGTGTAGGTCGTGTTTTAATAAATTGTATAATTATACGCGTAAAGGGTGGATCTGTTGTGTTCTTTTCTATCCCCGAACATGACACACTGTACATTTGGTGAGCAATTTTGATTCAGACATTCGTCTATAAAGATGTCAACTTTCCTCTAATCCGGTGATAATTAAGGAGAGCCATGGGCAGTGTTAGAGTTCATAATTCCCCGTTTGAAAAAGATTCCATTTCGGCAGAGAAGTTTACATGACCTTAAGGTAAAGTCCCCGTAATGGTTCCGCTACATTTCGGGCGTCATAGCCTTTCATGGAGGTAACCAAGGTTAAACTAATGTTTCATTAGAGTAGCTTGGCTATCTTGGTAGAAGTTAAGTGGTCCAAGATGTAGTGGAAACACTAAAACACAAGAGCAAATGGCGATTTGTTTGAGATATTTAAAAAAAGTTGAAATATAGTTAAAATTAGTTTAAATAAAGATATAAAGATTATCTCAGGAAAGAATGATATCTGATAAGGGAATTTTAGGTTTAAATAATTAAGTGTTTCAAAGAAACAGACTGGCTTCGTATTTTCATAATTACTTAGCAAACATCAAATTATTTTCAAATTGTTGGGTAAAACATCTCAAATAAAATCTAAGCGACTCAATTGATTCTGTAAGCTTTGCATAACATTTCGTTGACAGATGCCCAATCCTACCCCTGCTTATATTTGATATACCCTATTCATAAATGGAGACTTTCCTTTCATATTTTGGTGATGATTATTTCTGAAATTAATAGGTGTAACTTCTCAAATTGCCAACCATGAATTTATGACACTTTATTATAGTTGTATATGCTTGTTTCTCAATTATTTTACGGATATTAAAAACGAATTGAAAAGAAGGTGTACTTTTCAGTTAACCAAGAATGAAGATCTGTTTATCTGGGTTCAAAATTCCAAAATAAGCATGTATATAATACATACAAATGGTTGAAAAAAATGACGGAAAATTTCAAAACACATGTAGATAATCATCGATTATTGGCAATATTTTTTATTAATGGTTGTTGCCGATGGAGCGATACTCGGTCCATGATTTTTATATAAAAAATAAATAACAAAACGTATCAATTCAAGCATAGCATATTTACGTCAGAATAAATATTCCACTTACCTCTTTATTTTATTGCACAAGCGTTTCACTGCAAACGAATTTCAACTCCACACCATTTATAATCTAATTATGAAATTGCCCTGACTATATATGGAATTCGCGGTTAACCTTACGAATGACATACATTTCATTCTTGATTGGCGCCTCGTGGCGAGTTTTGCTTCCTGTTTTTGCTCGCTGAAATATGTTCCAGTTAATACTATGATTATGTTTAATGTGGTATTTTGTTCGGTTTACATAGCTAGTCTGGGTCGTTCAAATAAACACGTTGAATAAATAAGTATTGCCTTTTGTCCCCACTTCTAAGGATAATACAACATCTTTGCTATAGTGTGTGTGTGTGGTGGGACTGCATGTTGATTATGTTGTCCAATTAGTTTCTATATATACTAAATGGAAAAAAAAAACACAGGGTAAACTTTTGTGTCATTTTTAAATAGGAAGTATTCGACTGTATTAAAGTTTAAATTATTTTGATAAAGATTTTTTTCCAACAAAATAAATGCTTTGGAATGAGATGAGGTCTATCATGAGAGGTTAAGTACAAAGTTAGCAGGTTAAAACTCGAGTATGGCTACTACATATTCTAGTTAACCTGCGTTTCTTTTTCTTTTGAGTATATCTTAACAAATACATTTTCAGACAAGATCGTGCGTATATAAGAATACTCCAAATATCGATCATTTGAAATTTGCTTTCGATTATTGTAATTGACAGAAATACGACCGATTATCGATATTATCAAAAATCGGAACGACATTAAGTGTAACAGACAGACTATGTTTACCCAATAATTAAATCCATTATTGCAAAATAACTGTTTGCTTCACATAAGTGGTCACTACTAGGCCTGCGATTTACGGATTATAACTTTTTTCTCTCTCAAGTTTTGACTTTGAATATCAATATTTGTGTCTTTCAGAAATTTAATCCAAACTTCAAGATTACAAATTTTCTGTATTGCAATTAAAATGATCAGTAGAATAGAAATAAGTCTAGTTGGCGTTGTTGTTGGTGTTGTTGTTTGTTATTAAGATATATTTTTATCTCAAGTTATCTGAAGATAATTTTATGCTAAGTCTACTTTTTTAGAGGATTGAAGAAAAAATATAACTTCGACACGAGTGTACACAAAATAGAAACATATAAAATGTCTACCAATACCCGATCACTTCTCGAGCGCTTTGCTCTTCGTTTCCGACTCGATTTTTTTGACATGACAAAGAAAATTTGGGTACAAAATGGAGTGATACCGAGCGAGTTACACCACTTCTAGTACTTTTGTCGAGCGAGCTTGAAAAAAATAAACATCCGATCGCTTGATCTGATCGACTGAGAGAACTACATATTGAGAATCGACCATGCCTGCTTCAAAGCTAAACATGTCAGACTAACATTAAACACGCCTCAAACCTATTTACTTTCAGGCACCGGCGTTTCACTGCAAAAATATTCAACTCTGATATTTTCCACAGACTTTATTCCAAATATGGATCCTCTTTGGTTTTGGTATTTTACGTGATGGTCCTTTTTGTAAACTGTGCATATTTTGTGGTGCGAAAAATGTTTGAAGCTTTCAAAAAAGTGTCATAAATACATGTAATTACCATATAAAAACGAAACTATGTGCTAATTGTTTGATAATTAAAATCCATATAATGAAACACATGAAAGGTTCTCATATCTCGCAAATCATCGAAATGGTCCACTTAATGTTGACCCATGTCACGGTAGCATGTACGGGGAGATTGGCAGCTTTCAACCTTCTATTAACAGGCTGTTTCTTATTATTAAATATAAGGATAAAAATGTGAATTCGAATATGTTATTTGTCTGGACATATGGATAGTGTCTTCGCTGAACTTAGTCTGGGCTTGTGAATTCAAATAACATTATATCATTTGCAATACTTATTGATTAATTTAATATATTAAATCAGATATGCAGACAAAAGTATGAAATTAATCTAAAATATTTAACAGGACTACAATCGGGTCGGTTTGGAGTCATTTCAGGAAATGACTTAAGCGGTTCTTAAGTGGGTATTGACGTCATCAACGTCACGCGGCGATGCGTCATACGTTAAGCGGCCGTCACGCGGCGATGCGTCATACGTTAAGTGTCAAGTACCGACGCCGATTCAAAACTGACGGTTACGTTTTGAAACGAACTCCAGTGTACCAAATTTTGGATTGAATACATCAGCAACGCCATTGATATTTTAACTGTTAATAAACTGCGTTATTTCGACGTCACGTTTGCGCGTGTGTGGTGAAGGAATTACAAGAAGGAAAATACAAATATTTTGTTAATAAAATTGGTTCAACGTATTTTTGAACGATTTGTTTACTGTCCAAAGATGTACACTCATTTACGTTTAAAGTTGCCTTAGGAACACTCCACTTTTACTTTTCTTCAAACGGGAAATGATCTGAGGACTTATACCGCCAGACCGGAATTGTACAATACAGAGCACTCGTATAAACATTCACCAAAAGAGTATTGAACAACATCAGCCACCCCATTCAAAATTAAGTTTGTCCGAATTCAAAATAAAGTTTTAACCTTTTTTCACCCTAGTTTTAGTTTTTTTCTATATATACCCAATCAAGTGGTACTATTCTATTTTTTTTAAATAGAAAAAAAATACCTGTCTGTGAACACACATCCGCTGTATTAAGCGATTCTTGTATTACTCTCAGTCTGTGAGACTCCGAGAACATATGATTTAAGAACAGAAATATATTAATCCCAGATATAAATAGAGAAAATGTTTTAAGACAAATTAATTATAACATTATAGCTTTGCGTTTAAGCAATAAATAAAAGTATATGGAGAAGCTTCACTGACTGTAGGCATGTCCATATTCGCATGTTTCCACTTATTTTGTTTTATTTTATTGTAATATTTGTTCTCTATAAAAAGCTAAAAAATTGTATTTTTTACATATTTTTAACGATTGTTGATGCCCAAAGATGTACACTTTTTAGGTTTAAAGTAGCCTTAAGTACTCCTCACTTTGATTTTCTACAAACGGGAAATGATCTGAGGACTTATACCGCCAGAACGGAAACATATAATACTGAGTACTTGATTGTGTATATCATAACAACTCTAATAATTTTTAAGGTAAAAATCGCAACACAGCTTATTGATAACGGTTTATTGAACTATATACTCAACATCAAATTACAATGTTTATAGCAAAACTATATGGTAAATATTATAATTATAAAGTAGGCTACAATTTGTAATTGAAAAATTACATATAAACAACAAAGGCATTCATAAATCGAAGTTGCAGTAACAATTCATTTTCACTGGTCTGTATCCTGTAATCACTCAAGTAGACTTTTGAACTAAATACGAGGTAAGAGTCTATTCCGCCAGAACGGAAATATAATTAAGTAGACCGTAATACTGTATTATCGACGTACTTAATGTTTTTGAGGAATTGCAATATTCACATGATTCTTTAGCAGAAATAATCTTAACAATGATTCACAAAATTCTTTTTACTATAAATTGACATGTAACATAATACTTATTGAATGTTTATTTATTCTGTTTCACGTTTGGTATAACTATTGTGATCGTCTGCCACAACAAAATTACTGTGAATTATATTTGCAGCGAGAAAATATTGAATGAATAGAGTAGAAAAGTGGTTGGTTTTGTAAATATTTTAATATTTTGATAAAATATGTTCAAATAAATGTAACTTGAATTCGGCAAAACATCGTAGTGTAACATAGAGCTATCATTTATTATGATTGTTAAACAACTTTTAAGCTGAAATATGGCGCCAATATTAGAAAATCACCCGATTTTACAATACGTCGATAATAAAGTTACGTCAATAACAATACACATTTAAAACATATTATAAAACGACCAATGTCAAAACTGTCAGTCATCCCAGCATGAATTTTACAAAATGTTGTACAGAATGTACACAAGTAAAAAAAAAATGCAACAGACATATCTTTTTTTTTTTCAACAGAACAAAACATAAGAAATTAATCATTATATATGTTGTTTTTTTTTTGTTTTGTTTTGTTATTTAATTTCTATATGACCCTGTATTTTGTCAAGAGTCAACCACCAGGGAGATTTCTGACCCTTAGTATATCACTTTGTACTTGTTAATACATACGGACTTGCGATGTTTAAATGTATGGCTGCATGGTTAACTTTACACCCAATATTACCTCGTATTTGTTGACACAGGACCATGTCAGTTATCACGAAGATGAAAGAAGACATCCTCGGTACGATATTCTATTCTGGTTCAATGTCAATCAAGTTCAGGTCACTTTCTGCATGTCCTTCAACAAATCATGTCTCTTTTTTTCTTTTTTTTTTATGATTTAAGTATTTAACATTTATAAATATTACGAGCTATTGTGAAGATGATTCGTTTGTTTTTTTCTTCCTAAGAATATTTAATATGTTTTTTTAATTAAGATTAAAAATTTCCGAAAGGCTAAAATTAATAGATTGTAAATATTTAATAATCTCACTCTAAACTTAATTTAAACAAACTTTATTTCAATGTTACAATGATTTTAAAATTAATTCAGAGATCCTATATTTCTTCAAACGAATATTGAAATTGTATAAATGTATCATTGATTTCATTCAGTTCTAATCGATGTCCGAATATGAGTTTGAATTGATTTTTCTTGTAATGATGATTGCAATTATATATAAACTAGTAATTCGCCTTGTAGGTTTCAGAAGAGTATAAAAGAAACTCGAGAATGTTAACGCTGTTAAGATACAGTTCGGAAATCGCATTCAGTAGATTTGCATAAAATATTTTGTTCAAGAAAATAAATAGAGGAAACATATTACTATGTTGGAAAGCTTGCTTGATGAAGAAACTTAGGGCTCAACGATGAACATGACACGTCGCCGCATGTATACTTACATGACACGCCGCCGCCGCCGCATGTAAACTTACATGACACGCCACCGCCGCCGCCGCCGCCGCCGCATGTATACTTACATGACACGCCGCCGCCGCATGTATACTTACATGACACGCCGCCGCCGCATGTATACTTACGTGACACGCTGCCGCCGCCGCCACCGCATGTATACTTACGTGACACGCCGCCGCCGCATGTATACTTACGTGACACGCCGCCGCCGCCGCCGCATGTAAGTATACATGACACACCGCCGCCGCCGCCGCATGTATACTAACATGACACGCCGCCGCCGCCGCCGCATGTAAGTATACATGACACGCCGCCGCCGCCGCCGCATGACACGCCGCCGGCGGCGTGTCTGTGTATACATGCGGCGGCGGCGGCGGCGTGTCATGTTAGTATACATGCGGCGGCGGCGGCGGCGTGTCCGGCGGCGGCGGCGTGTCATGTAAGTAAACATGCGGCGGCGGCGGCGGCGGTGGCGTGTCATGTAAGTTTACATGCGGCGGCGGCGGCGGGTCATGTAAGTTTACATGTATACTTACATGACACGCCGCCGCCGCATGTTAACTCTGGTCTAAGAAATATGACTCGTGGATACCGGAAGATGACCTCCAGCAGTATAGTTAATAAGAGGCGCCTTTGAGCGGTAACGTCAAAACGCGATGGAAAGGGAAGACAGCCAAGAGTGGCGTTTCTTCGGCAGTAGAGTTCCGAAAGCCGAAATCGTCTACATTTGTCAGATCGTCATCGTTTATATGATCATCATCACTTCCATCGCGAATTTATCTCTGAAGAACGGAAATCCGGAACTGTGGATCAGTTTACTTTGTAGCGCCATAGGTTACGCGCTGCCGTCCCCGACACTGAGACATGGACGAGCACTACTTGTTTCTGAGCAGCAGCTTGTCAACAGATCGGCATCCATCTAACGAACCGGGGGATTTCACCGTCGAATTACCACGATCTTACGAACTCAAAGGCCAGTGGACTTGCGCGCTGAAGGAAATAATGATTTCGGCTCGAGAAGATATACTGTATGTGTGCTCTGACATTTGCTCAGAATCCTACGCCGAGAACACCATGATTCCCGTGCTGCGGGCGTTACAAAAACCAAGAGAAAAACAAGTGGTTACCTTTTTTCGGATTCGACTGTACGCTGTACCCTTCATCTGAAAAAATGGAAGTAGACAAATGGAGGAGACATTTTCAACGTATGGCGGAGGGGAAGGTCGAACCGACTCACAAAGGTCACTATATCGTGGAAGATATACAAGCTGGAGAGGGTAAAACGAGTGAACATGAAATTGATTTTGTTACATCGATTGCCCACGCTGTCGAATTGGCCAAGTCGGAACTCAAAGAAGATGAGAGTCAGTCACCTATCCAAAGGAGAGAACGAAACCCGTCGCTCACGCAGTGAGAGAGAAAACCTAGATTCGTTGACAACGTATTTACAAAATGAGCGCAGATAAACACTATAACGATCTGACCTTATTTGAAGGTGTAGAAAGCCACTGAAAAAAAAGTCTGAATGGATCACAATAGGACCTGTCGATTAACTAACGGAAGGGCTTACGAATATAATCCACTTCACAGGATTTTTCTTCCAAGTGGATCTGAACTGTTTTTAAGTTATGTCTAATCTATACGACATTTTATACTATTTCATGATTTTTTTTTTTAATGTACATGTATGTGTATGTTTTGTGTGTGAATTTGTGACGAAGTGTAACTTTATTATAGTAAATAAAAATAAAATAATATCCCTTTCGTTGACTCGAATTTGTTAAACATTATAAAAAAAAATATGTGTCAGAGCTGTCGATATAACGATAAACGGCAAACCGTGTTATGGCGTTTTAGTTATTTAAAACGAAAGTAAACAGGAGATTATATCGGCATAACCAATTCCCGTATATCATTCAGACATTAAAACAGAAATTTTAAGAGAAGATCCAATTTATATTCAAATAAAAATGATAATAATAATACTGAAAAAAACCTGAATGACCGGTACCGACAGAATGTTGGGACTGAATGGAATCAATGATACATTTATACAATTTCAATATTCGTTTGAAGAAATGTAGAATCTCTGAATTAATTTTAAAATTATTGTAACATTGAAATAAAGTTTGTTTAAATTAAGTTTAAAGTGAGATTATTAAATCGTAACATCTGACGTACTTGATACATTTTCGATTTATGTATGTCTTTGTTTCCGGTTTGAGGAATTGTTTCTTGCTGCTGATGATGATGATGGTGGCGGTGGTGTTGCTATAATCAATGCTAACATACGTATATGTCATACTCGGTACGTTTCCGTTCTGGCGGTATACGTCCTTATATCTCTTCCCGTTTGAAGAAATGTAAAGTGGGGGAGTAATTGGATACTTGCGTTCCTTAATTGATGAACGCTGGTATAATGTTTAAATAAACGGGAATATTGAGAGCATCTTTTTTTATTTGATATAAAAATAAATTAAATTGTACTTTGCATCATGTACCTATGTTATTATGTTGTATTATATATAAGAAATGTGTGTGTGTGTGTGTGTGTGTGTGTGTGTGTGTGTGTGTGTGTTAATCATCAAATTGTACGCGAGTATTAAATATTGGATGTTTTTAAAGTGTATCTTCCGTACATTGTACCTCGTATGAATGTGTAAAATTGCGTAGTGTTTGTCATTCAAACTTTGTATATCAATATTTCTGACTTACGTACTCAAATAATCATTAAATCTAAAAAAGAA
>CM037792.1:22575030-22585089 GCA_021229015.1 Solen grandis | reverse complement strand
CCCCCCCCCCCCCCCCCCCCCCTCCGCGGGATTCTGCTTGGTTCGTTGCGAGATCCGAGATCACCAGAAAAACAAGGCGTCGAGAAATCATAAAATACTTGAAAATGGCGACATGCCCACAAGCTTGCAAACCATACAAATACTTAAAGAATCTCTCTTGTGCATGAAACATGTCAACACGGAGATTTCTCATAAGTGCGAGGACCACGATGTCTATATATGTGACATTTGTCTCGGTAAAGACCATCGCCACTGTTCCAAAGTGACGGACATTGCGAATGTTGAAGACACTGAAGATGATCACACAATGATGAAATCGCTTGCCACACTTAAGGATAAAATAATGGTCCTTAAGAAGAATAAAGAAAAACAGCTCTCAAACATTGATGAAGAGAAGAAATTAATTGCACAAGAGAGAGGACGAATTAAACAAAACCTAATATCAAAATTGAAAGTTTTAAATAGAGAGCAGATGGAAAATACTGATTCATTTGCACAATCAGTAATAAAATCAATGACAGATAAGTGTGCTGAAATTGATTCATATGAGTCCGACATATCTGCTTTACTTGAGGTATTACACGTGGTTGCAATTACTAAACCATCTGTATCGATTGGTATCGTATCTGAGATGATACAAAAGCACATTTGTCGAATTGAAAAGCCTTTGCCACAGAGAAAAAAAAACTGAAGATATACAGCTCTCTCATTTGTTCCCTCAGTTTCCACATCTGATTTTAATTCGTTAGGTGATGTTAAAAAACACTAAAAGAGAGTTATGAACTTCAGCAATTCCATGACGGTGATATACTTTCTAAAAAGTCCGCACAGTTGTCGAATGTTGGTGTCAAGGAAGTAATGAAGCCGGATACGTCTGAATTAAAATAGTGCAAAATGTTGGAATAGCCTCTCTTATGGATGGTAAAGTAGTTATTCTTGACAAGACAAAGGACAACATAAACCATATGAAAAATAATTTAATTAGTTATGTCTCATTGTCTCTCATTGTCTCTCAAACCAAAGGCAATGTTTTCATTATCAGATGACGATATAGCCGTTGCTTTCATCCAGTAGATTGCTTGATACACCTATTCAATGTCGGATCGGACCTTTAAGAAGAAAAGCAGTTTTCATGTGAAACACGACTTCATTCATTTAAGCCATAATGGAGTCCATTTGACATTATTGTGTAGAAAAAGTGGACACATACTTACATATATAATCGAAACTCGACAGCTTCACGATGGAAAAATCATGAACACATTTTTACTACCTACAAACATGAACCCAAAAAGGTTTCATATGTTTGAGTGATCATTTTTTTTCTTCATAATATATTGAATACCGTTGATAGAAATAATCGAGGCAAGAATTTCAAAAATTGTGCAAATCCACAAAAAACATATAAATGGAGCATATGGATGTCGAAATGACAGATCTTAATTCTAATTGGCGGAAATCTGAAATCATCTCCTAACGAACGGCGGAACCATAATAACACACACACAAAAGAAAAAAAAACAGATTAAAACAGCAATGTTTCTACATTCTGAATAAGCAAATGTAACAAAACTTTGCATGGAAACCTTTGTGAGGACCTGGATATTGTTTGCACGATTTGCTTGAATCGATCAACAGGAATGGCTGGTTTGCTGCATATAAAAATTAAACTTTTAATTCAATATATTCGTTTCGGGCTAAACATTAAGGCTACTTAAACGAACTGTTATTGAACAAATAGCATTTCCAAGTTGCATAATGCTAGAATTCATAGCCATTGCTGGTTCATTCGTGTAAATGTGTAGATTTTAAGGTGATTTGGTGGATCGACTAGTTCATATAATAATACAACAGATTATGCCTTTATTTAAACAAGTGACTTAAAATTGTAATGACACCTACAATTTTTTCATTATAGTTTTATCTAGTGATCATTTCAATGTCAAACATGTTGAGTATTTTCAAATGCACTTGTTTATGCTTTTGAATGCACCCGTTAATACAGTGTTCGCGAATATACCTTCTGCTTAAAACATATTTATTTTCCTAGAGCCACAAGGAAACCCTTTTAATGAAATTAAGGTACATGCGCATGACTGTATACCGAGAAAAGAAACTTGCCAATATACTGTTAACCTTTACGCTACCCGAATACTTATCGAAATAATTTTACAGAATTAGGCATTATTCAGATAGTATGTTGTTTGACAGAATTATGGACTCATTATTAAAAATGATGTTCTCACTTGCAGACCTGTGACAATTAATTCCATTTTCACAAGTTGTCTTCTACTTAATTTTCATTTAGTATTTGCTTAATATTGGCTTTCTATATTTGTTTTAATCATTTATTAATTTATCTATCTTTCATGTGTGGTCTGCTCTTTAGTTAAGTTGCTAAGTCACAGGACGGATTTCCTGAAAACGTGCCTTATTCGAAGTTATCACCACACTCGGTGTTTGCTACATGGAAAAAATGATAAATTTAAGATGAAAGAAATACTAGCGGTTTTCTTAGCCCCGCAAGTATTTAATTTTCTTCCTCAAGTTTCGGATCATGAAAAAAAGATCTGATATATTTTCCATATTCAGTATGACTTGTAATAATTGATTATATGCAACTGATTGTATTGATTTCATTGTTTGTATATATGCTATGTATAAATATGCTATGCTCTTCAGCTTAAGGGGAAAAGAAATAAAAGTAGTTCTTTGACCTTGACATTTGATTTCTATCACTGAGAACCCATATTTCAAATTACTTGTCTCTTCCAAACCTTTGCCCAATATTCTTTGAGTTTGGAGCCAGACTCGAGCATGATTCTTTCATGACGCCTCCTTGTAATATGCTATGCATCCAAATCGAGAAACATAGATTGAATTGGATTCGACTATATATATATTTCAGACATATGAATCAGAAAGTCCACAAGCGTTACATTCCCATTGGCATTAAGCCAAATATCTCATTCATCTAATTAATGAAAATTAATAACTGATATTGTTGAGTTGGAGTTCACCTCAAATAATAAATCCGAATGACTCATCCGGGACTGGAATTGGTGAAAAACTGAGGGAATTGTTTAGAAAAAAAATGGAAATCTAAACCATTAATTAGTATATTTAAACCGATTAAGTAATTCAATTAAAAAAAAACTTGGACAAAAGTCACCAATCCCTCATGACGATTTCTGCCTTTGACCAGGAATATGTTGCGAAACACACATGATGCTTTGGTATTTAATCAAGTTTGTTATTTTGCTGTCGACTAATTAATCTATATACTTTGATAGTTCGGGTTATAGCAAAATAGTCTGAATAAAAAAAACGTTTATTAAAACGATTCCATCAACGTAACAGTCACGGAAGTAGGAACCCATTTTTTTTTTAATAATTTTGCTCTAAATGGGTCAGGGAAAGGGCTCCCCGATATATTGGGTGTTAGAATAAAAACACAAAATAAAGGGTAAATGCATTTTTATGTAATCATATACATTTATGTAATTATACAAAATCGTAATAATGGAGCTGTGATGGTTAAGTCCCCATATTGCCCGAATATTTCCAAAAATAATTTTCACATCATCAAACAATAAATTTTCTTTTCTATACAAAATGTTATCTTACAAAACGAGTTTTCATTATAACACGACTCATACGGAGGAAATTATTTTTACCAGTGACTTTGTCTCTTTAACGCAGGTATGTGAATTGGTACATTGTGACCATTATTGATTTTAAAAAGCGGACTTACACATCAATATGGATGACACAACTTCTCCCAGGAATCAAAATATTTCTGGGTGAAATACGAGTAAAATACTACTTACACATCAACATAAACTGAACAACATTTTCCTTTGTATCTTGTTTCAAAGCAAAGTACTTATGGCAGTTACCTCCCTTACAGTCAAAACTTGTAAGGGGAGATGACTGCGTGGGAAATTTCGGAAACTCTCGGTACTTTGATACGGCAATATTCGATTTTTATAATGTAGTGATAACGGAATGCCGACCTTAGGCGTCGACCAGGAAGACAAACAGCTCTTGTTTTATCTTAGGAGTACGTGTCTTCTGTATAGGTTATGAAAGTCTTCCCGTGCTACTATGAATAAAATGTATTTTTAATTGAACATAAGATAAATGTTGAAATTAAATGTGAAATAAAAATCGAAACACAGTGAAGTATGACGTAACTCATCTGTTCATGTTTAATGTACAGATACGATTTTGATCAGAGAAAAGAGATATCCTTCAAAGTGATAAATAAGTAAGTATATTTACGTATGATTCTGAAACCATAGATAGGTTTTAATTCTAGATTTAGATGACCTTTGATAACATTTCGTTATTCCCGTTTACCAGTACAAATGTACAACACATATTTCACGAAAAGACACGTACAATGCAATACAAACGGAGCTAGAATTCAATAAAGCGAATAAGTCCAATAATCTTGTCCAAATCGATGGTATTTCTTATATAAACGAAAAAATCGTTTTACATATTTATTTTGTTGAGTTGATCAAGATAACCATACTGTTTTACAGCTGTTTGTTAAGCCAATATGTCTTTCCGTATAACATAATTATAATTACATCTGACTCCATGACATTGGATTGTTAACAATATGCATTGCAGATTTTTCACAATATTTTTTTTCTGAAAGCTATCTCCATAAAGATAAATTGCTGATTAATAATATACAAATAAGCACTGGTCAACTTACTTGATGTACCCTTTGCCTTATTTGTTAACTTTCAGGGGAAAAGTTATGCATATATGTTTCAGGCAGCGTTTCTAAAATAATATAGACACATATTCTCTGGAAAGTTTGAAGTTGTGAGAATATATATTATTTAGAACTTGTGAGTGACGAAAAATCTCAAGATAGGATTCTTTGAGAAACGATGAATTCTGGATGATGCTAGTAATTTTAAAACATGAATCGCCATTAAAGATGTGGTAAACATTTACGTTCCTTTTACATATAACCTTTATTTTGGTTTCCAAAGGAAACTGTTGTTCATTTTACTGCTGAAAAAATACACGGCTGGAATAATAAAGACGGAATGGACAGGACGAGATTGATCACTTACACATTCTCACTTGTGTTTCCCAAGGTAAAATGGAAGGACAGCAATCTTTGTGCACATGATTCAGTGACGTCACTATTTCTCGTGCACACATCCCTGTTTGGTTCGTTTCATCACAAAACATCATCAATAAATGTACATACTTGAATTGAGCAACTTTTGATGGTTCAGTAATATTTCAAACACATCAAAATAGTGTATTCCGAAACAAAATAAACTCACACTATATTTACACAACTTAAACATGGGTATAATACATATTTGTTTACATTATAATAGCAACGTACCAGTACAGAAAGCTCTTTTAGCATTGTGTGGTTATTATTGTTTAATCTAAATACACCTCTTAAACATGAAGTTTACTCAGTCAAAAAAGAAAGTGTGCATGAAAACTTCGATACTAGTCGACCAATGTTTGTCAAACTATCATCACGGAATAAGTACACCAATACTGTTCAGTTGCACTCCCTAAATTATCCTTTAAATTGAAATAAAAAATGAGTTTGTGTTAATTGTGGATTTTCATACATAGTTGCCAAAATAATATGCATATTTTCTTTGTTAACTGAGAAGATAATCATGTTACAGCAAATACCACTTGTCAGTTACTTAACATTTGAAATTATCCACACAATGTCGAGGTCAACCTGTAGAATACCTTAACCATGAATTGTAATTGTTCTGGATATGAGTCTAATTTATGGGTAATAGTTTCGGCTTCTCAGAAACAAAGCTCTGATCTCTCTATTAATAATTCTCTATCTTACAGTAATAGTCACCTGTGTTAAATGATAAAGACTAAAAAAAAGTGTTTAATGAGATAGAAATGTTTTGACTGCATCAAATTGCCTATAAATAACGTGCAAAAAATACATATAATTATATAGATATAGTGTAACCCGCATGTTGTATACATAAGCTACCAGTGTCATAGAAAATATTCAGGAAAGCTAACACTGTGTATACATAAAACATATAGCCATTATACATAAAAAAGGGTAAACACCCAACAATATTGATATACAACTAAAATTATCAACAGAACCATATTCACTGTCAGAACTGTCTATATCTCTATCCGGTCCTATTTACTACATACGCTGAACTAAATTCATTGCAGACAGCACTGTGTAGACACAGAACTATATCTACTGCAGATAGCGCTGTCTATACACATAATTCACCCTTAAATTAAACACACAATAATGTTTAAAATTTGTATATACACTTAACTATGTTAACTGCAGATAGCTCTTTGTATACACATGAGTGTGCTTACACTTAACAATATTTAGTGCATACACCAAACTTTATCTAGACCAACGAGCACTGTCTATACAGCGAACTATGTTCACTGTTGATAGCTCTGTGTATATACAGAACTATGTTTACTGTTGATAGCTCTGTGTATATACAGAACTATGTTTACTGTTGATAGCTCTGTGTATATACACAGAACTATGTTCACTGTTGATAGCTCTGTGTATATACAGAACTATGTTTACTGCAGATAGCACTGTGTATATACACAGGACTATGTTTACTGCAGAAAGCACAGTGTATATACACACAGAATTATGGTAAAAGCAGATAACAATGTGTATACAAAGAACTATGTTAACTGGAGATTAACTTCTGGATTCAGAATCTCCTTGGTGGCCCCTGTGATTAAGATAGACAGTTGCTAAAGTTGTAGGGTATGGAGGTACTCAAAATACCATGAATGATTGAGTAGTCAAAAGTCCCCAAATTATTGTGTACACATCATTGAGTAACTTTGAAATATTACGACACTGGTGCAAACTGCTACTTGTTAGTTTTTTATATGTGCTAAACATGTTCAAATCGTGTAATTATTTAAAAAAGGCATCTAAATAAATGAATATATGTATGTCTATATTTTTATGTCCTTATTTATATGGAATATCATTTGTGAATTTCTATGTGCACTTATGTTGAAAGCAAGTTATTTAAAATTCATTTATAGTTCATCATTTTATTTAGGGGATTTGACACTCCTATCTTTTATTGCTAGGGGATATTTAATACCTTGCCGCTTTTGGACTTAGGGTATTTTGAAGCTAGGGGATTTTGAGTGTCTCCCTGTTTAAACACAGAAACATGGCAATTGCAAACAGAACTGTGCATAAAACAGAACTGTGTTTACATCAGATAGCACTGTGTATTTACACACAATTGAGCATAGCCCCAATAATATTTACTGCAGTTAGCACTGTGCATACAAAAACGTCAGAATTACAAAATCAATTTAAACATGCAAATGAAATGGTTAACTTCTATTAAATTGAATTGTAATTTAACCCACTTAATGCAAGTTACGTTAAATACATGTTATAAATAAAAAACAAACATATTATTTAAGTTATGAATTATTACATGATTGTTTCACAATAACACACCTCATTCCCTTCGAAGACTTTGTAAGCACACTCTAACATGTCTTGTGACGCTCCTGCGTGTTTCACATTTGTCTAAGTAGATTCAAATATGTCAGAATCCTTGGACAATGTGTACTATTGGCAAGTATAAATTATGTGTTTAAATCCGAGAGAGAACTTAACTGTTGATGATGCTTTTCAATACACATTCAAACAAGACATCTGCAGCATAATAAAATTATATCATGAACACAAGTTTTCCCATTCATATGTTGTTTCATTATTTCTCAAAGCAGATTTAATTGCACCTTTTAAAACTCAGAAACTAAAAAAAATGCTGAAAATGATGAAATAGTTCATGTTTATGACAAAAAGGTCCGGTAATTGTAAGAATCGTGTTTCTTCATCCGCAAGCACTTCTTAGTTTGCTTCATGAGAAACGTGACGAAGGTGTTGAGCCTCTCGCCCACGCTTTGGAACATGACGATACAGAGAGGGATGCCCACCAAGGCGTAAGCCATACAGAAGACCTTGCCGCCGTTGGTCTGAGGGGTGCAGTGCTCATAACCTGAAATGGGAGGCAACACATTCAGTATTTGTTTAATTGTTTGTTTGCTTGGGTCTAACGCCCAACGGACATTTCTCTATGTGAAACAAATTCAGAGATTCCTCACTTCGATATCACGCCGGTACACATGTGGTATAATACCACATCCAGTCACATTATCCGGACATTGAGTGAAACTGTCCTGGAATAACTATTTTAAATATTTCCCAGTACATGGAGAAAGTGGGCTTAGATCAAAAGGTTAATTTTTTAATAAGGTAATGTTTGCATTTTCTGCTTTCCACGTATGTGTAACAAAACAAAATAGTCTTAATAAGTCTGGGAGGACCGTCAAACGTGTGGTCCATTCTGTTGCATATATACAATAACTATGATAAAGTGAAAGCGTATATTATTAAAGAAAATGCATAAGCATGTATGCATAATTGCATTATGTACATGTTTGTTTGAATTTTTAAATTATATTATTTCACCCATGGTTATAGACAAATACTATTTCCATGCATGAAGGAAGCCTTCTAATTCCAAACAATATTCACTATTATTGCTTAAGACTACGAACGAAGCATGCTGTTGAGATGTTACATGATGGGATAATCGGTAGAAATGAGAAACTGACCAGAGGCTTGTCTTAACAATAGTTTAAAAGACCTATAATGTAACTGTCAAAATGGCGGGCGAGAAAAATGAAGAAAGATCTACAGGAAAAGCATTCAATGTTTGAGTCAATTGTTAGATTGCAGAGGTTCAGAAACCATGACCTTGATATATGATTTGTATGTAGATAGCACAGGAATTGGAAACGATAACTGAATCATCGTCCATTATGAATAAAAAGCTCGAATTCCACATTGCTACAATCGCTATGTATTACCTAAATTTTCATTAGGTAGGAAAGCACTTGTGTATCATGCTCAAGTACATAAATGAAATGATGTGAATAACTAAGTAAGTAAAGCCATTTGTTAAGATATTACATATTTGTGTGTTTTAGTAGAGAAAAAAGAATGATGAAATTATCCTTGAAAGAATTATCAGATCAGGGTCTTCTCTGTTTACTCATATAATATATTGTACCTTAGCTTCTACACGGTAAAGAAACATTTTCATATACCACTTCAAGTTCATTTAAGTAAGATATATATGCATCAAGTAATAAATATACTGGGATTGGTACAAATGTATTGTGACTGATTCTTTATTTCAATATATTTACAATAGTTTTGCAGCAGGTCTTCGATATGCACATGAATATTCATGAGATAAAGAGTAAAAAGTATTTTACTGCAAAACACATGCGCAAAGCAGGCTTTACGAACGAGTCCTGAAACTAGTAACTGAAGTCTGGATTTACAATTTTAAAGTCCCCTCACCGCTGTGGTTCGAATCCCGGCAGGGACTTCGGATTTTTCATGTGAGGAAGCCTTCCAGCTGGCTTGCGGTAGGTCGGTGGTCTTACCCGGGTACCTCTGTGTACTCGGGGTCTTCCTCCACCTGTAATTAGCTGGACGTCGCTATATGATTGAAATACTATCGCAGCGATGGTAAACCCCAATACAACAATACAACAACAATTTTAAAGTTGATGTATAAGTACGCGTTATTGAAATATGTCGGTTCAGAGAGAAACTCAAACATTTTCATGATTTTACACCTACAATACCTTTGTTTGTTATACTTCACTACAGTATCTTAGTAAAAACATGGAAAGCAAGCAACTCTGTCACATTTGGTCTACGTTATCTTAGCGCCATTCTGTATTTTTCTCTTTGCTTTGATCACGTATCAACATATGTATTAAGTGCAGAAATTTACAATTTTCCTCTCCCGTTTTCTGATTTCTTCGCAGTCTTCCAGCGTTTTGATTAATTTTTTATCAACCATACGTGGTCGCTGTACAGATTTTTTTTTGATAAATTAAACTATACAATTTTGATGATAGACAGGTTATCTTAGCTATTTTTATTGTTTCGAAAGAATATGTTAAAATAAATGA
>CM037792.1:22524930-22574930 GCA_021229015.1 Solen grandis | reverse complement strand
AACTCGCGAGATTAAATAGCTCATAGTGTGTTTGTTTCGTTCAACTATTAAATAATACAGTGTTTCTTCCGAATTCTGGATAATCTAAAATCAGGAAACTTCCGAAGTACAGACAGGTTCCTGTGTCTAGAAATGTCTCCTTCTTTATTTTTATATGAATTTTTGAATTCCGGAACTTCCAAATTCTGAAATCCGGACAACATTCTTTTGTAAAATTTGGGTTTTGTCACTGCTCTCTTACTTCCAAAATCCGGAAAGTGCAAAAAGGGTCAAAGATAATATCTTGTGGTAAATTCCATTGTTTACCAATCCGCAGTAATTTACAATGATCATGTGTTAGAATGACAACCTGTGAAGGGTAATTAGAACTGAGATTGCAAACGAGCGTCTCTCGTTTGAACGTTTACCTATCGGCGGTGATCATTTACATATTTTGACACATGTAAGATTCACAGACTGTCAATAAGCAGACAAATATCTAGATAATTAGATAGTAGTATACTATTTAAGTAATAATTATTGGACTAATGGGTGGTGTTTGCATCTAACACATTTAAGGTTGGTATTGTAAGAAACTTGATAAATTGGCCACAAACTTCCAAAAACTTTTGGATATTGAATGGAGTTCTAGTTTTTATTATGACAAATTGGCATACATAGATAAATATTTGTTTTCTAGCATTATATTCAGAGTCACAAACGCTGTTATGTATAAACAGTAATGGCCATATTCACTACCAAAAGTAACCACTAGAGTTTGACATGTATACTTGTCGAGATTATACAACTGTATATTCCGGAAACTTCCAAAATCCGAAATCTTTGGTCCCGTGAGTGTTCGGACTTTGGAAGTTAAACTGTATATAAATTGAAAAAGAAATTATAAAAATATAAAGTCATAATATTTTTTCGGAGAAAAAATAAATCGGATATCTGTATCTTAACTCTCAATGGAAAGACCTACGTATTTAATGAGTAGTTTACAGGTTGACATAAAACGATTATAATACATTGTGGGAACGATTTGTAACTGGGTACCATGAAACATAAAGTATTTCATAGAATGCGTCTTATAGCAGCTTGTTCAAAGTTGATTGGTAGAAATAAAACAAGTTGTTTTTTTTCAATTCATACTCGATAATCTTGGTGAAGTCCGTTGTATAGGTCACAATGCACGGTAAAACGCTATTTTTTTGGTAAATAACCACATCTTGGAACTTCGATTAAATAAAGAATACGGTATCCCCGAGGTAGTTGCTGGCTATACCACATGACACATTTCGCAGCATAGCATCTTCACCAGACCTGGGAAGCGAGTAGTAGTATTTAAAGTTTAATGAGGGAGGGTCTGTCCGCAACCTAGTGCATTTTGCACAGACCCCGGAGTTTGGCCCTCACCCCTTAAAAGTTTGTTTTTGATATTTTTCATAAGGAATAATTTTGTGAAAATATCTTAATTTACAGAAAGATAATGTACTTAATAAAATGTTGATTTTGAGTATGGTAAAGATATCTTGAAGTAATATATGGCTAATTTAGATCAGAAAGCATATGATCTCTCTGTTTGTTATGCATTGCTGTTGCTTTGTGAATTGTTATGTTTAGCCAGAAGGATATGCAAGCAAATGCTCCTAGAGTTCCGCACACCCCGACCCCGGCCAATCAGCTACCGGTTAAAGTAAGTAAAGAAAACAAAATTGTCTATAAACGAGTATTTGACATATTGACAAGATCAAATATTTGAGATTGCCTAAATGTAAAGGATAAATTAATAGGATGTATATTTTCATTTTTTTTTTTTTTTTTTTTTTTAAATTTGTGGTATAGACAAGCACCCACCACGACCTTCCATGGGAATCTTACTTCATCTATTTCTATAGGGTATCTTTTACATACTATACATATTGGGGGATTATTTGAGAAAACAAAAATAATTTATTTGCGTTGAGTTGATATATGTTCTTTTTTTTTAAAATACACATAGTATACAAACAAATGCAAAAGAAAACATATATTGTTAAAATGCCATGTTTGCTGGGGATGACTTTTTATGCCATTCAAATGTGAGAAATATTTGATTATAATATCCCATCCTTGAACTTTAGAATATATTCAAGCACAATTCGGGACGGTTTTTGATGCCATTTGAATTTTTAATATATGAAAGACTTAATAGCCTAGCAGAAATTCTAAAAACTAACTATATTTTAGTCTGTATGCTTATTTTTTTTTTATCAAATGTGACCTCAGACCTTGATAGTTTGTATTTATTGTTGGAGAATTCGTTAGTGCGATTATATATGCAGTCAACGTATGCACAAAGAATGAATGTGATCTGTCATGTGACGGCACACGGAAATAGAAATTCTAAATGTAAGTTTTATATCGTTCGTAACGATATAGTTTGTGATGGAGAAACTACCAACTAATATTTTAAAATTTCGCGAAGTTGCATTGGATGACCATTCATATGTAGATGGGTAACAAATTAACAATAGATGTAATACACTTAGTCTAGTTAAAAGTTAAATGATTGACCATCTATGAACAAACTGCTTTAAGTCAAGAGCCAGTATTTAGTGACAAAATATTTTTTGTTAAAGCATCTCATTAGATGGTCCTTAACTCAGAACTCGATTTTTACTAAAGGTATGTATCTATCCTATCAATATCCATCTACAGATGCATACACACCCGATACAACATTCCGGGATTGTTCCGTGATTGTAAGAACAGATGGGTGATTTCCTCATCACAGGCAATACCGTCAAATTTCCTATTATAATTTGCTGCTCTCGAATGATTATATTCACTTTGTGATAACTTTATAGGATGAACATACGATTGATTTCTACCGATCACCTGTGAATGAGCTGCTTTAATACCTATTAATGCATTGCTTTCATAACATGACAAAACATTGATTTATGTTTTTGAAAACCCACTTTAATCGCTGATAACTTGTTTTATTTATATTACCTATAATAAACGTGTACTTATACTAGAAAAAAAATCCAATGAATTATCCCTGATGCATGTCAATATATAATTGGATAAAAGACAGACTATATTAATTAAAGCCGGCGTTATTATATAGCATTAGTTTTATTCAATTAAGTGACATTAGTAAAAGTGGTTTCCTATTGGACACCAATTGCAAAATATTTATCCGATAGTGGCAGTCAGACGATTTAATTATTGTGTAAAACATACATTATAAGACACTGACTGTTAAATGATCGGCTGGGAATAAGGAATCCGCTTTGTTAATAAAAAATACTTTAATATCAGACATTGTGCGATATTTAGGTAGCTGGTCCGTTTCACTAAATATATAACGAACACAATTCGCAAAAAGTGTCCATCAATTCTTTCACTCAATTTTAACGACGTTCGGAGAGCGGGACTTTGGAAGCGGACATCGGACTTAGAGTGAGGGCTGTTCCAAAATTATATAACATTGAATTGTGCATGGCTTACGAATCATTGGTTTCACTTTTGAAAGGATTAACTGCGTCGTGATTTTTATATTGTTACAACCATTTTTTTGTTTTGTTTATTTTGTGCTCTCTCTCTCTCTCTCCCTCTGGTGATTCAAACATAATTTTACGAATTTATCTTAAAATCTAAAATGTAAGCGGTATTATACTTGTCATGGCTTATATTACCGAAAGGATGTAACCACGGATTTGTTTTGTTAGCTCCGCCTGGAAATTCATATTTCGTTATATGATTTGATAATAAAAATGTTGTGTACATTACCTCTCATACAGTGAATATGATCCCGTTTTTATATCGTTCATGACAAGTAGTCGGGTTCGATTTTAAGGACGGTGCGAGGCAAAGCAAACAAAAAAAGTTTCTTAGTTCAAATATTTTATCTTAAATAAAATACATGTGTAATTGGAATTACTGAAACTGCTTAAACCAAATTAACATTAGTCAGCGTTCTTTTTGGAAGAATTCGATTTAATATATGGTTTTGCATTATAATGACCACTGTTTTGCAAAATACGTTTCAAGAAAGTGATGGACTAGTTTTCTGTAACATTACGAGAAGACAGATACCTTTGGAGGGAAAAGGGTTTATCAGTGCCAACGCTATATTTTTAAAATATAATCGCAGTCATTGAAATCTAATTCGATACGTGTACCTCCAAAGTGTGCGGTTGTGTGCGGTTACGTGTGATCGCGTGTGTGTGAATCTGTATTTATATACCCTGGCTACGACATACCGAAGTCATTAAAATAGTATTGAGATAATTCCCTTGCTGGACGCTGAGTACATAAGGATACTTCCAGGACTGGTTGGCCCGGTGCCAGGATAATGCGACTTGGTATGATATCATTTCACTTGTTTACGGCTTGATGTCATAGTATGCAAAAATATCTCTTATATTTACAATGTAAATACTTTTAAATAAATCGTAAATATTTTTTCGGAACAGTCTTCATTTAAAGTCCGATGTCCGCTTCGAAACCCTGCACTAAGAACTCCGTTCAGGATGTCTATTTACACAATATAACAAAAAGAATGCGATCTAATTCATTCCATTAAATAAAGCAAACACTTTATGAGAAAAAAAGCACAATAATGATATTTCATTAATTTGAACTTTCGCTCACGAAGATTTTTTTCCGTACAAACTTTAATAAAACGGGACCCCGCAGAGCTGCGGCTGTACTTGGAATCATTCGTATTTCCATATCGCGTGTAGGCTTTTAGGCTAACAGACAATGGCTTGTTTCACTTAATTTCGTGCCAAAAGTATCTTCATATGCGTAGATTCAGAGATGCAAAAAAAAAGAGTGTTTTTCTAGTGATTTTCTTTTCACAAAAATATAAGTATAAAAGCAAATATAATGTCAACTTTCCATGTTTCATTGTGAAAATAAGAAACAATAGATTTATTGAAGAACAATATTCTGCGCTAGGCAAAACATGTACCAAATAATGGGGGGTTGGGGGGGGGGGGGGGGGGGGGAGGTTAACGTCCACCAACAGTAAACAAGTATTTCAATCATTTCGAGAGGATATCTACTTTGAGACAGATATAATGCTGCAACACTGCAGTATCACACCATAGACATGTGGCATGATACCACACCCAGTCACAATACCCTGAAACCGGGCCACCCAGTCCTTGAATTTCGCTTAGATCCTGAGCGCCAAGCAAAAAAAAAAGCCATACTAATACCATTTTTTACGAATCAGGTATGACGCGGCCGGGGATAAAACCCACGACCTCCCGCTACCGAGGCGGACACTCTAAACATTCGGCCTCAAAAGACGGTCTTCGATAATGAAACAATCAAACTATTTCATGCCTGAACAGTGAAGGTTATATTGGTTATAATTCATGTCAACTTGTGTCATGTGTTTAAATATTTCGTAAAACTTGATGGAATGCGTCTCTATGTAATTTGAAGAAAAAAACAAGAAAAAACAAAAAAGAAAAGAAAAAAAAACAAAACATTAGCGCTATATATTGTTGGTGAAAATCGAACATGGGCAATCAATGACCGGTTATGTATGTTAACAATAAGTTAGCTTTTGTTGCTACCTCTGTCATCATTCCCAACAGTCAGGAAATTGATCTGGTTATAAAGTGAATATAGTTGGTGCTATATTGAGATCTGTATTACATCCCTTTATGATTCACAACTTTCATTTTTTTCTTCAATAAGTAAACATTTAATCATGTTTTGATTACAGGCAAGATAGTTTAAGTAACCTAGTGTATTTCACGCGATTTCTCGAGGTCGGACGGGATCTGAAAAAAAAATCGAAGAATCGCCGAATTCGAGGAATCATTTAATTGTCAAAATTCAATACATATACATCTGTTGATACCTTAACGTCGTCTTTTCATTAATTATTTTGTTACGTTTAGTCTTTAATAATACTTTATTAACATTAAATATGTTTGAAAAAAAAAAATCACACGAACATAGCTTTCATTTAGGGAATTAAGTCAGAAATAAGTTCTTTTTTAACGATGATTTGATTGAAACCCTTTGTTTTAGTTTGTGTATATGGCGGCGTTGCGTAATTTTTACATTCTTGTCATAAACACTTAAAATTATACCGTGGTTCTTCAATTTAATGATTACAGAGAACAGGAACAACACACAAACAAACAAAATTGGCTCCTTTAATGACAAATGATTAATCATGCAGACCCGTAACTGTATGCTACAGGATCAGTAGATGTGACATACTTTCTACATGGCCGTGTTGAAATAACGACTCACCAATATACTCTAAGGAGGAAATCAAATTGAAAACAATCTCGACCAAGGTGTTGATTACAGGGACAGGCGGTCATAGGGCCGGAGTATGGTTGTCAAGGAAATATAGATAGGTTTTGATATCGACTTCGAGAAATCGCATAGAAATTATATAGGATATACTATCTAGGGACAGCCCCTCACCGCTGTGGGTTCGAATCCCGGTAGGGACTTCGGATTTTTCATGTGAGGAAGCCTTCCAGCTGGCTTGCGGTAGGTCGGTGGTTCTACCCGGGTACCTCTGTGTACTCGGGGTCTTCCTCGACCTGTAATTAGCTGGACGTCGCTATATGATTGAAATACTATCGCAGCAACGATAAACCCCAATACAACAGCAACAACAACTATCCAGGGACCAATGACTGAGCTCCAGGAATCCAAAATCGCATGTTTAAAGAATCGCCCATAAATTTATGTAGAAGGGCTAAATCAAGAGACGGGGCTTGTAGCTCGAGTCATCGCCGGTATTCAGTGAATCGCCACATTGAGGAATCGCGTGACTACTATATATAATAGAGTCGTTGGCTGAAAATAGGTCCATGCTGATGTTTAAACATAGCAGGTATAAAACCCCGGCCTGAGCGCGATGGTTTGTATACGATTACTGTTGACACACATGTGATAAGGGCATCACAATACTTGTATTTTGGTGACGGGCTTATTCTCTGAAAAAAGCAAGGTTCGTCCCTAGTTGCTTATCACTCTGTGTATGTAACCAAAGGCGAACTATTCTAAGCTGTCTTGTAGATACGCATCATAGTTACCAGTCACTGTAAAACAATGTGTTTACTTTGGCTGGGGAAAAGTGTCTCAAAAGCTTGCTTATGCTGGTATGAAAGTTGTGCGTGTACAAACGGTCGGCTTAGTGCTATGGACATTCTGTCCATCTCAAGGTCTGTGGAGTGGGGTTTAACTCGTAGGGCTGTGATATAGGTCAAGCCCCAGAGCAATAGCAACAGTAGGTTTCATGATAGGGCTGTGTTTTAGACACAGTGGTAACATTCAGTACACATTGCTTTTGTGTTGCTCAGCGTAATAATAAGCTAGTAAGACAACTAGCCATCTTACTGGCATAAGACTTGTTTATAATTTAAGTAGTGTAAGTTCTGCGTGTTGGTCCCATAGCTAAAATATTGTTTAGTTAGGCCCTGTTCACAAAGCTTGTTTCATATTGTATATGGACTTTTGAATGTTTGTGGATTGCTTTCAAAGGCAAAGTAGCTCATGCTATAGTTTCAAACCTTTGTATTACGTTAGGTAAGACACTGCCACCTCAGTGAATGCCCGAACATTCAATAAAGGTCTGAGGTAAGGGTTTTATAGTAAAGGATATCACCAGCATCCTGACAATTTGGGGGCTCGTCCGGAGATGTACAGCTGAAGTTACATTGGTTAGACTTGATCATGGAGCTCGGTATGTGGTTACAGGCTGGCGAAAGTTGGAGCTACATCGTGAAAATAAGCAACGGAAGCTGGAGCTTCTGCTCGAAGAAGAGCAACATAGGCTTGAGGATGAGCGACATAGGCTTGAGATAGAGGAGGTTCTGTTGAAACGCCAACAGTAGGAGTATGAAATTATGATTCTGAAATTGAAAGCTGAGATAGGGTTTAAAACAGCTATGTCCGAACCTGTAAGTCGGATCATGAGACCAAAGTTTTCAAAATTTAAGACTTGAATGCTTATATCGGTTTGAGCTTTTTGGTACCAATCAACCGACTGGTGAGATATCTATCTTAATAGTTATGGCAGAAGTGGACAGAAGTTACGAACGTTTGACTTAGTGGTTCGAGAGCAGTTTATACAGATTTGTTCACTTGAACTTGCTTTGTTCCTGAAAGAGGGTATTACAAAGTCCAGCGATGAAGTGACAAAGTTAGCTGAGCAATATATCAAAGTTCATGGTGGATCCATGCTCTCAAACAAGAACATAAAGCCGAGTTCTAGACATACTCTGAAATCGAATAGTAATATCAGTCCCAGTCAGCACGGAGGGCCGACAAAAAATTGGACCATTTTGCTAAAGACTGTCCTCAGAATGATAGGAAGAAGGTTAATGCAACTCCTGCTTGCTTTGATGATAGTGATCAGCAACACCAGTATGGTGCAAAAACATTGCAAAAGGACAGATAGATAGCTGTCAGCCTCAAAACAAGCAGACGATTTCAGCTGTGTGTATGTCGGTTTCATGCAATGTGAATTCAGTACAAGAGTGTGTTAGAAACGGGGAACAGTGCCTAACTAATGAACGACCCGAGTCCATTATCGCTTGCGGATGTACAATAGAAACATTGGCTGGTGACCGAAACCTAAACCTACAGCCAGTATTTGTTAATGGTAGTCCAATTAAAGTGTTGAGAGATACTGGCCGTGAACAAGCGGTCGCTGGGAAAAAACTTGTTTAAAAAAAACAAAGTTGGACAAGAAGTATGTGATGATCACCACTGACGGCGAGGCAAAGATAATGGCTGCAGCTTTGATCGAAGTTGATACACCATACTTCAAAGGTTATGTTGAAGCCATGGTGCTAAGTTCTCTGGTATGCGACTTAGTCCTGAGAAATGTTGGAAGACTTTTAGACATCATTGGCCCGAAATCATGAGGCAATGATCTCGGCAGCAGTGGTAAAACGGACCCAAACAAAGAAGAAGGGGAAACCTTAAGGCCATTAATGTGCCATTTTTACCAGAGGAAGAGGTGAACGTGAAGGCAATGTGTAAGACTCAAATGGAAGACACATCCTTACAAAAGTTATGGTCTTACGCTCATAACAAAAGTATCTTGCCACTAAGGGCGGAAATGTTACAAATATGAGATAATGAAGGACATACTATACAGAGTATTTTCCGAGTCCATGGGCTCGACTTCAGTTGAAGAGAAACAAAAATTGTCCCAACAAAACTGAGAAAACGTGTAATGAGATTTGCACATGAATCAGTCGGTGATGGAGATTTCTCAAGAAAACGGTGAAAGAATTACAACAAGTTTTGACTGGCCTTGGATAACTGACAATGTGACTTGTTTCTGTCGCTTATGCAATATTTACCAGAAGATAATACCAAAAAAGGAAGAGTTTCTGAGGTATCCATGGATGAAATGCCCATCAAAGATGAACCATTTCAGAGCTATGATTGAAGATGGTTAAAACCTTGCAACATCGGTTTGGATAAGTAATATAAAAGGGTGTTTTCTTTAGCAGGACACAAAGCAATATCCAGATGATTTGTCGAAACCTTTGTGGATGACAATTATAAACTAATTCAAATTCTTGTGAACCATAAATATTAATAAACGTCTGCCTCAGAAAATAATTGCATGTTATATATCAAAGCGCTGCAGCACTGAACCATTAACTTAAGGAATCTTTAAGTTTTCCCGAGTAATTTTAACTGATAGGTTTTCATGACCTGAACATTGATGCTGTCGTAAATGATAGAAACTGGTGATTTTTTAAATAATAAAATCACCATATAAAAAGCTAAAATAGATTGGATGTGAAACGACTTAACTTCAGTAACAAAACAGAGTAAAAATGATTAATCGACAAATTGGACTAATCAAAGAGAGCACTACCTCGCGTAATTGTGCATTAATACAAATCATGTGTTAGAAGGTAAAATGCAAACAGACGGTAAGGCTGAGTATTGTTTCTATGTATCCTCTGCTATGCAGTGTATATATCGAAGTTCTAAAAATTAAAATTGTTCTTAATTATGATTTTTGTCTTCAAATTCAAGCCTCCCATTAGATTTAACATGTTTTAAATATGAATTTTGAGTTTAAGCCTGAGATCGTAATTTGATAAGTATTTTCGAGATTGTGGAACAAGGGGCATTACTCTTTGTAACCATATACTGAATAAGACAAAAGACTAGGAAACGTCGGTGAAAAGGATAGAGTTATGAAATCGTCTTTAAAAAAGTACAGAAAGACACAAATCTATTAATTTTTATTCTATTTGCAACAATGAATTTATGTACTTTCACGAACAAAAATACAAAAGAAAATGTTTTGAAAGATACATACGTATTAATTTAACAAATGTGTGTGTGTGTGTGTGTGTGTGTTTTAAAGAGAAATGAATAGTAATTGTTGAAAAAGAAACTAAAACTGTTACTACGGGTGATTTATACCCTTGTATCCCACCTTGCCTTAATATGTCCTTAAGGTTTGCCAATCCTAAAAGCCATCAAATCCACTAAAGATATACAAATTGAAAATATTAGCTAAAAGATGTCAAACTATTTAAAAAAATGTCATATTGAGAAGATGTATAGTGACTGGAGTCCCTTTGCCTATCCTCCCCGCTTTCATGAATTATCTCCTCCCAAAATTATGAATGATCTCCTCTGAAATCTAAACCAGTGGTTTATCTCCATTTTTCTACGGTGACGTTTGGATTTCCTTAGGAATTTTGAAGCCGATTCTTACTACCATGATTTTTTTCTCAAATTGAAATTCTTTTTCTTACATATCAAAAGAAATTAATTTCCGATAGGTTTCGATGTTATTATGAATATGGATCACCTCCCACAAATCTAAAAAACTTGAAAAAAAACCCTTCTTTTCTGTATTTTTAACGTCTATAGGAACTAGTCAAACAAATAGTTTCATCCAGTGACCAGATATGAAATTTGGCTCTAAGGGTGGGAATACCTTTAGGTAATCACCCAATAAGCAACTTATAATCATGGTCCTTTTAAAGTCATCAGTGCAGATATAGGCAACCGCTGATTTTGGAATTATAGGCTCTTTTGCTCAAAGTCTATGAAGGCTTGAATTTACTATAAAATTCCTATGATCACCAACATGATAAAAGTAGACAGACACATGTACATAAACAGAATTATTGAACAATAGTACTGCAGTTGCCAAAGATGTGACGGGAACTCATTAACTTCATCGAGCTGAAAATATTTGCAAACAATTATTCCACATGTAATTTTTATCAAATGTCAAAAAATTAAGGAGGGTATAAAGTCATAATTTTGGAAAAAGAAAATGGTTAATTTAGTTTAAAATTTATAAATATCATGGAGAATCAGCATTTCTTTATGGCTTTACACAGACAACACAGCACAGAATGTAAAACAAATTCTAAGTTGAGAAGTGACCATGTTATATTTTTTCTGTAAGTCGAAATTGGCCCTCATTTGATTGAGATAAACATGTGTACCAAAATTATCTAAATCATAAGCCGATGAGTTATTGATCTTACATTTATTTTTGGCAAATTCTAAGTTAATAATTGGTTATAACCTATGAAATAGTAATGATAATAATCCTGCCTTCAATTGGATGTAATAAAACAAGTATTTCAAAGCAATACCTTAAATGATATGAGAGATGTGAGAATGGCAAGTAGGTAGCATAAGGCTGGCATAGTGTCCCTCTCAACGTTAATTCTCTTACAAGTATTAGCATTTCAAAAAATGCTAAAAATCGCCGTTAGGTAAGTGAACATTAAGTTACACTGTTACGTAAATGGAAATTATATGTTGAAGTACTTGCGGTTGAAAGAGAAGTTCATAGCTGGAAAATGTTTGGTTCAGCATCAATCAAAGGGCGTACTCAAATCGAATCTGTCAATTAAGCGCCTACCAGTCTAGCTCCGTCTAGCAACATGTACTTCCGGTAGCCTATAAACGAGTTCAGATTTCCAAGCATTCAAAACAGTTTTTCAACGCTTGTTCCCGGTCATCTGATCTGTTCATCTGAGAAGGAACCTATATTACGTCAGCGGTGCGGGAGTAAAAGCTCGATAGTGTAATATCGCCGCCCTGGGCCGGCAATAATAAACTGTGAAACTATACGGCAATTGTTTGACTACAATATATATCAACATAAGGTGCACGAGAGGATTATACTGCGAGAGTATCAGTTTTCACACCGGGAAAAGCACGGGGAAAATTCTATAGGAGGTCAGAGGTAGAGTTTATTATGCTTTCTAAGCTCATTTTCAACTACAGTGTCTATAAACGACGTTTTCAAGTCCATTTTCTGTATGGGAGACTCGTACTCAGCAAGGAGTTCAACTCCACGGTGTAAGAAACAAATAGCGATTAAAAGATGCGGATACAAATGATGACGAGGCGCTGGAGGCAGACCAAGGAGTGATTGGTGGTAAAGACTAGGGAACAGATCAAGGCCCAGTCTGGTAATTATTCTGGGAGGAAACCGGAGAATCCATGTTTCTGGACGGCAGGAATCGAAACCATGACGCATTGGTGAAATGCGAAGCGCGTTACAACTACGCTATCCCGACACCCTCTTCCCATTATACTTTCACAAATTTCTCGTTTAATAGTAACATCAACTGGAATACAATGCGCTTATGCTCAAATTCTTGATGGGGTGTACTCGTACTCTGTACTTGGAAAATCATGAAAGATTTAAACCTACAACCCTCTGGCCTACAGTCATCCCTGATACCAATAGACTACATTTCTATGTATGACTGTTTTCAGCAGCAGATCATTTTCCCAAAATATCCATGTCATATGATTATAAAAAATCAAAGCAAAACAGTTTATACAGAAGATTCTGATTCACCATTTTTAATGAAAATTACAGAATGAAGCTGAATGGTAAGAACATTTAAAATACAGAACTATCATAAATGGTGATTTATATCCCTGCATCACACCTTGCCTTCATGTATAAATAGTGAAGGACAAGACGTGACGAAACAAGACAAGAGCGATTCCTATATAGCCCCATTTCTGTAAAGCATGGGTATAAAAACTTGAAGTATTTTTTGTGCATTCGCCAAAAACAAATTAAGCTATAGGCAGTAAAGATATGAAGCAGTAATAACAAAACAAGATAAGATTTAAAAACAATACTCTGTTTAATTATTTATTTTTGTTTTGGACTAATTTTTGTCGATTCCGTGGACGATTTTATCCACAATATTTATCCGTATGAAAACTGTTCATTCAGCATACCCCACCTTCTCTAGAACACGAATAAATGTACCAAGCATATTCCCACATAATAAACGAAATTTAAGGTCAACGAAAATTAATGATTTTACTGTATTATGAATAGAATATGAATTTGTTAAGCACTTGCTATACATATATCAGTCCAGTCACGATAGTACGAAGTGGCACCGGATCACGCAAATATTTCGTTCTATCAAATTTTAACCGTATGGCCGCAGAAACCATTTCCTTTGTATACACATATATGTATATGACGTATGATAGTCAACATATGACGTCAATTAGTAATGTCGTAATAATGGTATTGTCGCACATCGTCTGTGTATTGTTTTCATATACATGTACAATACATGTATACCAAATGTACAAATTTCGTTAAATTTTATTGGCGTATTTTGTCAATGAAATTTTGTGCGTACAGTGGTCATGCGATTTCTCGAGGTCGGACGGGATCTGCAAAAAAAACTCGAAGAATCGCCGGTTTCGAGGAATCATTTTTTTATCAAAATTAGTACATTTACAATTTGTTGATACCTTAACGTCGTCTTTTCATTAATTATTTCGTTAAGTTTAGCCTTTAATAATACTTTATAAACATAATATATGTTTAAAAATACAAAAATAACACGATCATAGCTTTCATTGTGAGAATTAAGTCATAAATAAATTTGTTTTTTACCGATAATATGATTGAAACCCTTAGTTTTAGTTTGTGTATATGGTGGCGTTGCGTATTTTTTACATTCTTGAAAGAAACACTTATACCGTTGTTCTTCAAATTAATGATTACAGAGAAAAAGAACAACACTCAAACAATCAAAATCAGCTCCTTTAATGACAAATAATTAATCATGCAGACCATTCACAGTTTGTTACATGATTAGTAGGTGAGAAAATAATTTCTACATGGTCGTGTTGATATAACGGTTCACCAATTTACTCTTAGGATGGTTTGACAATGTGTGAAAACAAAAAGAAAACCATCTGGACCAAGGTGTTAATTACAGGTGGTCAGAGGGCCGGAGTATGGTTGTCAGGGAGATATAGGTAGGTTTTGATATCAAAGCAATTAAAGAATCAAAGTTAAAAACAAAAGTGGAAATTTATATAGAATAAGAAGGGCTAAATCAAGGGACCGGGCTTGTAGCTCGAGTCATCGCCGGTATTCAATGAATCGCCACATTGAGGAATCGCGTGACCACTGTATATGCACCTGTATTTACATTTATATGTTGATCTGCAATTTACTGGACTTTTTATAAAACACTATTCTGGTAAAACAATAAAAAATCAAAAGGCTTTGTTCCTTTAATATATAGTTTGTTCTTATTTGAACATGTTAAGGAGTATTTACAAGCAAACATAACCAACAAAATTATCTCTACTGGACGCCCTTTAAACACCTTGGCTTGGCACTTTTGAATAGGACGTACAATGGCATGAGCACAAACGAAAACATTCAATCTTTCCTTGGCCCTTTTGCCACCATTCCAATTAATCTTCCTGAACTCAAGTGTTTTTTTTTTGTTTTTTTCAGGCAACATTTTGTAGATTGTAGATACAATCGGTAATTCAGTTATCCCCCCAGATAATCTAGGTTCTTCACTGAATTACTCAGAATGATGATATCAGTTAACAAAGCTGTTGTTGCTGTCTTCGTTCTTACTTGGTCGTAACATCGTGTACCTTAATATGACAAAACAAAGCTTGCGACCAATTCTTATACTGTTGATTAAGTTTTGACATTTCATCACTCAAAAAATCCCCTGCCACAAACAAACTTGACTGTAAGCTTCGTGTCAGTTTGTAAGAAACAATGTCATGGATGGCGTGTTGATTGACTAATTACAACCAATATTGGCCGACACGCGCAAGCGACGGATGTCACTCGAGCAGATATGAAAACCGACCAACACTTCGTTTGAGCGCGTCATTAATCAGATATTAATTAGCAATTCGGACCTTAAAAATGTTTTGATCCAGCGCATCTTTCGTTCCATCCGTTCTTCGTTCAATCGCATCATTTTTACATTGAATAAAGAACAAATTCGACCAGGACCTGCGATTTACACTGTCATTTTGTTCCATCGCATTTCGATGATCGTGGCTGGACTGTATACATCTTGAAAGGTATTGTTATATCATAGGCATTTATTTTTTTAAAGCCAATAGCGTCCTTTACGTGCACGTTAGAAGGAATCCTCCAAACATAGACATTTCACTACCTTTCAATACCCTTTGCAAAGGTTCGAAGAGGAGTATCAGAAAGACGTCCATCTGATTGCAACGATATACTTTTATTACGTTTAAATAATGATGTAATGAAGTCAAGAAGAAGAAACATAGTTTTCAAGATTGGTAAAGAAGTCAACATCCATTCGTAACAGAAGCATTGCACAATGACGAGTAGATTGTATGACAAGAATTACATTAATTCGATTTACCTTATAAAACTACATGTAGAATCTACATCATTATTCGGGTACTTTGAACACCTGCAAAACAAACAATGAAAAATTATGTCGAATATGTTTCCTGATATTTATAATTATTTTAATTATAATTTAATTGATTTTTGGACTAATTTTAGAGTGCAAAGACGGGCAGCAACATTGCCACCGAACTGTAGGGTCAACAGTGTAACACCACACACAACTGTAATCACCCGGGTTCCTGCAATAGTTCTTGTCGTTTCGCATATTCAGGTACGGGTGGATATGAGGTGACTGTTGGCGCCACATCTGACAAGTGAGACCACTCCATGTCCTGTTTATGGTACCAGAATATGAAAGCGTGTCAAAATGTGGATCGTAACAGCTGTCTTCCGACTCTAGAAACATAAACATTCATTTAATTTAAATGTACCATTTATAGATCATACATGTCTTTTTAATGTCTTAAATATAGTATACATTGTACATGTGTATATTGATTAATATTAAATTATCTAACTCAGGATCGTTAAAAGAGCAATAACGTTTCCCAATTGATGCAAATGAAACATGTATATTAGATCGGGGGTATTTGATTTATTTATATTCAATATATTAACACAGCAACATTTACCAGCAATACATATGGGTTGTTCACCGCTCCAAGTCTTGGTTACCATGCATGTCTGGGATATACCTGTATTTTTCAGGTAGAAACCTTCACGACAAACAAAAGTGATTCTGTTTCCAACTTGTAAGTCATTTCCGACAATACTGCCGTAGAGAGGATCGCTTTGACTCGTACATTCTGTGGTTAGAAAAGAGAATGCAGATAGGTTATGCATGAACTAAGGTTGATGTGCGTAGTGTGACCGATTATAATGGTCATGCGATTCCTATATGGTCCAGTTCATTGAAATCAATTGACGAATCAAGCTGCAATCTATGCCCATTAATTAAGCCCTCTTTTTACGATAGTGCTTTTACGAAAACTTTAAAAAAAAAACAAATATTGGTTTAAAGAAGTTCCCTAATTTATATATATAAGATCTGGGTATCTAGAAAACGCTGAATTTGGCGCTTCTCACCACATCGCATGCGCGAGAGTATAATTCATCTAGTTTTAATTTTTCTAAAGAAAGAATGTGTTTTAATCTTCATTGTTTTGAACACGAAAATAAGGAATATATTTAAATATGTAAACATATTGATAGATTTATGGAATGTACACTAGAGTCAGCCTTACCTTGTATTATACAAGAGGCAATACCAGTGTTTGTATCGATTATACATTTTTGTCCTTGTTTGCAGTTCTCCACAACGCACTCTGGGAGCAATTTCTGAAATAAAAGTTGCAAAATGTACATGCAATGCTGCAAACATAACATTTATGAAAAATATGGAAAAAAGTGTATGTCAACAACTTATCTAAGCAAATTTGGCTTGTAAGCAAAATTAAGGAATAATGTACCGCATAGGTTTTCTGAGCTCACCTGAGCACGTAGTGCTCAATGTGAGCTTTTAGGATCGATGGATGTCCGTTGTCCGTCCGTTGGCCGTCGCCCACAATTGTTTCAAAAGACATCTCTGAAACCACCAGGCCAAATTTGATAAACTTGCCTATGATATTTCTTGCATTAAGCTCTACCAAAGTTGTTCAAATGGTTCCGGTCAATTGCATATCTGGGTCACTTGAGCTAAAAAAAATGAATTTATAAGTGAAATCTTAAAAATTCATCTTCTCCGAAACCAATTAGCCTAGAGCTTAAATATTTAGTATGTGGCATTGTCTAGTAGACCTCTAACAAGTTTATTCAAATCATGAGTGGCTCCGCCCAGTGGTCAATGAATTCACATATACTTTGAAAGGAAAAGACTAGACAAATCTTCTCGTCAGAAACCACAAGGCTTAGAGATTAGATGTTTAGTGTGTAACATGGGTTCATTTGCCCCGCCCCTGGGGTCACTTTATTTTACATAGACTTAAATAGGAAAAACTAAAAAAATCTTCTTGTTAGAAACCACTAAGCCTAGAGATTAGATATATGGTGTAAAAACATGGTCTAATAGACCTCTACCAATTTGTTCAAATCATGGCTCTGGAACAGAATTCGGGCAAAAATACATTTTGCCTTTTGACATGTTTATTGCTTATTTGTCTAAGTGACAAACATCATTTTGACTAATCGTAGTCTGCGTTATTTGTTGTTGTTTTTTTTTTACATATAACATTCAATTTTCATTCACATCATAATAAACAACTGAAAACACATCTATATACTACTGTTCGGGAAGAATCGACAAATGATGTACGAAAATGTGGCTGTTTTCCAAATTCGAAAAAGTTATTTCTTTTAAACAAATTGTTTGAAAATGAAAGTAGATCCACTGCTTAAAGACATAAGTGCATTGTACATAATACTTTCCATTGCTTTTCTAAGTGCTGGCCAAACATTTCAGATATTAATATGAGCTCAGGCTCACAAAGATGAATATTAAAAATAATGAACGTCACGCAAAATTTTATATTCGAGCACATCTCTTCGATCTAAATACTTTTCGTAGATTCGTATTTAAGTCCAAGAGTCCCCGGGAGGCTTATGGGGCTCAAGCATCCGCCCCCCTCCCACCAGCTGGCCTGATAACACAATTTTCTGGGTGACTGAAATTGCCTTGATTGAGTAAATGGAAATCCCAATCGTGAGCCCCTTACTGAAATAAAGTTAGCCAAATGACAAAGTCACCCAGGTCGATCCTTGCTGAGAGAGCATCCACTGTCACTTATCTACGCTATCCACTGTCACTTATCTACGCTGTCATTATGGCAACGGAACTGTGTCTGCTTTAATCTGAATCAGGAAAACGCCTTTAGTATTGCTGGACATACATTTTTTTTTAAAGTTATTAATGAGTTTTAAAACGTATAACAAAAACGTCCCCAAGCTGGATTAGAACTCGCAACCTAGCATTGCAGTCAGTGCCATAAAATTCGTATTAATATCACTATAAATCATGTAGAAAAATATTTTCACAATCTATATATTGAATAAGCGGGCTGTGAGTTCAAGCCCCGGCGGCTACCTACCATGGTTTTGTTTGTATGCGACATTTTTACGTAGGATATGAGTCTAGTACCACACACACACACAAGTAAAATTACCCTAAGTGAGAATAAAACAATTTAGCCAAAAGCTTGGATTTTAATATATAAAACATTTATTTAACTTAAAAAAAAATGTTACCATATTTCCATCATTTCCCTCAGATATCACTCATATTGCATCCCTGTCTTTTTTCCAGAGTAGCAAGCCCCCAGACCCCTCACCCCCCCCCCCCTTAAAAAAACTGTCATACATTTATTACATTTCAACTCCTGTTATTATCATACTACTTTCCCAGAGTTCCGAGTATTCAGTTTCCTCCCCTGAGTAAAAACGAAACGCAGGTTTTTGATTCTACGAATTAATTTCTCTTTGATTATTCTGTCCCCAATTAGGCAGTTTCCGATATTCATCCCAACCAAAATAAAACAATTGCAGATGAAAAACCCCTTTTTCAGTGAATGTAAAACAAATGTCACATTGATGGTTGCTCAACAAATTTAAAATATAACAGCATCAATTATGACATATGAAAGCCAAAGCATTATCTAGATAACACAACTTAACAGCATACCACTTGTCAGTATGGCAAAGGCAGACTGCCACGTGTAAACATGGACATGTAAGACGGCAAGATGCAATTTTTGCTCTAATTCTGTTCCATACATGGCCCTGGGGTCAAAATTGGCCCCACCCCAGGGGTCACTTGATTTTATATAGACTTATTTAGCAAAACCCTCAAAAGATCTTCTTCTAAGAAACCACATGGCCTGGAGTTACGATAGTTGGTGTGTAACATGGCCTAGTGGACCAATACTAAGTTTGTCCAAATCATTGCCCTGGGGTCAAAATTGGCCCTGCCCTAGGGGTCACTTCTGCATGGTTTATGTATTCAGTATGTCATACTGTAATCGGCAAAAAAGGCACTGTTTCTCACCTGAGCAAGTCAGGGCCATCTTGACCCTCTTGTTTTTGTAATTGTTGAAATAACGTAAATAAAACATGTTTAAACTAAATAAATAATTGACATATTGGCATGAAAATAAAAATATTTGGCATATTTTCTAAACGAAATGGTGTTATTGTAAATTTTCTAGTAATTTTGAAAGTTATATTTTACATATTACACATGAATGATAAATAACACAAATATGTACAATCCGCTAATACCTCTTTGATTTCTTTGATGTTTTGATTTGGTGAGATCGCAGTCTGATTTATGAATCATTCGAAGTATTGATAAATGCATATTACACGAAGAAATAAAAGATAGAAAATCTGATATGTTATTAGAGATCAAATAAATCTCGGTCACAATCATAGTTTGCATGGAAGTTGTTGTCAGAGATTAAACATTTACAGATTTAATTTACTTATTTAGTTCTTTTTAAGGGAGGGGTCGTTCGTACATGTAAGATACCGGGCGAATTAAAATTTCACAATTGAAAAAAATGGAAGAAACCAAAAACATTTACCGGATATACGTTAAACATAAGCAAAACAACAAACGCTCCGAATGACTGTATTACTGTCGTTTGGAATGCTAGCAATCAAAACTTACTTCAATCCAGTTCTGTTTGTTCGAGAACACGTAGCCAACACAACCCGTAACTGGTTCATCGCCCATGTTCAGTCGACAGGAATGTAATTTTATTTTCATGCTTACGGCTTTACAGTCGATGCGTGACTTGCATTCTCTCAAACAGTCTATGTATGTTCTGCCCCATAACATGATGTCATACTGTCCCAGTCTGCATTTTCCTGCTTCAAAGCGCTCAAAAACTGGAACTGTCACAGCGTTCATGAGAACAAGAACTGTCATTACGAACAGAGTCAATATTTTCACATCTTTTACGATTAATGTATTCATTTTCTCCTTTGATCTTAACCTAGTTAATGGTTTACTGGAAACCGTATGTTCAATTCCGTGTTAAAACACTGACTAAATTCCAGCTGTAACGCTTATGCAATTAATTCTTCGGATGTGCAACAGTAATAAGAAACAGAATGTATAATTATTGATTTATTTAGTTCAAACATATTCTTTAAACCACATATGCTCACATGAAAGGTTCATTACCTTACATCTAAACTTCAAATGCAACTGGCGAGAATTATTTATTTATAAAGAAGAATGTGTATAAATTTGGAAAAATAACTTAAATTAGTAAAATGGAAGAAAAACGTGAATAGACATAAAAATAAATTAGGTACAATGATCGTGATAAGCATTTATTGCTATTTTTCCTCTCAGAACGACTTACGTATTTTACGAGAAGTTTACACGTTGCCACAAAACAATAATAATACCTTGTGGGAACAATTTGAAACTCGGTACCATGCTACATAAAGTATCTCAAAGAAAGCGTCTTACAACAGCTCGTTCGCAGATGATCAGTAGAAATAAAGCAAGTTATTTTTCTGCTCTCACTCGTTAATTTTGGTGAAGTCTTTGTTTCCTGACAAGTAAACTCGGCTTGTGTATAGGTCGAAATGCACGGGAAAACGCCATTTTTTTTAAAATAATCCATATACTGGAATTTCGGTTAAATAAGGAATACGGTATTCCCGAAGTAGGTGCATGCTGTACCACATGGCCAATTCTTCACCGGCCCTGGAGACCTGAAGTGAATTCGTTGGTGTGATTTTATATAAAATCAGCGAATGCTCAAATTATTAATATGATCAGTCATGTGATGGCACACAAAAATAAAAATTCTAACATTTTATAAAGTTTTTTTACCGTACGTAACGATGTAGCTAGTGACGGATCATATTTTACAATCACGGAATGTTGGATATTAAAATCATTGACCATCTGTGAACGAACTTGAGCAACGGGGATGGCCTCGACCCCATTGCTTCTATGACGAGGAAAATAAAGTGGAAAAAAAAACCCAAAAACGGTAATTGAACTGATCTTTTTTTTGTTACGAGCCAGTATCTAGTTACAAAACTAGATGGTCTTTAACTTAGAATTTGATTTTTACTATAGGTGTGAATCACCCCTATCAATTCCAGTCTACAGACGCATGGTCACCCGGTATATCAATTCATAAGAAAAATGTGTAGTTTCCACATCACAGTCAATGTCTCCTTTCCTATTTTTACTCGACTGACTTCATCGTCTGAACATATGAAATCGTTACCCTGAACTTGGTGAGGACTTCATGTTGCGGAACGTATCGCGTGGTACCGCAAGCACCAGTGATTCGGGGATACCATAGTCTATATTTAGCCAATTTTTTAATTATTTCCGAGTTTATTTTTCAGGAAACAAAGACTTCACTTTCATTTACGAGTTTGAGTAGACAATTGCTGTTCATACTTATAATATGTTATCGAGCTGCTTTCACAACATAATTAACCAATGATTTGTATTTCTGAATACCTAGTACAACCAATAGTTTGTTCATGATACATGTATTTCATAGCTGTGTTACGTATGGGTGTTTATCTTCCGTAGATGTTTTTGTAACATAGAAAAACATTTAACGCTGATAACTTGTTTTATCTTTTTTCTGATATAAGTGTATTAATATTCCAAGGTTATGTCTATGCATATCAATAAACAAAACGATAAAAGACTGAAAATTTTAATCAGTATTGCATGAATATTAAAAAAAAATGGGTGACATTATTAAAAGTGGTTTCCTTTTGGATACTCATTATTAGATGCATACATGTATATACGGGTGGTGACAGTCAGGCAATTGAAGTTAATGAGTAAAACATGAATTATAGGCATTGTTTCATCAGCTAGGATCAGGATTCCGCTTTGTTAATTAAAAATGCATACTTTTAATACTAGACATTGTGCGATGTTTAGTGCTTGCATTATGCTTAGATTATGGTTTCCTATTAGATACAAATTAGATACCAGCATGAAGTGTTCACCAATGTAGGGTAGCGATTTTATATGTTTAATTGGTATCCAATAGTAAACATAATCTAAAACGCATTATCTAAAACGTGTTAACGATTTTCTATGTTTGTCATCTTTTTTTGCAAACTGAAGGTTATTTTCTAATTTAAATTCTGTTTTAAAACGTTAAAAAATTCACAACGGTATAAATAATACAGTTATGATTCTATGTTTACAATAATTATATATTTATATGCGATTTATACTAAGTTTATTATTAATGAAGCAGCATTGTTCGATAGTGCATCCTGTCTTAATTTCTGAGCATTGAATATGTCTCTAGCTAAGTCAAAGGTAGCTTTACGATTCTTGAAGCTTAATGATATTAATATATCAAACATACGCATGTTAGACCAGTTTGACTGAGTACCATTATTTTTTCTAAATTCCCCGTTTTGGTTACATACAGTACAATATCTATTTTTCTCGAAGTATTCTCATATCTAACCTGTTTCAATATGAATGAGAGCATTATCTAAAACGTGTGGATGCTAATCTATATTTGTCATTTTAAACAAACTGAAGGTATTTTTCATTACCTTTTCTGTCTTTACGGTATATTACAACCCTAATACATCAAACAGAGAAAGCTTAACAGAATTGGAAATATCAGTCCAAAGAGCAGATATTTCGGACGACGGACAGACATTAGATGAGCTTAAGTTGCAGTTCTTGTGCACGCACTGCACTTCTAAATCGCATAAGGTATCCATGTACCAAGTTTGTATTGAATACAAAAGTGTTGAAGTTACTCTGCGGATAAGAAAGTGTGACAATGATGACGCCGACGAAGATGAAGACGACGGACAAAGTGATCCGTATGTGTCTGGCATGCTAATCTATTCCCAAGTGGTGCTCTTTTACAGTGACTAACATAACGTCAACTTAATTATTTATTTGACCCAAATATCTGTTGTTTTATTCTCTATGTTCATTTATTGTCGTGATTTTCATCCCTATATATTGCATTTGATCTTTAATATAATTTTATTTCTTATTGGTTTGATTAAATATAATTTTTTTCCGATGCAGGTGCCTACTGTTAGTTGTCTCACTTTGATGGGATATTTTTTATTTACACTATTCATATGAGGAGAGTATCTTTAGGAAGTGTAATTTTAACCCCCGCACCCGGAACCTAGTGTAGGCACCCCAGCTGGTCCTTTTGTGACAGTTCCATCTTCCAAGGCGGTAACTGTTGGTATTCTTTGCCGGCTGACAGTTCCAAGGCGGTAACTGTTGGTATTCTTTGCCTGCTAACAGTTCCAAGGCGGTAACTGTTGGTATTCTTTGCCGGCTGACAGTTCCAAGGCGGTAACTGTTCGTAAATATATAATCTTCTTTTTTGTCGGTTTACATCCGTCTGGAGTTGGTTCATTTTAATATATGTGGGATTTTTCATATGACCTTAAAATGTCCTTCTTAATTACATGAAATAGGAAAAAATGTAAGGAACAGTTCAGTAAAACGAACAGGATTGTGAAAACCTTATAAAATGTATAAAAAGATACAAGTCCATGCTAATTTTTACTCTATGTGCAAATCCATATATTGTTACCAAAAATGAGTTAAAATGGTTTTCTTTTACACTTTCACGTACAAAAATAACAAGCATGCATAAAAGTTGCATGCATATTAATGTATTGTTTTTTTAACAGACAAAGGAATGTTCAGTTATCATAATACATGTAGCTGAAAAAGTTCTGTCACTTAAGGTGATTAATACATCTGCATTCCACCTTTTTTAATGTAATGTGAGTGAAGGACGGGACGGGGTGGAACGTGACGTCAGTGATTACTATTTCGCCCCTACTCTGTAAAGCGGATGAAAGGGGTACCTAAGTTTTTTCCATACTAATAGCCATTAATTTCACCAAAAACATACAAGTTTGAGCTTAAATATGATGATTTTATTCAGGGAGTCATTCTGCTGTAATGTCAGAAAACAAAATTGGACATAACTAGAACAACCATTTTTATTATGTACATAAACGAGTTATCTCTCTATCTACGGAATAAAGGACATGGATGTATATCTATTATAAAACATATTCGTGACATATTGTTTTAACTTATTGCTGACGGTTATGCGAACTGTCAATATACCGCAATAGAACTGCAATTGCATCTTAGCAGTATAACAGAATTTTGTAAAAATACCGGTATGAATATTAATAACAAGAAAACAGAAAGAATATATATTTTTCGTAATGGCGGCCCACTAAAAGCTTGTGAATATTGGAACATCGGAGACATTCCAACTAATGTAACTTTGCTTTAAATATACGCATATGGATCTATTATTTTCCAAACAATTGTCATGGAGTAAGGCAAAAGCAAAACTCGCTGCTCAAGCCAAAAGGTCAATCAAGGCGCGTTTCGAAGATTTGATACAAAAGATTACTACAAACTTTTCGATTCGATTGTATTGTTTATAGTGATATTAAGATTCAACTCGCTCTCTTTTCAGTGAAAATAAAGGTGACACGAAAATCTTAACCGAGATCCTAAGTTGAAAAAGTAACATTATTAAGGCGATTGCATTTAACAAGTATCCAAGTTTCATAACAACACCAGGAAGGGTTCAGTAAAAAAGGTGAGATCGTACGATAAACTTACCCAAGTAAAGAATTTCTTTACACTTTGAGAAATAAATAACTATTATTTTTACATGTATTATTTTATTATTATTACTGAGTTTTTGATTGGGATAAGCCAACAAAACCAACCAATCAACAAACTCACTCCTATACACACACTCAAAAAATTGTTTGTATAAATAGTCATTTAGGTTATATCTCTCTTTTCTCACTTTCGAGAATTTAATGTGTTTAATATTAAATCTTATCAGAATTGACATTAATAACATATTTTCCAATCACAACTTTGATGCATCAGTGATATAAAATCACTGGCACTTGTCCTTCGACAGACATGGCTTACCATTCCTAATAGTACTCCCTTTCTCCCTGTCTCTCTCAAAGTCCTCACTAACTTGGTTATAAATATCAAAACATTCTACTTCTACCTCTATGAAATAAACAGTTTACATCAATCTATTTTATTTATTTTCCATTATATATTTTGTTAATATCATTTTCTGCATATAACAAATATTAAACAAAACAAACTAAAGGTGCCTCATAAAACCTCTTTGCGTTTGGAAAAGTCACAAGACTTCTTGGATAAATGTTATCTTGTCTTGTGTTAAGTGATGAAGACTGTCTACGTTAAATATTTGTTCATTTATAAACTTAATATATGTTACAGACTGTATTCATCCCAAGCATGAGAGGTAAATATGAGATATGATGCAATGCATAGTACAAAATAAGATATCTCTGAAATCTGCAGATATAGCGATATTTAAATTTGTAAATTAAAATATTATCAATAGAAATCTATTTTCTGAAAAATTGGTCATGTAATAATCATTTGCAATGCATACATTCATTTTGAATGGTTGTGTTATATCATGGATTTTTTAACAATAAAAAGCGTCATGTTTCATGATTTTATCTATTGCTGATATTTTTTATCTGATTGGGGATTTATTTTAGAGTGCTAAGGGGGCAGCATTAGTGCCACCTCACTGCAGGGTCAACAGTGTAACACCATATACATTGCTCATTGTCCGGGTTCCTACAAAAGTTCTCATCGTTTTGCAGATATGTGTGCATGTGTTTATGAGGTGACTGGTCGTGCCACATCTGACAGGGGAGACCACTCCATGTCCTGTTTATGGTACCAGAATATGACTGCGTGTCAAACTGTGGATCGTAACAGCTGACTTCCGACACTGAAAAGACGCATACACATTTCATATATACGCATCATTTATAGATACTAGATGTACATTTAATGTCTAATATATCATATATCGCTTTACACTTGTTTGTCTTACCCGTCTAACACATTTGATTTAAATAATTCAACTATAAAGATACAATATGTACATCTAGTGTCTAATATATAAAATCGAACTTCGGTGGTTCGAACAGGCTTGGGAAACGGCAATTAGTTCTAGTATTCGGTGGTTCGACCAAACCGTGGTAAATATGACTTACATGCATGAATTTGAAAGATACGATTTATTATTAGGCCGTCTTTTAGATTGATCGACTTAAGAAAATAATCTTAATCGTCGTTTTTCTTATCCTGACTTCGGCGAAATAATATTACAGGTAATTTTAAAACAGCTCATTCATCACAGATGATCGGTAGAAATTGAAAACAATAATTGTTCTACTCTCTATCGTTGATATTTGTGAAGTCTTTGTTTCCTGGCCAAGTGTAAATCACATTACACGGAAAAATGCTATTTCCGTAAACGCTTGCGGTACAACGTGACACGTTGTGCAACATTGCGTCTTAACCAGTTCAGGGTAGTGATTACGTAAGTTCAGCCTAAGAAGTTAGAGTGAATGTGTTCAGCCATGTGACAGCAAATGAAAATAGAAATTCAAATTAAAGGTTTTATAATTCTAAATATAGTTTTAATACCGCATTTATTAAGATTACGGATGGTTACATTGATTGACTATTCGTCTGATGATGGGTATTGACGTAAAACACACATACAGTTAAAATCAAATTCTTAGTCAATGACCATCGGTGAATGAGCTGCTTTAAATAAAATAATCGTATATTTGTCATTCTTTTATTCTTTTTTTAATCATATTCATCCATAAAAAAGCAGCTCACAAAGCACAAAAATCAATGATTTGGGACCTGTTGAAAAAGAATATGTAAGTAATAGAAACGTATATATTAAATTCAAATTGAATTTCAATATAAATATTATTATAGCAACATTTACATACATATGGGTTGATCACCGCTCCAAGTATTTGTTACCATGCATGTCTGGGAGATACCTGTATTTTTCAGGTGGAAACCCTTTCGACAGACAAAGGTGATCCTGCTTCCATTTTGTTGATTGTTCCCGATAATACTGCCATAGAGGTGGTGAGAAAAGACAACAGAGATAAGCTTTGCATGATGGTTGTTTTGCGTATGTACGAGAGGACGCTGTACATGTAGATGGTTATAAGGGTCACGTGATTCTTTAATCGGCCAGTTTATTGAAATCCAGTGGCGTGTCACTCTGTCCATTGATTAAGCCCTTTATATACTATACAGGATTTAGGGAGATTCTTTAAAACATGCAAAAATGAATTTATGCTGATTATATACGTTATATCTATATAATTTATTTGTACAGTATATAGAATATAAATGTGTGGTGTCCCCATTACATATTCATCTAGTTCATAGGTGTCTCAATATTTGGGTAAAATTTGAAATTAAACATACTGATAGATTCATTGAATATACATTAAAGTCAGTTTTACCTTCTATTGTACAAGAGGCAATACCAGTGTTTGTCGATTATACATTTTTGTCCCTGTTTGCAGTTCTCCTTAACGCACTCTGGAGGCAATTTCTGAAATGAAAGGCACAAAATTGTACATGTCTTGCAACAAACTAACAAAAATGTTTGAAAAATATGTTATCATAATGTGCATGTAAACAACTTATCGTAGCAAACTTGGCATGTAAGCATAATCAAAGTATAATCGAAATAACCAAAGACCTAGACCAAGAGATAAAAAACTCGGCGAAATCTCATACAGTCGAAACTCGTTTTCTCGACATCAATGAAATCATATTTTTATATGTCGAGTATAAATATGTCGACATATGAATTTACATGTACCTCGCAACCTGTGATCATATATAAACAATCATTCACGAAATGCAAATGTGTTTGACACAACTTGTCTATAAAGGCCCTATATGCATAAAAAGATTTAACTTAGTTTTGTTGAAGTTGATGATGTAAATTTCTTTCAGTATACTCGCTGCTAACACTGCCAAATGGCTTCAACGTTATATCACTTTTGTCGTGAAAATAGTTCACACACTAGTACTCGGGTGAGCTTTTGTGATCGCCTTTTGTCCGTCGTGCGTCGTCAACAATTGCTTGTGAACACTCTAGAGACCACAGTTTTGGCCCAATCTTTATGAAACTTGGTCAGGATGTTTGTCAACATGATATCTCGGAAGAATTTGAAATTGGATCATGTGGGGTCAAAAACTAGGACACCAGGTCAAATCTTAGAAAAACCTTGTGAACACTCTACAGGCCACAGTTTTGGCCCAATCTTCATAAAAGTTGGTCAGGATGTTTGTCTACGAGATATCTTGGACGAATTTGAAATTGGATCATGTGGGGTCAAAAACTAGGTCACCAGGTCAAATCTTAGAAAAACATTGTGAACACTCTATAGGCCTCAGTTTTGGCCCAATCATCATGAAAGTTGGTCAGGGTGTTTGTCTATATGATATCTTGGATGAGTTTGAAATTGGATCATGTGGGACTAGCTCACTAGGTCAAATCTAAGAAAAACCGTGTGAACTCTCTAGAGACCACAGTTTTAGCCCAATCTTCATAAAATTTGGTCAGGATGTTTGTCTAAATGATATATTGGAAGAGTTTGAAAATGAATCACGTGGGGTCAAAAACTAGGTCACCAGGTCAAATCTTAGAAAAATCTTGTGAACACTCTAGAGGCCACAAATTTGGCCCAATCTTCATGAAACGTTGCCAAGATGTTTGTCTTTATGCTATGTCGGAAGAGTTTGAAATTGGGTCATGTTGAGTCAAAAACTAGGTCACTAGGTCAAATCTTAGAAAAACCTTGTTAGCACTCTAGAAGGAAACGTTTTGGACCAGTCTTCATGAAATTTGTTTAGGATGTTCGTGTACATGATATCTTGGATGAATTTGAAATTGTATCACTTAGGGTGAAAAACTAGGTCACCACGTCAATTCTTAGAAAAACCTTGTGAACACTTTAGAGACCACAGTTTTAGACAAACCTTAATGTAACTTGGTCAGAATGTTTGTTTACACCAAATCTCGGATGAATTCAAAACTGGGCAACATAGGGTCAAAAAGTAGGTCACCATGGCAAATTTTAGAAAAATCTTGTGAACACTCTAGAGGCCTACATTTTTGTCCCAGTCTTCATTAAAATGATATGAATGATGACTGCATGAATTCCCAGTTGAGTGCAAATTCTGGCAGGATCAAAATGTAGGTCACTAAGTCAAATGTTAGAAAAACACTTTTGATGCCAGATTTTTTGTCATTATGCCTAACACAGCCATTTTACTCAGGTGAACGACACAGGGCCATCTTGGCCCTCTTGTTTTTAATTAAGTTAAGCGTGTACGATTGCATCTAGCATTTTAATGTTGCAACTGACAATAATTGCGCTGGCTGTGGACATAATCTACGAAAGTGTTAAAACTTACTGCGGCGATACTGAATTATCGCACATCCGTGAGCATGTCGGCACGTGTCGAGATAAACACATAGTTTCAGGTGAGAATTTACGCAATAGGAGTAAAGAAATAAGTCGCGATATGAAAAATATCGAAATAACAATCGATTGTTTATAATTTATATTTTAATGAGAAAAAGTCGGAACTTTCAAAGTATGTTGAGATATACTAAATGATATAATAACTAGTCTCAACTGTATTTTCACGTCGCAAATTCTCGGAGGTGTGCGTCAGAACGAGATTTTAGTGTAAAGCGATAGAAAAAAGGGGGAGGGGTTCTCATTGCCATAACCAATAAATTCCTAAGCTCAGAAATTCCAGAATTAGACACAAACTGTGAAATTATATGGGCACGTATCCAACAGAATGGAACAAAAGACACACACACACACACACACACACACACATATAATATATATATATATATATATATATATATATATATATATATATATGCTCATATTACAACCATAAAACATCAGACAGAAAAAGCTTAACAGAACTGGAAACATCAGTCCAAAGAGCAACCCAAAGAAATGCATGCCTACTAATTGGAGGAGATTTCAACCTACCAGGCTGGAATTGGAAAAATAAAACTCTGCGCCAAGGAACACAGCATCCAGACTTGCACTATTACTTCACATATATCCTAGACGACAACGGACTGACCCAGTTAGTACAAGAACCAACAGGAAATAGCAACACTCTTGATCTACTAATAACAAATATCCCTAACATTATGAGGACAGAAGTTATGCCAGGAATCTCAGACCATGATGATGTATATTCTGAGTTTAACTCCAGCCCATTAGTTAATCATCAGAAACCTAGAAAAATCCCACTCAATAAGAAAACAAAATGGAACAGCATGAGAGAGCAAATAAAAATATTACATGACAGCAAACAAATATAAAGCATGAGCAATAAATCAAATTTCAATACACTCTGGAATATTTTTTTAAAGAAGGCATTGAAATAAGTACAAACCAACATATCCCGTCAAAAGCATGCAAAACTAAAGAAAGATAACTACAGAAAGTAAAATAATTATGAAGAGGACAGACAGAGCTTACAAAAAGAAAAAGAAATCAAACCATCCCTCAGACATTAAAAAAAATTCAAAGAAATAAAACTGACTGTTCAAAGGAAATCCAGACAAGCTTATTGGAATTATATTGAAGGCATTATAACAAATGAAAATACAAATGACAATCGCAGTGTCACCAAAAGATTCTGGACCTACATCAAACATAAAAAGAGTGATAAAAGTGGAGTAGCACCTCTGAGAGTAAATGGCAAAGTTGAAACTGATCCCAAAAAAGAAGGCAAATTTATTAAATAAACAACTTCAGTCAGTTTTCTCATCAGCAAACCCCATCAGCAAAAGAGAATTCTATAAGTAAAACTTCATGGTTGACACACCAGGTAAGTATCCAGACAGTGGGGATATAGAAATCACAAATAAGGGAGTGGAAATACAGTAAAAAATCTGAAATCCCATAAAGATGCAGGCCCAGACAACATAAAGCTTATAGTACTCAAGGAACTTGCTAGTGAGATAGCCCCCATCCTAACAATTATATTTTAATGTCTCAATGGCAACAGGAAAATATCATTTGACTGGCAAACTGCATCTGTGACACCAGAATTTAAAAAAGGTCAAAATTACATTGCAGCAAATTATAGACAAATTTCCCTCACATGCTTTTACTGTAAAATCATGGAACATATAGTCACCCGTAATATAATGAAATGAGTCCAACAATATACTATACCCCCTTCAACATGGCTTTAGGAATAAACGTTCATGTGAAACACACCTGCTTGAATGTATCCACGACCAATAAAAAACCTTGAAATGTGAAAATAGACGGACCTCCTCATCCTGGATTTCTCAAAAGCTTTTGATAAAGTGTCCCGCAGTATATTACTGCACAAACTTCATCGATATGGTATCAAAGGAAAGACAAACAATTGGATCAAAGCATTTCTATCATATAGAACACAAGTAGTATTAGTTGATAAGGGAATCCTCAGACAGAGTCAATCTGGAGTTCCCCAAGGATTTGTATTAGGGCCAAGTTTATTTTTATTCTATATAAATGATCTACCAGAATTGTTTCACTCAACTGTCAGATTATTTGCAGACGACACTGTAGTTTACCTAACTATTGCGTTACATAATGATTGCCATAGACTACAATCAGACTAAGACAAACAAGCAACGTGGGAAAAAAATGGAAAATGGAGTTTTCACCCTGAGAAATGCAGCGTACTGACAGGCACAAAGAGGAAAAACCCAATTAAATGGAATTATAATCTCCACGGTCAAACATGAAACATCGACAAAATATCTTGGATGTACCATCACTAGAGATTTAGACTGGAGCGAGCATATCCAAAACATAACCTGAAGCCTGGGATTCTTGCAATGTAATTTACGTATCAATTCTAAATTATCAAAGAACAAGCATACAACACCTTAGTCAGACCCCAGTTAGATTATGCAACAACTGTTTGGGACCCCTACAACCAAAACCAAATTGATAAAATTGAAAACGTACGAAAAAGAGCCGTGAGATACGATATCAGTCGACATAGAAATCGCTCAAGTGTAAGCGAATGCTACAAGAATTAGGATGGAAAAGCCTCCAATCTAGACGCAAATAAGCTAGACTTATAATGTTCTATAAATAGCTAACAACATGGTCGCAATAAAAAAGAAAAGTATCACTAAAAGCCGAGTAGACAATCAGGACACACAAATAATCATGCCTATGCACAATTAACTGCCACCAAAGACTGTGGGAAATGGTCGTTCTTCGTACTGGAACAAACTGCCACCGGATATAGCCTCAGCTGAGTCACTTGAGAAATTCAAAACTCAAGTGACAACACTAACTAATTAAACCCTAAATATCTGTTTTATCCTGTTTTTAACCATGCGCGTTTTGCCAGTATATTCAATATTTGAATGTGGTCAGTAACCGGAAGAAGAAGAAGAAGAAGAAGAAGAAAACAGTTGTGAGCTCAAAATTCAGATCAATTGTTTCATAGTCTTGTAAAAATCACTAAACTAAATTATAATATACGTCTCCTCAGACAATAGAAGCATTTATATATCAAAGCGCTGCAGCATTGATGAATTGTTCACGGGTGATGTCTTCAAGCGCTAAGCATTGCTGCTGTTTTAAATGAAAGAAACTGAAGAATTCGTCAAAAGCAATTATTTTCGAGAAGTCGGACCAAAGGGCACGTTTTACTAAACTTTGTACGTATAAATTTGATTTGTGTCGTAAATATGTTGTCAAACAGTGTCTACTCTTTCTTTATTTTTTTTTTCAGTAAAACATACCAAGAACTGTCCGTATGAAATCGCGCTCGTTTATTTTAGGAAATAAGAGAAGTGAAAAGGCAAGATAAGAATCTTTTCATTATCAAAATGTAAACAAAATGCGATAAACGTGTATTCCAAGTTAAAAAATATCTCATAGGGTTCAGTAAAAAAAGTGAGGTGGTACAAAGGGTTATTTCGCAAAGATTAATCGAGAATTTCGAAAAGGGGCATACTTTGGTCAAATCCATGACAGAGTAACGTTCTCCTGTCTACAATTGGAGATGATGGTAATAATTAAGAACTCAAAGTTTTATAAGAATACATCAAAAAGTTCAGTGAAAGAGTGAGATGGTACGAAAGACTTAATTTGGTCATAATCCATTGTAGAGTTATCCATTTGTGCCTAGCTAGGTGTGATGATCTGAAAAAGTATTCAAAGTTTCGAAGCAGTACCTCAAGGGTTCAGTAAAAACAGTGAGGTGGTATGAAAGCTTGACCAAGATTCTAATTCGAAAAGGGGGAATAATTTAGTAAAAATCCATGACAGAGTTACCCACTCTTGTCCACCTGTGGGGTGATAGTATAAAACTAGTACTTCAAGTTTAAAAAGAAATACGTAAAAGTATTCAGTAAAAAAGTGAGGTGGTACACGAAAAACTTAACACCGACATTCGGGTGAGTGGATCTTTGAATAGTCGAACTATAAAAAGTGTCCCACCCATTTGCATAACACAATCACTTCACTATTTGTAAAGAAAAATAAACATGAATGAAATTTCTACTTTAACATCTGTGAATTTGCATATATGAAGACATTTTGCGTACAAATCTAAGTGAAAAGGGGTACTCGATGTTTATTTTGAAAGGTGGTGTGTCCCAATTAGCACAATGTCAGTCTCCTTTCTCATCACGTGAGACCAGTCAGTAGGTATAACGTCTGTGTGCTCAGAATGAACTATTACGATCGATGAATGCCCGTCGTTCACAATTTGATTGTTTGCATTCTAGCATCTTAATTTTTTAAGCAATTATCTTCAAACTGTCTGACATTGTTTATTTCCATATTCTTTCTGCGAAGTTCGGTTATGGATGCTCTCAGCAATTTAGGTCAGGTGTTATGATCCTTTTAATAGAAAAAAAAAGCCAGATTACAAAGTGTTTGCATTGTTACAATTTCATTTTTGAGAAATCATTTTCAAGCTTTATAACATTGTTTATAGCCATAATCTCCTTGAATAGGTCAGGAGTTGTGGCCCTTTCAATATTAAAGTAAAATGCTAAATTTCACATTGTTTGCTTTCTAACATTTTCATTTCTTATGAAATCACCTTAAAACTTTATGACAATGTTTATTGCCATAATCACTCGGACAAGTTCAATTTTGGCTGATAACCGTTAATAAGGTCAAGAGTTATGGTTTTTCTAAAATACGAGGGTCATCCAGAAATGAATGGGTGTTGCTTAATTACGTAAAAACTACAAGTGTTACTCATAAAATCTCTTCATAGTCCCTCAATATAATCTCCTGCGGATGCTATGTTCGACTCCCATATTGTTGGCAGATCCCGAACTCCCGTTGCTAGGCAGCCTTTGTTGATGTCCCTAACGACCGCGTTCACGGCGACATATAGTTCATTCAATCGTCATATCGGACTCCTCGTAGTGGTTCTTTAAGTTTTGGAAACAGGTCGCAGTCGGTGGGGACTTAAGTCTGGCGAATATGGCGGGTGATTAAGAACTTCCCAGTTGTACTGCTCGAACACGTCCCTAACAACGCCGGATTTTTTCGGCGTGGCGATATCATGCAGAATTAATGGCGTCACCTGTAAAAGTTCCGGTCGTTTGCGGCGTATCGTTGGTCGAAGACTTTTAGTCAAATACCACCTATAGTACTCTTTATTAACTTCTTCCATGTGGAACTCTGTGTGTTGTCAAAACGCGTAAATATCGTAAGCAAATATCATTAACATCTTTGGACAGTTCATGCTGCGGCCATATTCACAGGTCTTGGCGAGTTTGGAGTATGTCATTCAGAGCTTTGGCATTTCAATTCTGGCTCAAATGACCGGATCCATGTTTCGTCGATAGCAACCACTCTATTCAGCATCATTTCACCTTCCTCTGAATATCTTTTCAACAATTCAGTGCAAATTTGAACACGTCTGTCTTATTCAGTTTTTGAGAGTGCGTGCGGCACCCACCGCGCAGCGATCTTTTTCATGCCTAAATTCTGCGTCAGAATAACATGAACGGAACTCTTACGTATCCCCGATTCATACGCAATTTCCTCGCATGTAAATCGTCTATCAGAGTTGAGAAAGTAGAGCAACAATTTCGGTGTTATCGGTGTCTGTAACTGTCACCGGCAATCCTTCAACCATCTACAACTAGTGCTAAATCCAACTGCACATGTCGGGTCAACCTCCTGGGGTGCATTAAATATTTCAGTCGCTTTCTTTCAGCGCCTACTTTCTATATTGATATACGCATAAATATCTCCTCGCGTCAGCGCGAACGCATCGTCCGCCATTGCGTTGTTTGATATGACGTCATCTAAAATGACGTAACGTCACGATGCTTATTAACACGTGCGCTTACGCGCAAAGAGTTAATTTAGTTACGTGCCAAGTTTTGTGGCTTTATGTTGTTTCAATCAAAAGTTACAAACTAACTCTAATCCATTTTCGGATGACCCTCGTAAAAAGAAAGATTTCACTTTATTTGTACTCTTGCATCTTCATTTCAATTATTTTCAAGCTTCGTGTAATGTTTATAGCCATGCTTTATTGGGCAAGTTTGATTATGGTTGATATTGGTCGATTTGGTCAGGAGTTGTGTCCCTTTTAACATAGAAAGGTCAGATTTTACTTTGCTTGCACTCTAGCATCTTCATTTCTTAAGTAATCATTTTCAGTCTTTATGACAATGTTTATAGCAATAATCTCTTGGCATATTTCGATTATGGGTGACATTGGTCAATCAGGACAGGAGTTATGGCCCTTTCAATATTTAGATTTGCCAGATTTCACTGTTTTTGCTTTCTATCATCTTCATTTCTTAAGTAATCATCTTCAAGCTTCGTGATATTTTTTAGCCATAATCTGTTGGCCAAGTTCGATTATGGCTGATATTGGCCTAATTTGAACACAGGTATATTGTTTGGTTTGAGGAATTGAAATGATCTCATGGATTATGTATTCAGTACAACTCTGCTATAATATGGTAGCTTATACAGGCAATATTTCTCAGATGAGCGTCTTCAAGGCCAAGATTTATTGTCTTGTTGTATGCACTTTGGGATGTTAAATTTTCATTTGTGTCGCCTGCAATCTAGCAGTTTCAACAGAAAGTTTTTTAACAGACAGGGTGCGCACCAAACGATCTTTTTTTTTATTTTGACACTACCCACAAGTTCTCATTATTTTAAAAACAAGATCCTATCATTTGACGCCAATACTCACATATAAAACTGATCTCTATCTTTTTGTCATGGTAACTTAGGAGCACAATCAAACAAAATCAGCTACACAAGAGGGTCAAGATGGACCCGTAGTCGCGCGAGTGAGAAGCATTGCCTGGATTGCTTCAAGAAAGAAGATGTTAGAGTGTAAAAACTACGTGTGATGTTCTAATATTTCAATGGCCTGAGATGTAGCTCTATCAGTCAAATATCAGCAATAATTGAAGTAATCTGAGATACTGTTGCCATTTTCATTGTGTATAAATAAAATGATAATTACTAAATAATTGCAGATGATAGAGTATAAACAAAGTAAAACTTTGGCATTTTGTATAATTTAATGTCAATTATTCCTGACCAAATTGGTTTATAACAACCGTAATTAAACTTGGCTGAGATATTATAATCATAAACAATTAGCATGGAGTTTAAGAATGATTCATTTAGAAATGAAGATGTTACAGTGGAAACAAAGTGAAATATGACATTTTTTTGTTAAAAGGGGCATACCTTCAGACATTATCAGCCGATATCAGTCATAATCGAATTTGGCCGAGACTGTATGTCTGTTAATAATGTCACGAAGTTTGAAGATGATTGCTTAAGAAATAAAGATGTTAGAGTGCAAACAAATTAAAATCTGGCATTTTTATATTAAAAGGGGCATAACCCATGACCTAATTGGCCTATGTCTGCCATAATCTAAATTGATCGAGAAATTATGGCCATAAATGTTGTCATAACGTTTGAAGATGATTGGTTAAGAAATGAAGATGCTAGGATGCAAACAATCTAATTGTTGACGACGGACGGACGACAGACGGACATTCAACAATCGTAAAAGATTATCCTGATCTTAGGTCAGCTTAAAAATAGATGAGCAAGAGTTACGGTTCTTATGCACGTTAGTTGTCTCACTTTGATGGGATATTTTTATTAACTCTGTTCGTATTAGAGAAGTACCTTCAAGAAGTGCAAGTTTCCCCACCACCCATCCATCCCCCGAAACCTGGTATAAGCACCCAAACTGGTCCTTTTGCCGACTAACAGTTCCAACTTTCCAAGGCGGTAACTGTTGATATTTTTTGCGGACTGACAGTTCAAAGGTGGTAACTGTATTTCTCTACATTTTCTTTATATTCTTTGATTTTTTGTCCGTATTCTGCACTTCCTTCTGGTGTTGGTTCATTATTTTTAATATATGTCGGATTTCTCATAATATCTTTTTGTCCCTTTATTACAGGAAACAGGACAAAGAGCAAAGAATAATTCAGATAAAAGAACAGGATTGTAAAACCTTGTAAAAAAAGTACAGAAAGATAAAAGTCCATGTTAATTTTGTTCTTTGTGCAAATCCATATATTGGCATAAAAATGAATTAAATTGGTTTTCTATTACACTTTCACGTACAAAAATAACAAATTTGCATAAAAGATGCATGCATTTTAATGTTGTTTTTCTTAAAAGGAATAGTATGTTATCATAATAACTAAAATAATATAGAACTCTCACTTAAGGTGATTAATACACCTGCATCCCATCTTGTCTTGATATAATGTGAGTGTAGGACGGGACGGGGATCGGAACGTGACGAGGGTGATTATTATTTTGCCCCCAGCTCTGTCAAGCGGATTAAAAATGTCCTTAAGTTTTTCTCATACTAAAAGTTATCAATTCCACCAAAACCATACAAGCATAACTTAAAAATATGAGCTTAAAGATGTCAAACTATTTAAATCAAAATGACATATAGGTAAGATATGTAGTGACTGAGGTCCTTTTGATTTTATTCCACGCTTTCATGAGTTATCCCCCCCTTAAAAAAAAGAAAATCAACTTAAAAATTATTTTCCCTCAAATCTAACCAGTGTTTCATCTTTATTTTTCTACGATGAAGCTTGGATTTTCTTAGGAATTTTGAAGCTGATTCATATAATGGGACTATCTACCATGAGATTTTCTCAAATTAAAATTATTATTATTATTATATAAAAAGAAATTGAATAAGTCCGGTAGGTTTCAATGTTATTATGAATATGGATTATCAAAACTTAATAAAAAAAATCGGATTTTATTTCTGTATTTTTATGTCTATTGGGATTAGTCATATAAACAGTTTTATCTAGTTACCAAAAATTTGAAATGGCTCTTTGGATGGGAATATCTTAAGGTTAAATTCTAACCATGGTCCATCAAATACTGAAAAAGAACTCAGTGCAAATGCAAGCATTCGCTGATTTGGAACCATAGACTCTTTTGTAAACCAATTCTAAGTTAAATAGTTGCTATATCATATTTTTACTCGAAATTGGCCTTCATTTTATTGTGATAAACATGTGTACCAAATTTATCTAAATCCCTTGAGCCGGTGAGACATTAATCTAACAAGTTATTTTTGGCAAATTCTAAGTTAAAAAATAATTTGGTCATAACCTATAACAGAGTTCTGCTTATAATCTTGCCTTCAGTTGGAAGCAATGGTCAAAACAAGTATTTCAAGTTTTAAAGCAATACCTTAAGAAAATGAGAGATATGAGCATGGAAAGTGAATAGCAAGAGGCTGGCAATGTGCCCACCACATCGTTACGTTCTCTTATTTCATGACGCAATTGTTTGATTACATTTCAACATAAGGTGCACAGGAAAACCTTTGGGAAAATCTATAGGAGGCCAGAAGTAAGGTTTATTATGCTTTCTAAGCTCATTTTCAAGGGCGGTGTCTACAAATACAACGACGTTTCCAAGTCCATTGTGCGTATGGAGCCTCTTGTGTTCAGCAATGTGTTCAACTCCATCGCGTTAGAAACAAACGTCGAATAAATGATGAGAATACACATGATGACGATGCGCAAGAGGTGAACCAATCGGATATTTCAAGTGAGGCGAGAGGAGAAGCTATTGGTGAATGAGTCTATAGCGCAGGTCAAAACCCATATCGCAGTCATTCTCACATGGTTTAAATAAATTTAAGAATTACTTTTCTGTACTTAATTACTTAAATGTTGATTTACTTAAAACCTGTAGTGATTTTAAATGTGCATTGGATCTAATGTTTGAACATTTTTACTTGATTGTAAAAGTAACTGCACTATTCCTAAGCGTGGAGGAGTCAGTGTATTGGTTAGAATTATTCTTATTGGGGAAAGAAATGTTAGAAAGATCTTAAAGAATGTATTTGACTGTGTGGCAGCAGTGCCATAATATGGATAGACATTATATCGAAACCACGTTAACAATGCTAAAGCGAGTTCTGTTTTTATGTCGCAGGCAAGTATAATTCCCAAATAAAATCAATGCTTGATTACATTCCAAATGATATCAATGTTATCTATAATACAGAGCTTGGCTATCAGTCTGATATGTTTGAAATGTTAATGCAAAAAAATAACAGAGAATTAACGCACAATCGTTTGGCAAATCTCTCACCACATGTACTCTAAGCAAAATAAACACTTTCTAAATGGCAGCCTGCTAAGGTAGTCGACTATCATAGTATTTCCTCAGAATTACATCCACAAGTAAGCCATTTTAGTATAGTTTTACACATAGATAGTGATAAAGGTGCAGGTCATCATAATAGTAAGAATTTCAAATTTACTGAGAAATTATATGGCTTGACAATCGAAAGATTTGCCAGATTACACTAAAAACATATGATGTTGTTAAGTTGTTGAAGTAATTGTAAAAATATGAATATGTATAAACAAGCAGGAGACTTATGCGAGTAAAGCCACTATATCTTACAAGAACATATATTCTCTTTCAAGAAAAACAACCATGGTGGAATACTGACATTGATGTTGTTTAACAAAACAAATATGCAGCTTAGGGACCTTTTTGGACATCAAATGCATATGACGTTTGCGGTCTTACATTGATCAGAAAAAAATGTATCTTTACAAATATGCACTCTTAGTAAGCAGCTACACCAGGAATTTATGAAAGACAAATTGACTGAATCTAAAAATAACCCAAATTTACGTTGGTGCGTTTTAAATCGCATTAGCTTATGTAAAAGTGTTAATGTTGGTTCACAGACAAATTCAAGTGAATGGATTGGCTGTTTTCAAGGACCAGACAACGCAGCTGTTAATAATACGGTTAAAAACGAAATTATATTAAACGAGATTAATGGTATTATAAAACAGAAATAAAACGAGATGAAATTTTATAATAGGATATATAAGTTAAAAGCAGGTAAATCGCAAGGCATGGTGGTGATGTCGAGTTTTACAAAATACACGTGAAATAATTAGTCCTATATACTGAATATCAACTAATGTCACTTTGGACAGGGGATATTTTTATGAAGGGTGGGATAAAAGTCTTATTCTTTCAACACAATAAAATCAGATCCATCATATTACAAGGGAAATTACGTCACATGATATTTTCAGATATAATATACGCTTTTGTAGAGGTCCAATGAATTAAATAAACTTGACGAGTCTCAATCAGGATTTCGTTCAGGTAACTCAGCGACAGATACTATGTTTATCTTATAAATTATGCAAAATTGACTAGAAAATGTTAATTTCACTCCCCGATGTGATGCTTATAAACATTTTCTAGTCAACTTTGGATCCTGAAAAACACATGTCATCATATGCCATTTAACTCTAGAAAACCCTATGCGAGATCATAAATTTGCTGTAGAAAACAGAATAAAAAATACACAGGGTATCTCAAATAGAAAATGAACACAGGAGTAACGTCTTTTTGTTTGTTCTAAAATTAGTATACAAAGTAATTTGTATTTACAACTATGGTATAATCGATTCGTATTCACTCAATTGCCGAATCTGCTTTATTACACAACACTGCAAATTATATAATGTTATGTTTGTATATATTACTTTAGTCTAAGAGCCTTTATTAACATAATTGTCTGTTCAGTGAAATAGTGAGGTACCACGAATACCTTAACCGAGATTCTAAGTCGAAAATGTGACATAATTGAGGCGAATGCCATAAATAAATACATTTAACTGTTCAGTAAAAATGTCGGATCGTACACTAGACTTTACCATTAAGACGACGCCGACTATCTAGTGAGCAGAATAACTCTCTTTACTCATCAAGAAATAGATATTTATATTATTACTATTATTATTATTATTGAGATATCAATCGTGATTAGCCAACAAAGCTCACACTATTTACACACTCAAAAATTGTTTATGGGGGTATAAATAGTTCTTTAGGTTATATCTTTCTTTTTTCGTTTTCGAGAAATTAAATCTCAGCAGCGTATACATTAAATATCATACTTTCCAATCACAAATTATGCACTCTTGATATATTATCACTGGCTCTGTTCCTTCAAAACCAAGGCGTAACATTCTTAATAGTTACGTTACTCCCCTCTCCCCTTTCTGTCTTTCCCAAAGTACTCCCTAATTTTGTTATGTTTTTTATGTATGTTAATATTATTCTTATAAATGAAATAAAGTAAATATCAAAACGTTCTAGCTGTTTACTAAATAAATATTTTACATCAATCTATTTCCATCTTATCAATATCATTTGCTGCATATACATGTATCAAATACTAAACAAAACCACACTAAACTACTTAGTTTTTGAAAAAGTCATGGAGAAGTCATAACACTTCTAGTATTATTTTATCTTGTCTAATAAATACTATTAAATTTTGGTCCATTTACAAACTAAATATATGTTTCAGACTGTATTCATCCCCAATAATAAGAGGTAAATGTGAGATATGATGCATTTCATAGAATAAAATAAGATTATCTCTGAATAGATATTTATATTTGTAAAATAAAATATGTGTAAAAAAATATTTTCTGACAAATGACCATGAAAAAAAAACATTTGCAATGCATTAATTCATTTTAAATAGTTGTGTTATATCACAGGCATTTTAAACATCCAAAGTGTTATTTTTCATGAACGTTTGACAGAATTTTCATAACATGTACCTTTCATAATCATGAAATACAATGAACTAAAGTTCGCAGAGGAGTATCATACAGGCGTCCATCCAATTGCAACAATACACTGTTTTACTTCATTGACGTTTAAAATAATAATACAATAAAGACAAGAAGAATCATAGTTTTCACAATCAATAAGGAATTCAATAACCTTTCTGTTACATGACTAAAACAGATGCACTGCACAATGAAAAAGAATTGGATAACAAAATTTCATGAATTCAATTTGCCTACACAAAAGTTTGAACGCATAGAACCCTGAATATTTTTGAGACTAAAGCAAACATTAAAAATAAGTCAAATATCATTGCTAATATAAACTCTTTTTTTAAAATGGGGGTTTATTTAAAAGTACTAAGGGGGGCAGCAACACTGCCACCTTATTGCAGGGTCAACAGTGTAACACCATATACAGTAGATATCATCCGGGTTCCTACAATAGTTCTCATCGTTTTGCAGATGCGCTTGCTCGTGCTCATGGGGTGACTGGTCGCGCCACATCTGACAGGGGAGACCACTCCATGTCCTGTTTATGGTACCAGAATATGACTGCGTGTCAAACTGTGGATCGTAACAGCTGCCTTCCGACTCTAAAAAGACACATACACATTTCATATAAATGCATTATTTATAGACACTATATGTACATGCAATGACTTATATATGATAGGTGGCTGGTTTAACCCATTGAAACTGAATAAGTTAGTTTCCTGTCCGACACAAAAAAGACGTACATTCGGTTCAAACTGATATCTCTTCAGTTCAGTTCAACACTTTGTTTTCAAAGGTATGTTTCCATACAACTAAATTATATATGTATAAGGTAAAGAAGCATTTACCAGTAATACATATGGGTTGTTCTCCGCTCCAAGTCTTTGTTACCATGCATGTTTGGGAGATACCTGTATTCTCCAGGTAGAAATCCTCTCGACAGACAAAGGTGATCCTGCTTCCAACTCGTAGATCGTTACCAACAATACTGCCATACAAGGGGTTGCTTTGTCTCGTACATTCTGCAATGAGAACAGACATATATGAACTAAGGTTGTGCGTGTGTGCGACTGATTACAATGGTCAAGTGACTCCTTCATGAGCCGATTCATGGAAATCCAGTGACGAATTTATGCTGCAATTTGTGCCCACTGATCATGCCCTTCTTAAATGATACAGGTTTAACGGCGATTTTTAAAAACGAACAAATGTGCGATTTTGTATTCATGGAGTTCCCTAGATTATAAAGTTTATATCCTTTATAATATCTGTGCATGCAGAATACGCTAACTATGTCGTATCGCATCCGTGAGGATATGAATCATCTAGTATATAGGTGTCTTAAAGGATAGCATGTTCTAATATATATTCGTTTGACCATGAAAATTAGAGTTACGTTTAAAATTAAGCATATTGATTAAATTTAGTGATTGTACTTCAAAGTCAGCCTACCTTGTATTGTACAAGAGGCAATGCCAGTGTTTTTATCGATAATACATTTTTGACCCTGTTTGCAGTTCTCCTCAACACACTCTGGGAGCAATTTCTGAAATGAAAGTCGCAAAATGTACATTCATTGAAGCAAAAAATATTTATTAAAACTATGTTATCAAAATGTGCAAGTCAACAACTTATCTTAGCGAAGCTGACATGTAAGCAAAGTAAAAGAACCTAATCACAGTGATTTTGTATTTGTTCCTATAAAAATATAATTCACATATTGGCATGAAAATTAAAATATTCGGCATATTTTGTAAAAGAAATGGTATGTAACTAAAAGTAAAGATAAGAGTAGTCAGAAAACTTTTTTATTTTACATATAACACATGTATTAAAAATAGCACCAATGTGTTCAATCAGCTAGTACATTTCATACTTGTTTGATGATGTTGTTGTTGTTTTGTTAGAGTCGCAGTTTGTCTGATTTATGAATAATTCAAAGTATTAATGAATGCATGCTAACTGCACAAAGGAGTAATAGATTGACGATCTGATAAATATCTCATTACAAATCAAATAATCTCGGTGACAATCGTAGATTGCATAAAAGTTCAATTATTAGAGATTATAAAAACAAACATTAAAAGATTGAAACATTTTCTTTTTCTTTTATTCTAGACGGGTAGACAGAAATGTACTCAAATAGTACTTGAACATCTCTTTTCATTGAAATTCAGAACATATGAGCTAGTTCCATAACTGGTTGGTCTAGTAACAGGATAATATGACTGGGTGTGGTATCCTGCTATTTGTCAACGGCGTCATATGGCTGTGAGGTAGTCTGAAATGCAATCCCCTTACTTTGTAACTTTCCGCAGTAGAGTAGGCAGGGAATTAGACTAGCTATGTGGCAGCATTATATCTCATACAGGAAAAAGTTTACTGAATTACGGAAATACTGTTGGTGTGACATTAAACCTATCAAACCAACAAAGTCTCCGAATGACTGAAATACTGTTGGTTGAACATTAAATGAAAGCAATCAAAACTTACTTCAATCCAGTTCTGTTTGTTCGAGAACACATAGCCGACACAATCCGTAACTGATTCATCGCCCATGTTCAGTCGACATGAATGTAATTTCACTTTCATGCTTATGGCTTTACAGTCGATACGCGACTTGCATTCTCTCAAACAATCTATGTATGTTCTGCCCCATAACATGATGTCATAATGTCCAATTCTACATTTTCCTGCTTCAAAGCGCTCAAAAACTGGAACAGACACAGCGTTCATGAGAACAAGAACTGCCATTACGAACAGAGTCAATATTTTCACATCCTTAATGATTATTGTATCCATACTCTCCTTAAATCTTTGCCTATTCAGAAGTCACTGCCTAGCTCATGGCTTGCTAGGAATCGTATGTTATATTCCATGTTAAAACACTTAATACCAGTTGGAACGATTATGTAGTTAATTGCTGTTTGTCCTGTGGCGCAACCGAAACAAAACATATAGGTATTGATTAGTTTTGTTTAAACATATTTATTAGTTTTGTTTAAACATACTTTATTAATCATATATATACACGCATGAAGTGCTCATAACAAGCAAGGACGTACCACCGTATGGAGATAGGGTATCGTGCCTTGGGGATTTTTTCTAAAGATAGTGCTTAAAGAGCATTTTTGTGAATACCATGCATTTGAAATGGTATGGCGAAGCCTAAGATGAAATAATTTCATTATTATTGAAGAATAAAAATATAACAAACAGGGTGAGAATAGTTCTACCTTATTTATTCTCGACCCATTTATATTATTCTATCAAGCTTTTAAAACACTTTTCAATTTCACACACAAAACTGAGAAAGCTATAACCTGGAGCTTCTGCAGCCGACTGATCACTTCTCTTACTAGAGATTAACACAAACACCTCTTGAAGGCGTGCGAGATGTTAATGTATTGTCCAAGATATGTATAAGGTTGAACCGGTCCCCGTCCCTGATCAATGTTGGCTTGTATGCTCTGATGTATACAGCCTCTTTAACTCCCCCCTCCCCTTTCAAAAAAAAAAGATTTCACTGAATCCAAGGAGACAGCATAACCTGGTATATCGAGATGAATATGACGTGACACCTCACTTGTGCTCGAGCTTGGTCTTTTGTGCTCTGAGAACCGTGCTTTAGAAGTTTTTTCAGTTTCTCCTATTTAATACTTATCACGCCGTTGGTTACCATGTCCTTCACATTTCTTGTTTAGATAGGCCCACATACTTCATTCTTGTTTTATTATCCTAAGGGTGCACAAGTAGTTGCCGTGATAAATGATGGGGCTTAAACAAACACTGATTTTACGTTTATTGAAGATTCTTTTCAGTTTATCTGCTTTATTGTGAGGTAAAACCATCCTGCATGTGAAATCTTTCTTTCCCGATGCATCGTTTTTGTTCTTCCCATTTTGAACTTCTATGTATTTTGAAACTCTTTCAATGTCCCATTTTGGATAGTTGCAAACTTCAAATGCTTCGTTGACATGATTAACTTCAACCTTAGGTCTTTTGGATCAGGTTTTACAACTGCTACGCTTTGGTGTTAAGTTCTAACAACACCTAAGTTGTGTTCAATTGGATGTTCAGAGTGAAATCTAGATACTTATCTGTGTTAAACCATTGTCTTGAGAGTTCCATCTGCCTATCTGATGCTGTTCATATCAAGGAAGGCCAATCTTCCGTTTTCCTCCTTTTCTGTGATAAACTTTATGTCTGCATCTATGTTGTTAATGTGGTCCGTGAACTCATTGACATATACCTTCTCTGTTTAGTATGTGTGTTATCGACATACTGGGGCCACCAGCCAGGTGAGTAGGGGCTGTTTCCAAAGCCACTAATTCGAAATTTTCCTTGTACAGAATACACATAATTGGTGAAACAGGTGACCCCGTAGCAGCACCATAGATTTGAAGGTAAGAAGTCCTATCATCAACGAATATGTGCACTTTAAGCACAATTCCAAAAGTCTTGTGATACGTGCTGGCAAAAGTGGGGTCCATTTATATTCACTAAAACTAGCGCATTATCCTTAACCTGATGTTAACGCTCTTCTTGTGGCCAAGAAAGGGCGATGTTTTATTTGCCAAAAAATATAAAGACATCAATAACTCCAACCAAAAAAAAAAACGATATTTTTCCACAAGCATGTTGTACCGAGATGATAACTAGCTCTCAATGTCTAAAGCCTCGCACTTCTCGATGGCCAAACAATTATCTGCAGCTATCGAGTTATAAGTGTGAACGCTAAACTGCTCATACCCGGAGAGAACATTCGTCATGGTACACCTGCAATGTAAAAAACAGTGCAGCTAAGAAACAATCAAGATGTAAAAGTGTTAAAATATAATATATTTTAATAATGCTAACAAGCTTTAAATGGTCTGTGATTTTAAAACAATGCTAGGACACGTATTTGTAAATTTAGGAAATGCAATATACTAGCCATGAAAAAAAGTAAATAAAGAAAGGAAAAAAAAATCCGTTAGTGGGATTTGATCTCGGGGCCCTTAGTTTAGGAGATGAGCGTTTAACCAACTGCGATACGGATGCTGTTGTCATCTATAGCCTATTAGTATGTTAGCTATTTTTGTGACTTAGAGGGACGAGTCCACTGTCAAGGTTAACTACGTTTCCTAAAGACTCACAAGTGTTTACTTTTTCAACTAGGTGGTATCTATGTTTTAATTTTTAAACAGGATTTTTTATGTTAAAATAGGTAGATTAAATTAAATGATAATCATGCAGAAAGATATTCACATTGAAACGCCCATTTTATGATGGAGTATCCTAAAATAATTTATGCAAACGAGTGAAACCAATGCTTTTCCGAACTCTTCGGTTGTTAACCAAAATTAAATTAGTTCAAGAAATAGGTCAAAATTCATTTTATACAGCTTACGCCGAAACATAAAACAGTGTTTCAAATAATTTTGATATGCAGTTTGATGTCTTACTTGAAGTTAACCATGACGATGATTAATTTTAACCGTAAATAATACTTATTTACCCCGGTTAGTCTTCACATTTGAGGAAATTTTCGCGTTAAAATGATTTTTTTTTCAACTTAATTTTATTTTATACGCGTGTGAGTATATGCTTATGGGCGGGTATGCCCCTGGCAAGAGTGACATAATTATGTGAATTAGGGATTTAAAGTCTATAAAAATGTAAATTTCAAACGCAAGTGGCGAGAATTAAATGACTCATATTATGTTTGTTTTGCAGATAGAAAGCGTTTGTTTAACTATTAAACTATATATAAATTGAAAGGAAATGACAAAAAAAATCTGATATAAAGTCATAATATTCTTTCTGCTGGTATGTTAGTAAAATAAAAGAACAAGAGGGCCAAGATGGCTCTATATCGTTCACCTGAGAAATATTGCTTTCTTTGCCATTTTTACAAAAAGTTATACTGAATACAAAATCCATGCAGAGGTACACAAAATAATGGTAATTCCACAGATTGCTAAAGAAATTAAGATGGAAGAGTGTACACAAATTGAAATCTGGTCTTTTTTGTGTTTCAAGGGCTATAACTCCTGACCTATTTGGAATATATCAGCCATGATCGAACTTAGCAGATATATAATGGCTATAAACATTGTCATAAAGTTTGAAGATGATTGCTGAATAAAATATGGATTGTTTTATCATGCAAGTGCCATAACTTCTGGCCAATGGAAGATATCAGCCCTAATCGAACTTAGCCGAGACATTATGGCTATAAAATTATTTATGAATTTTGAAGAAGAATGCTTCAGAAATTAATACATTAGAGTCTACACAAAGTGAAATCTGGCATTTTTTTTATTTATCAAGGGTCATTACTCCTGACCTAAGGGAATATATCAGCCATGATCGAACTTAGCCGAGACATTATGGCTATAAATATATTCATGAGTTCTGAAGAAGATTGCTGAAGAAATGAAGATGCTAGAGTGAGAGTGCACACAAAGTGAAATATGGTATTTTTTGTCATTCATGGTCCATAACTCCTGATCTAATGGAAGATATCAGCCATAATCGAACTTAGCAGAGACATTATGACTATAAACATTGTCATGAAGTTTGAAGAAGATTGTTTCAGAGATGAAGATGTTAGATTGTACACAAAGTGAAATTTGACATTTTTTATCATTCATGGACCATAACTCCTGACCTAATGGGAAGATATCAGCAATAACCGTACTTAGCTGAGACCCTATGGCTAAAATCATTATCATTAAGTTTGAAAAAATGAAGCTGCTAGAGCGTACACAAGAAAATGTTGACGGGCGGACGTCCTGGCGTATGACGGAAGACGGACATTGACTAATCACAATAGCTCACTTTGAGCACTTTGTGCTCAGGTGAGCTAAAAATGGGAAAAGGGATAAAAAAACTTGGCTAACATTATCGTGATAAGGATAAGTATTAATTGCTATTTTTACTCTCATAGGAACGACCTACGTATTTTACGAGTAGTAGTACCTTGCTACATAAAGTATCTCATAGAAAGCGTCTTACAGCAGCTCGTCCACAGATGATCGGTAGAAATACAACAAGTTATTTTTTCTACTCTCACTCGTTAATTTTGGTGAAGTTTTTTATTTCTGAGAAATAAACTCGGCTCGTGTATAGGTAACAATGCATGGAAAAACGCTAGTTTTTTGTAAACGCCCACATCCTGGAATTTCGGTTAAATTAGAATACGATATTCCCGACTTGAC
>CM037792.1:22474830-22524830 GCA_021229015.1 Solen grandis | reverse complement strand
TATAAAGCAGATTCTTTAATAATTGAACGTATGTATTTACAGATGGTCAGGAGTATTTCGCGGACCTCGAGGGACGCGAGTGCGTGAACTGTGGAGCCATCTCCACGCCCCTGTGGCGGCGGGACGGGACGGGGCACTACCTGTGTAATGCCTGCGGACTCTACCACAAGATGAACGGCATGAACCGCCCACTGATCAAACCACAGCGTCGTCTGGTGAGTAACAAACACATGACCCGGATGTGTGACTCGTTATTCTCACCATAGAGACAAACCTCTCTAAGCGTCCACCGATATTAAGCAGACTTATCTTTTAAGCGGACTGCCCGTTACAAGCACACAGTTCCAATTTACACGCATTTCTATCAAGTTTAGCTTTACAGGTGAATCTGTGTTGACGGCCATTCACATTTAACAACTCACCTTTTCCTAAGCGGTCAGAAGTAAAACTTTCCGGAAAAATACCTTTTATTATCATATACATACATTTAGCATCCATGTAGCGGTTACTCCGACAATCAGTCATTTTTCCATTTTCCACTCAATTAAATTGCCGCCCTAAACAAGTTTTGCGCACTTTATTGATGAAATACATAATACAGTTAAACCTTTAATAGAGAGAACCTGTAATAAGCGACCAGCTTTTTGTAAGCATTTCTTCTTTTAACGACCACATCGGCAAACCGACCAGTTCTTGTTACCTCCACTGGACGCTTAAGATAGGTGTGCCTGTACTCTTTGCAATCTTGAATAGAACTCTCATTTGAAATAAATACTATTGGATGTATTTTTGCTATTGTTGCTTTATTACAACTTTTAACGGTTACCGGAAACATGTTTCTACCCAAAATGTTTCAATTGCCCATAAAACCATCAAAGCCGTTGTAAAACTGATGGTTTTTATATGAAATATCCTGCTAGGTTCCATACTAAAAAAACTATTTTAGCCAGGTTTAGTTTGGTCATTGCACCCTTTCGATCCGATACACTTACAACCATATTGCCCAGACATACGTTGCATATATTTTTTTCTTAAATCTGGACTATTCTTCTATTATCTCAAACCACAATACTTATAAAAACTAAGTTATAAAATTATTTGAAATAAATCATGCAATTTTTAACCCATGATTTCGTTAAGAAATATACATTGTGTTAATTATGAGATTGTTTCCTGGTATCGAAATAAACATAATGTCTGTAAAAAGCCAGAAGGGCTCATGAGCATTCTTTTTATATAGCTGATGAGCCCTACTGGCTTTTAATATATGAATTATATATTTATAAAATGTTTCCTCACATCCGATTCCCTGTTCACTTAGCATACACTTTATATTAACCTTTCACACCGTCGGTAATTTCCGCTGATATATGCCGGAAATAACCGATTCTTATATCTACCCATGTATCATTATATATTATTGCGTCACGTGTTCAAATTCCCAACAGCATTCATCTGCACTGTGCACGTCCTGTCTCACATTTTATTTTCATTTTTCACTTTTTTAAATATTAAGTAAATAACTGGCTCGAATACTCATATATAAATCACGGTATTTCACGTTATTTCACCAAATTTCAAATAATAATAATGTTATCTCTTTCGAAAAAAAAGTTGTCTCGCGCGGTGCTTACTAAATAACTATTTGCTCTCGTATATTGTAGGGAGATTTTGGCGAGATGTTGACCTATCAATCCGACCCTTACGCCGCACATGCGCAGTCAATGAATGCTTGGCGGGACATGAACGCGGGGTTCATAGGAGGGGCCAGGTCCAAAGTACGTCTCTTATGACATCTTCTTCTTCATCTTCTTTGCCTTCATCTTCTTCTTCCAGCTTCTTCAACAACAGCTACGATCAGTACTATTTCTGTTTTTCCTACTATTACTTCTTCTACTTCTTCAACTACATGTTCTGCTACTTCTGCTTCTATTACTAGATCTATTTTGCTACTTTCACTATCACCACCACCATGAACAACGACAACATCATCATCATCATCATCATCATCATCATCATCATCATCAACAACAACAACAACAACAATTTACCACATCTATTTCTACTACTGTTATTCCATTATTATCTCTCATGTAGTATATCATTATTACACATCTTATTATCATTATCGTATAAAAAGAAGTTGTTATTCTGATATTAAGAAAAAATATTGCGAGTGCCTCGCTTGCTGTCTTACAAAGAAATTAGAACAGTATAAATTCCCGCTGACCGGACAACTATACGGTTAAGATGTTGAACGACATTAAAAGTCAATAAACCTAACCAAACATTCTTACCTACACACCCTGTATACAAGGCTATCCTCTTTCCAAATTAACTTACAGAAGCCCGAGTAGCTCGCTATTTTTTCTCTCTATTCACAACCAGAATGTTAAAGCCAATTTGGAATCATTTGTGAGTTATTTTGAGACTTTCTGGCATACCCTATCTCTGGTAAGATAACCTTATCTGATGGCGCTGTTATGGGATTCTAAGAGTTTGCGGTCGTTATCTGCCTTTCCTATATCCCGAAAATCTTGATTTCAAAATATTTGACTGATATAAATATGTTCACAGCTTATCTGGTGGGGGGAGAACGTTTTATCTCTCTGTGTTGTCTTGGATATTTTTTTCCTGTATGGAAGAGCACACTGATTAAGTTTGAATATGAAGAGGGTATTTATAAAGGCACGGGTGACACGCGTATGTCCTATCATGATGTACCCAATGAATCTTATTTCAAAGTGATTTTTTTTCTCCTCATTTTTTACAAAAATAAATTTTCAAAATTTTATCAATTCATCAATCTTCCCTCCTCTAAACTGAAGTGAAATAAAGGCACACAGCGATTCTCCGCCGTGCTCGTCTCTGTATCGGAGATGCAAACAAGCTGATTAAACATTTAGAAAAAAAATGAGAGAGAAATATTGTTGGAATCGTATGAAAAGATTTGGAAAGGTGTAAAAACATAAATAGCAACAACATCAACGACAAAAATTGACGGTCTAATCATTTATTCATCGGAACAATTTCTTCGATTAAATTTTGACATCGCTGCATCGAGGACGTCATGAAGTGATAATGTACGTCAAGATTTCTCGGCGTCAAGATATTACCGATGCTATAAAAGTGGGATAAGGAGGTCAAGAAATCTATGAAGACAGAGAGAAAAAGAAAGAAGATTCAACTTTTTACGCCTTTTAAAATTTTCACCCATCCATTTGTGTCCTTCAATTGCCTCATGTAGAGATAAAAATATTCGACGTGACGTCATTTTCTTGAACCCGGCTCTGTCAATGCGACGTTTCTTTTAAACAGACATGCAGGAAACTTTGATCGATTTGGACACGATAACATCTTATCTTCAACGATGTATCATACAATTTCTCATTCATGAATTTTTCGGAAGCATAGCATAAATGATTTGTTTTCGCTTGCGCGTTAAAGCATTTGCTTACAACAAGCAGTTTCCGTTACCGGAAGTACCATTCTGTACCCCTCTGCCAACAAGGTAGCTTTTCCTATCTGACAACACCACGAACATCTCCGAGGTGTTCCGCGTGCAATTACATGGGCGAAAAATGACAAAATTGTGGAGGATATCGTGATTTCATCTTTCTACTTTTATCATTTCCTCACGCGGGAGTCTAATGTTTTTCCTAGATTCTTTCTTTCAAAGATTGCCTGATTATCATCAAATCTGGGGAGACGATATGCATCGCGCGGCGCCTTTCTAACGATAAAACGGCTTTCCTATATTAAATGATGCAAATAAATTGACGAAAAATCGCGTTTATATATTCATAAATTCAGTTGATAATAGAATTTGACAGCCATATATCATCATTACAGTAGAAGATAAACTTGTACAACCGAAAGTGATAAGGAAATACAATAAGATTTTTTTTCTCTGTTCGTCTTATTATTTTTTATTTGAAGGCAATATTACATAGATAAAAAAATAATTAATTTAAAATATGAAAAAAAAACTATATTATTAAAATACAAATAATTATTTTTATTTTAAATAAGAATAAAGAAACATAAATTCCGATGTTTAAATAAGCAAGGAAAATATTAAAGATACAATTTAAAGTTAACTTTTCTTTTCGGACAAAATTAATTCTGAATTTTAGTATGTTTTAAGTCTTTCAATTCATCTTGATTTTCCTTTCGACGTGTAACTTTCCGCCAACCGTTTCTTTATTGCCCAAAGACCAATACTTCGATATCTTTCACAACAAAAGTGATCGCCATTTTCACTTAATGTATTTATTCTAGACTTCTTGATGTTTGTTTTCACCAAGAGACACGAGTTTGCTTTTATTCATCGCCATCTTTTAACACATTCGGAAACCTCGGATCACGAAATCGTTTAAGTGCTCCAAGCTTTCGTTGATCTCGAATTGAGAACTTTTACGCAAGGAACTGTTGAAATTGCTTTCAGGACAAGCGATGAGTTGTCAGTTCGGGCCGATGCCAGATAACTCGCGTCTTATCTGTTTGAACGAGACTTAAAAAACAAAAGTAAAACTGCTGTTAATCTCAACATCAAGTGTGGCAGCGTTTACCAAAGTGTTGAACTACTCGATAGATTTGACCCAAACTGCACAAAGAATTGCTAAAGGCATGTCGCACACGGCTTTTCTGGCTTATGCTGTGACATTTGGCAATCCGGAAGTTGCAATTGTTTTGGTTCCGGTCATTCGGAATTCAGCTGATGGGTTATGCGTTTCGGATTTAAGCCTTTAAGTGCCATTGATTTCTATTGCAATATGGCTTACGGAAATAGTTCGTGACAAAGGCATCTTTTCAATGATGTCTTTCTAATGTATGCGAAAGGGTTCACACCCTTGAATAAAAGCGATATTATTTTATTTTAGTGTTTGCGCTTCAGGATGTCTGACTTTAAGTTGTTTTTGTTTTTTGTAATAGTCGATAGTTCTGAAATGAGAAAATTTAATTCTCGAACATTCATTCATATTGTTCCATAAGGATTTTGAAAATAAAGCACCATTTGTATAAATACCCTCGCAGATTTTCAGGACTTGTTTGGAATGCCATATAAAATCAGTATATGAAAATTAGTGTCTGTTACTTCAGAGTTCAGACTTAGGTTACCGGTATTATAATGATTTATAATGTATTATAAGAATAAATCACAATGCAATTCCTTAAGGAATGCTAAGAGATAAAAAGAAATCACCACACGTAATAAATTATTACAATGCAAGACAATACTATACTATATTTTGATCATTTTCTTTGAGCTCAAAACATGTTCCCAGATTTATAGAACATAATTATACTTGTAGAATGTCAGTTGCAGTTTTAACAAACATGACTACAGTATTTCTTTAAGAGTTTCAGTCTTGCTTGGGGAGCCATTCTATGAAGTATATATACGTGTGTATGAATTTGATAGTTTCACATGGCTGGTTCACTGGCAACTTTATATATTCCGTTGCAAAAGGAACCGGAACGCTCAAATCTTCTTTAATATACATGTATTATTTCGTTCAGAAATATATAATATAAATATTTTCAAAATAAAAGAAAATGCAAATTATATTGGGCATGCCATATTCATTTATAAAACATTTCGGAAAGAAATATCTGTAATACAGTCAACCTGACTTAAGCGACCAGTCAGGGGAGCAATAGAAAGTGACTGCTTAACAGAGATTTCTGCTTAATAAAGATAAAAGATTATTCAAAATGTTAGTTGAATGAAATCAGAAATGACCGCTAAATGCAGGTTGACCTCTTAATGCAGATGATATCTAATACGATTTCAACTGTACATTCAACATTTGAAAGCCTAAATGTAAGTTTTCTTTTGCAACTGAGTAAATCAGACATATTAAATGAAAGATAATTAATTTACATTACTCTCTTCCACAGTCTTCCAGCCGCAGGGTGGGGCTCACGTGCGCCAACTGTCACACTTCCACCACGACTCTGTGGAGACGTAACAGTGAAGGAGAACCCGTATGTAACGCCTGTGGGTTGTACTACAAACTGCACGGGGTGAGTGTTAAATACCATACATATCCTTATTTGTGTCTTCTTTTGTTTTTTTTTCCCGAGTGAGACCAAAAAATTTCTTCCAAGAAAACTGTTACCATAAATCCAGTCACTCTCCCATCATTTGCGTAACATTCTTGATTATTTCCAGTAAAATGTGTTTAAGGTAATCCACCCATCAATAAATTATAACCATGGTTCTTTAAATGCTTAAAAAGATTTAGTCTAGATGCAAGCATCCATTGACTTGACATTTAATCAAATAATGTCTATAAAGGCTTGCCTTTCCTATTAATTCCCATGATCACTTGATTGACAGTGATCACAATTGAATGATGGATGGATTACCTTAAATATTTTTGAATTTATAAGTTTTTTTTTATATTAAGAAAATAATTTAATTTACTTTTGACACAAACTGTGTTATTTTACATTGTTTTAGTTATACATACGTTGTGACGAATTAATAACGTCAGCATTTATTTTGACTGTATTGTTTAGGTCAACCGTCCTCTTGCCATGAAGAAGGACGGCATACAGACCAGAAAGAGAAAGCCCAAAAATTTAGGAAACAAATCGAAAAGTGGATCTTCAACGCCAAATAATGTTTCCTCCAGTTCATCGATAAAGACCGAGAGCTCGAATGGTAAGTAAAACTCCACCACAACAGAAGGCATATTTATTTGGCATAGGTAGCTATTTGCAACTGATTTTTTACATGTTGACGTTCTTTGTATGAACTTTTCTCATAAAGAAGACCTACTCGGTTCATAGTGTTTATATGAGATGAAAAATGATTGCAAACAATTTGTGCATTTTTGAAACTGCTTTCTTGTTTAATGTGCAAACTAAAAACCAATGTGGTAAAACACTTTTGCAATGATTAAAACTTGGATTAATTCATGAACTGTACACAAAGTCAAATTGTATACATTTATTGCATGTATTATAGTTAAATGAGTCCAATTGATAAGAACAACAACACATATAAACAACAAAAGCGGCATAAATTGGCTAAAAACAGATTTTTTTTTGTAAATTAGGAGACCGTCTTGCAGTCAGACCTCGATTTTCTTCCAGTAAATTTTATAATGGGTACTCATAAGTCAAAAGTGAAATTTTCTTAATTGTGTTTCTATTTATTACAGACGTGAAGCCCAGTAGCCCCTCCTCCCCTATGAACAACAGCAGCAACAATATCCCAAACACCACTCCACCTAACAGCAGCAGCAACACCAGTAACATCAGTGTTAGCAGCGGCGGCAGTAGCAACAACATGGATTCTGGATCAAGTCCGTATAACATGAATTCTCTACCCTCCATGAGCAATGGCGGAATTTCCGGTTTAATGAATCTTCCGCATGTTCCATCTTTGTCGCCATATCCGCTTCCGGGTCAAAGGTCTGACTCGATGGTTAAGATCGAAAGTCCTGAAAATCTTAGTGCGCATGCGCACTACAACGCCCCGTCTCCAGGGAAGCATCACGGGATGCTTGAAAGCGAGCATATGCACCCGCATGCGCACTCTGTCCATTCGATGGGACTAGCAGGGGACACTGGGTCCCTCGGACAAGTCAGTGTTGGGGCCAGTTAAGAAGCAGACCATGTTTTCAAGAGAGACCTTAAAAAAATGCTGCTCTTACTGTATTGATACAGGATGGGCGGCGGACTGGAACACGTGTCGCCATATTGTTTTCCCCACGTGAAGCGCCATTCTTGCGACGGGACTCGTGTAAACACGTGCAGTGCTTTATGATTTTCATGAAATGCTGAATGTTTGTGAGCGACGGAAATTTATCAAAAGACACGGATTAAACGTACTCATACAATTTCGTCAAATTGTCCTGAATAGTGTTGCCATCAGTAAATGACATTTAAATCATAGAAGGGTAACAATTCTTACGATGTCAGAACAAACGGGCATATCCACGCCACAAATGTTTTTTTGAAAGCCGCTATTGAAAGCAAGGTTAAACGTGCATTTGCTGGTTGGAGCTTTGTAAAGTTTTCTTTGGTGATGCATGGTTATTGCATGGTTATTTGGAGGCGTCATTTTAATTACATTAAGGTAATCAATCCAACATTTGTTTAGATTGAGAATATGGTCCATCAAATGATCATGGGAATTTTATAGAGAATGCAAGCCGCTATATGTTTTGAGCAGAATAACTCAAAGTCAATGGATTGCTTGTACCTGCACTGAAGTCTTTTTAAGCATTTGAAGGACCATGATTATAATTTAATGATGGATGGTTCGATGGTTAAAATCACAAGAATCCAGCAGTCTGGTGATTTGGTTTGATAACGATAATTTGCCAGAGAATTGAGTAGAATTATGGCTGAAATTTAAAAATTTAAATAATGCGATACCATTTTGCTTCATTTCTAATTAAATTTATGTCAAACTCTGAATATTGCCTATCTGCCATGAGGAGGTATATATTTGTTGTCAGTAGTTATTTTAATGAATGTTACCTGTATTTCTCTGAATGCTTTTGCGAGTGTTTGTGTGTGCATTTGTACATAGATTATCATTGTTAGGTGTTCAGATTTGGTTTGTAGTTATACGCATACTTGCCGGCTATCCCGGCATATATTTAGCTTTCACATTCCGTTTTAGGCAATTTAACTCTGTAATTTATAGCATTATACGACGTCACTTTTGGCGTCATCATTTTTTGTTACTATGTGTATACTCATATAATTATTTTTTTTCAGCTTCACAAAACATTTTCAGCGATTGGTAGATCTATGTGTTCAATAAATAGAAACATTATGCATTAATGAAATAAGATTTTATTTAAAACACAAATATACGCCATTCATAAATATGAACATGTGATTATATAACTAAACATTTTTTTCCTATATGTGCTATTAAAACTTCGATGGAAACCATACAAATAGTAAAATATTAAGAAAACTGTAATACCCAAAATAAAAATGGATAGATATAATATGATTCTGTGAAAAATAGCAGTAGTTTGTGTAAGTTTTATCATCATCATTCAACCGGAATACCTCGCAGAGATGAAGATAAATGCTCGCTTTTTTTTTGAAATATGTTATATTTATCCGAGTGTATTGAGATGCAGTATTATAATCATCATCATCAATCTCAAGAAAGTCATGCTTACTTTCATTTTTCCCCATTTATATTTGTAGTAGCGTGTCGCTTTGTCCATGATTAACACTTTGAATATGGCTTATATTTCACTGATGTTTTTATCCCTCTTTTTTTGTTTCTTGAAATTCCACGGATTCTTAAGTTCGCGCGATTCGGCTTTAAACGTTTTATGAATTATACAACAAATAGGTAAATTTCCTTTTGCGATGCTGAACAAAATTTGCGGATCATTCAAATCCGCGAATATAGCTAAAATAAACACTCCGTACAAAGGATAATTATACAGTTTACCGGATGTTTGTTTTTATCTATTTTCATAAACAAATAATAAAATTGAATGGACAAACGTATATACATATACGAGATATGTTTTTTTATCTAATAAAATCCCACCAAGTTTAACCTATATATAATATCATCATCTGACTTAACTTAATGCTCCAAGACAGTTTTTTTGTTGTTTTTGAAAACATGCATATCCGATATTGTTTCCATTTGTATGTATTTTATTGAATGTATTGTGCTTTTGAAGTGATTTTAGATAAATTCGTCCTCGGCTGTAGGTAATTGTATATAGGTACAGTAATGATACATGTTTTATAATAATTATAGAATGAATCTAATTTATGAAAATAAAATTGTTTAAAAAAATCACGTGACTATTTTTTCTTTACTTGTCAAGTTGCTTGTGTTTTATAGATATAAGTAAATATGATTTTAGTACTTGTAATTACCCAATACGTATGCTGAGCACCAAGTAGAGAATGCTACAAGTACCATTAATTCGTGACTTTGGGATGCCACGCCCGGGGGATCGAACATTCGGCACTCTGGCCTGTGTTTCACAAATCAGCTTAAATTGAGATTTAAAAATACCCCCTCTCAGATTCTATATAATCAGAAATTTGAAGTTTTGAAGAAATTTAAGACGATTTTCTATTTGAGCCTCTTCTGAACAAAAATATGTATTCACACTTTCTTTTCCATAGGTCAATAAATATAGGTTCCTGGTGTTAAGGTAATCCATCCACCCATCATTAAATTATAATCATGGTATATGAAATGCTTTAACAGACTTCAGTTCAGATGCAAGCATTTAATGACAGGAGTTATAGGCTCTTTTGCTCCAAGTCTTGCACTTACTATGAAAGTCCCATACTTTATAGACCATAATTACAATATAATGATGGATAGACTACCTTAAGGAAAATATCATATATTTATTGAATAAATGTCTGGCTCGAATTCTACCAACAATACTTAGTGCTAAGAAATACTTAAACACTTCGCATAATGATACCCGAATACTTTATTTCTCAGCAAATATGGTGAACTATTAAGGTAATAATGTCTGTCAGTTTAGTCATATGTACTTATAAATATACAATATTTTAAATATTTGGGTTCTTTTATATAAGAAACAAAAACAATAAAATTCGCCCTTAACCCTTTCCCTCATAGAGGACACCATAAAAAGACCTATGCGAACAGCATAAAACCAGATCAGCCTGCGAGTAACTCGCAGGCTGATCAGGTTTTATGCTGTTCGCTGCTCCTCAGTGGTCTGGAAATGAGTATTTTGTAATTAAATTTGGTAAGGTTTAACTGTGGTTTTCTGCAGATCAGGCTTTATGTGGTACCTACTGAGTACGTCAAAATGAGTCTATATGAGGGAAAGGGTCAAAATGAGTCTATATGAGGGAAAGGGTTAAGTACGTAAGTATTACTTAGCGCTAGATATGGTCGGTAGAATTCGAGCAAGATCTCAAGACGGGCGCTTTAAATCACTTAATCACATCGAATAGGGATATAATTATTTTACCATTTATTTTTTTAAACATTAAATCTACGTAAATGATTCAAGTTAATCTACGACATGCATTGCCTGTTTGAAACGAGTGCTATATATTAACAACAGAATGTAAAACAACGACATCTAAAACACAAAAAATCGTAAACCACGATACGTATTCAATTAAAAAGGATGCACATTTTGTAACACATGCTAAAGTCATTAAAACGACATTGAGCTTGAAGCTAAGGACATAAGAAAACTCCAGGGCTTATATTCTCGGATATAAAAAGCTATACTTAACTACGACTCCTTATATAGCCCGGCCTCTAAATTCAGGATAGAATGGAGTACAATTTGGGCTAGGACTGGTTGGCCCAGTGTTGGGATATTGTGGGTGTGGTATCATGCTACTTGTCTATGGCATGATATCACAGTGTGGCAGCACTATATCTGTCTTGTGTAAATAAAAGTCCCCAAATGACTGAAATACTGTCATAATAAATAGATCTGGCAACAAAAGTAATCGGGAAAAACAAACAGGTCTTATGAGAAATCCAACAAAATAAACTAACACCAGGCGGAGGTGCAAAAAAAAAATGTGACAGGACATTAAATAAAAATAAAAAAGAGAAATAAAAAGAAACATTTGCCAACTTGGAACGGACGACATACATCAAATTGAAGTTAAGCTTTGACACGAACATACAGTAATGGTCAATGCTTCCACAGACAAATATGTCTTTAATGCATCTAAACATTAATAAAAGAACCTCTATAAAGATCACGACTTATTTCTCTCTCTCATTCTCTCTCTCTCTATATATAGTATTTATCTTATTGTATCTGTTATTCTCAAAAAATGAACATACTTTCATACAAAATGATAAACACAGACATAATTATGACAATGGGCGAAAAAACACACAACAAACGGAAATTGGTATATGTTTTTATCATATGACATTATGCTCAAACAGCTGTTTCCGGTGTCGTATACCCATTACATATTTTCTTATTTTTAACACGTTACGCATAACTTTTAGGCCGAATTACATCACTCCGCGTATTCTATATGTATGCATAGTGTGTTGAACTCGAACAGCTGGATTAAATGTTTGATTCATTATTCATATGATGTTGAAAATGTATGAGAAATACACACGTTAAAATCGTTATTTTCAGTTATTAATTGAAACTATTTTCTTGGTGTGAGATTACAAAAGTAATTCGTGCACAGTCCGTTTGTTAGTTGCTATAATCGCGTTTTACTGTCACTATATAGGTCATATGATAAAAAGAATCTGACATGAATTGTCATTTCATATCAGATTTTACTAAACCTGTTGATGAAAATGTTATTAAGCTTGCCAGAGGCTCGCTTATTAACATTTCCATGAACTCGTTTGATATAATTTGATATGAAATATATCATGTCCGATCCTTAATATTTACGTTATATTTATGAAGTATGGCTTTACGTACATTTTAACAACATTAAATCATGTTTGTTACTTAATTCTTTGTTATTTCAGCTTTACATTATATGGAATATTGCACAAGATCAATGTAATATGTTAATTATCCTCGAATAATACCTGGCTCCCAATGTTTACATTAGACAATTTCACAAAATCCCTGTTCCTCGTGTTTCTTGGGTATTGTCAATTAAGCACGAATGCTTCCGATTACTCGTGCTTTTTTGTGGTGTATGTTTTTAATACATTGTACATGAAAAATGTTTAAAAACTATCCAACACTTCATAAAATACACCTAAGACATACGGGCCTCCGTGTGTCTTTTGTTTAAAGAAAATACTGTGTTTGAATTTTGTTTTAAAATTTATTAGAATGAACACTATTACAACTATATATATGTGTCACAAAGGTTGTTTGTTTTCTTCTACTTACTTTATAAACAAAAACAAACAAAAAAGCAAACAAACAAACAACAACAACAACAAAGAAAAAAACACCAACAGCAAAATACAAACAACAACAACATATTAATGTAATGTAGAAGGCTACAAAACTTTGCCAAGAAAAGTTGGCAAGGGAAGAGTGGCTTTCTCACCCTATTTAATTTCCTTCGGGACTTCTCATTTTTCTTCCTATATTTTTTTTTGGAAGCAAAAACTACTTTCCTGTTAACCGGCTGAGTGAAATACATTTGTTTATATTCATAATAAAAGAGATAAAACTTAAAAAACAATTCACAAAAAAAAAAAAAAAGAAAAAAATTGTGATGCATAGCCGCCTAATCATATATTTGTAGAATATTTAAATATTTATGATTCAATAAACTATTTATTTTATTTAATTGAGCTTTTGTATTTAAAAGCATATTTTGTAATAAGATAATTACTTTTTTCAACAATATATCACTGTTTTTTTTTCCTTACAAAATAACTTACTTTTTTCGATGAATTAGATGTGCTGGTGCCAATGTTAGATAACAAATTGATAAGATACAATGGGTAAAAAAATATTCGTACCAGTCAACTTATATCCACGAACATCGTCGGAAACCCCGGACTGACTAATTCCATTTCAGATAAGATGGTCGCATGGCGCAGGTCTGCTAAATGGAGCCTTAATACATTGTTGTTTTATCTCCGGAGACCTGAAGTTGTCTGCTTAAAACAGGTCGGCGGCTGGATAGTTCAAGTGGCCAATAACGTATGTTCGCTGCTTAGTGCAGGGGATCGTTAAACACAGGTTTAACCATTTTTACAGAGATACCTTGTATATATGCAAGATATCACCAGTTTCGTGTCTGGTAAACAAAAAATATCACATTGAATGTCAACTGTTTTCTGTACCCAATGGGTCCCTTGCAGAAGAGAAACGCTCTAGATATACAGGGATCCATTCCTCAGTATAGGTGGAAATCTATATTACTAAAAGAACGAGCTGATTTATTTTTTTTTGTGTTGCGTTTGGCGCCGTTACGAAACAACATAACCTGATTGTGTGTATCACGGTTCTAAAGTAACAATTCAGTGGGTGTGTTAGATCTATTTGTATTTTTTAAAAAGAAAATACACTGTTTGCGAGGAATTATGGTGAATACACCGAAGTTGGATTAATCTAAAAATGCTAACAGTTCTGGGACCGTACTCATAAAGCTCCTTAGTTTTTAAGGAAAAAAATCCTTAACTGGAATAAATCTCCTGAGGTGTTTTATAAATATGTAAAGGAAATCCTTAATAACTAAAGGGAAATCTATGTGGTTTTAAGGGAAATCTTGGAAACTAAGGGATTTTTTTTCCTAAGGAGCTATATAAATACGGCCCCTGGGCAAAACCGTACGGTGGGATCTACGTATTGTTAAAAAAAAATGCGTCTAGATTTCTTGGGAACCTCGACAAGTCTCGCAGCCATGTAACAGGCACGATATCGGTATTGTATTTTAACTTCAAGGCTCCTATTATTAATATTTGAAATGTTATCCAATTAAATTTTTAAGTTAATGTTGTGTAGCTTTTAAACAAACGCCCGGAATGAAGAGGCTGTAGTCTGGCCTGTCCACGATGTTCACATATGAATACCGACAGCATTAGGTGCACGTGGAAAGCATGGTATATGGCCCTTCATAGCTATGTGCAGCTTGGTGTACATGTAATTCGACCTGATTACTTTTTTTTGTTAGCACCATATACATGAATCTTAGATTTGTGTAGAATAATTATGTTATCAATAGCATTATGATTGCTACAGCAAATGAACTTTTTCATAGATTAGTCCATTTTCCAATGCTTTTGCTATTACCATCCCCTTTGTCATGAAAAACAAACACCTTTATACATACAGCAACAGTGTTTCCTTTTCCCTTTTATCCTTTGTGTGTGCTAAGCTTGGATTATTTTAATTGTTTAACGTTATTTTATGCCACCAATGGCTAACAGATGACCAGTTAAATTAACAACTTTTTCCTGGGATTCAGACTCTCTTGAAAGGTGAACCAGTCGCCGTAGTTAATTGACAACCGCTCAATAAGAAAAGCGATGGAATACGAATGGCCATCAGATAGATATTACCATTCCTCACGGAGACCGTACCCGATCCACGTGGGGAGCGAACCCACAACCCTCAGTCTCACAGCCAAGCGCCAACATGGCAGTTTATATATGTGAAACACATGGTCCCTTTCCTGTGGTCGGGCACTGGGACATGATACAATTCTATTCTAGCTATTCAGACAAATCCCAAACAGTAAATAATATTCCCGCAGTTCGCAGGACCTTTTCTAGTGCTTAAAAAACAGAACAAAGAAAAGCAATATAATACTAGAAAAACAATAAATAACGCGGCGAAGCTCACTGTTACTTTTGACGTTTTTTTTTCAGTTTGATGATGACGTTGACATCGAATTTATAGACTGAGCCAGGAGTTCAATGATTTGTTTATGTAAAACCTATTATTTATATGTATAAAATATATAAACGAAATGCTCGGTGTTGTTTTATTATGTGTTCAAAAACAACATATCAAACATTCAGATATGATATTTTATATGGTTTTTTATGCTATGTAAAAGTCCACGTATATTTTGGATAACTCCTCGAACACATGTATTACTTTCTGGTTTCAAACCTGTTCCGGTATATTACATTTAAAGAAGAAATAAAAAAAAAATATCTAAGAGGCAAATACCGAAACATGATTTTCACACAAATTCAAATTTTCAACAACAGTCAAAGCTTATACCCACGATCATATTTTTGACATTTGTCCTGGATCGCAAGATTCGAAAGGCATATCACGTCATGGCGCTTGGCTTCTCAAAAATGCATTAAATATGACGCCAGTATTAAAAACAAAAACAAACAAATGTTATCTAGAAAACACGCAGACCGAAGACCTTTCAAGTCTTGGCATTATAAATTGAAGGTACATTGAGGGCATTTTTATCGATAAAAAATGTATAGCCGATGTCAGGTCGTTCGTTTTGGGGCGGGGTGTCGTGGGCTCGATCTCCGGTCACTAGGTACTAAAGTCGTTGTAATGTTACTATGAAAAAGTCTAAGTCTTACTTGGTTCTCAGCAAACAAAAGAATGTGAGATGGGGAGAGGATAAGGGGGTAATGATGTGGGGGTGGGGCGTGGTCGTAGTATCGTAGTATCGTAGTTGTGTTCATTGACTACTGGACATAAGCAATCGTTAAGTGGAAAAAACAACAACATATATTTTGACGATTTGTTTTAAGTATCTCGAGTCTCGTAAACACGACTGTACTTTAGCTCAGACTTAAATATGGCAAAAAGAAAAGTGAGTTTCTTAGAGAGACTTAGATATAACTTAAATAACGTTCCAGACACTTGTTGGCTAGAACTCGGCACTACTTTTCCGCATCATCATTTAATCTAATTTAGGTTACCTTAATTTACATAAATTAAATATACAGATGCCCATAAGAAACCACCAAATTAATTAGATTTATTCAATTGTATTCATCGAGGCAAATTAACCCTTTGCCTTATATCGACTCGTTTTGACGCCTTAGCGAACATCATGGAAGCTCCCGATCAGTGTCTCTTTTGTTTGCTCATACAACAAAGTAAAATCCTTTGCTTCATTCAAGTTCAGTAATTAACATACATTTTGTTATAAATTTGTTATGAATATTATATTCTTACTGCTAATGAGTTTTATATTGTAGTTCGAGATGATATATAAACACTTCTGGTATATTAAGTTTCCCACTTACACAACGAACTTGAATCTCAACTAAATATTTTATACAAGGTGTTAATAGGTTAAATTCAATATCTGTAAGTGTTAATCATTTGTGTAATAATTCTGATTTTGGGCATAGGATAAATGAACATGCTTTTTTCATCAAGTAAACTTCGAAAATTGTATTAACACGAGTGGCGTAGCACACTTTTCGGAGTTGACGAGGTGAAATAAAGCATTGCATCTTCTACAAAAAGGAAAAAAAATCTAATTCTATAATTTTATATAATAAATGTTAGGAAGAAAGTATAATATAAACCTTTATGTATTATTCTCATCTATAATTTCCAAAGTCGATTACATCTATTTTCCGCTTGAAATAATGGAGATTATGAATTGTATAATGCAACAAATCTACGCGCATATTGGATTATTGTTGATTGTATGTATAGAGGCAATCATTGTTCATAACCATCCCAGGTTTAAAGGACTTGTTAAACCCTGGAACCTTCGATATGGATTATTGTTAAAGAAAGGCACAGGGTTCCCAATCGTCGTTTAAAGAAGGAAAGGAATACCTCTGAAATAATGAAGAAATGCACTTTCTGCAAGGGAGAAAGGACGAAAACGGACCAATATTTCAAAGAAAAGACACATTAAGTCAGGTCATGTGAAAAACATTTTATCTCTAAAATTCATGTACATTATGAAAATATGGAAGTACAATTGAGTGATACTTATGAGAGGCACATTTTAGTTGATAATAAATCAGATATTGCATATTATATAAGTCTGTTTGTGTCTTATCCACTTTTTATCTAAACTTTTCAAGTCATGACAAAAACTGAAATGGTGGGAGAGTCACTGTTGCATAAACTGACATACACACATATACGATAATTGTTAACACACAAAAACTCACATACATGTAATTACATACCATATACATCAGACTTCAACAAAAGAGTGGATATTATCTCTTTACATAGATAAACATTAATGAAACCCACATTTAGTGGTTAATAAGTTTTCACATGATAGTTATATATCTATTTCGGTTTCGGGTTGAAACTAAATCATCCCATATCGTAAGTTAAATAATTATACTAATAAAATAGAAAGTACACAAAAAGAAAGTTTATTTAGTCATCATTGAAGAGCACACATACACACACATCTGGAAGTATTATTAAACGTCATCTATAATATAGGAGGAGAGCATAGAAATAATATGGTATAGTAAAAAAAATATATGATTTGCAAATAATATATTTTTGTACAGGGGTCTCCGTGGCCGAGAGGGTAAAGTCGCTGACTTTAACACCCACTCAGCCCCTCACTCAGTCCATCACCGCATGGGTTCGAATCCCGGCAGGGTCATTCGGATTTTCATGTGAGGAAGCCTCCGTGCATTCGGGGTCTTCCTCCACCTGTTATTAGCTGGACGTCGCTATATGACTGAAATACTGTCGAGGCGGCGGTAAACTCAAATAGTCAAGTCATTTTTGTACATTTCAAACTAAACATCAGGGATTGTTTTTATCGAGGCCTACAGGGCCGAGATGTGTTTTTCTATGAAATATTGGATAGTTTTGGGCGTATCTCACATTTAAAACATGGTCTCATTGTTATGGTATTTGACATCACAAAATAAGCATGAGGAATTTGAATCATTCCTGATTTCCTTTGTTAAAGTAATAGACCGATACCTAGAAACACGAGGAAATGGAACTCTGCATGGTTCTCATGTAAACACTGGAAGACCAGATATTATTATTGAACTGCAATTTTACAGTACAATATTCCATATAATGTACTAAAAAACAAAGGATTATGTCACGAAAACGATTTAAATGAAAATATCATCAAACAAAACAAAAAACAGAAGAAATAAACAACAAACAAAGAAAAAAAAGAAGAAAAAAAAAAAAAAGAATAACAATTATAATAAATAAAAAATTCCCCAAAGCCCCCCAATCTAAACAAACATCTAATTTAAATGATGTAACTCAAATAGCCTTTTAAAAAGTTGTTGTTGAATTAATTGTTCAGATATAAAAAAAATTCCATCGCGGATAATTGAATTAGTAGAGGACAATACCCGCTCCTGCGGTTTCATGGAAGACTAGGGGAAAATGACCTAGTTACGAGAATCTCAGACTCTGAGGGAGAGGCCATGTTTTTCATGACAGTTTACGTAATCGCAGACCCACCACCCTTCGACCCCGTTATCGCGCACACCTGGCGTGTGGAATGCAACATGCAGCAGGTGGAGATGCCTCCAGGCCCGGGGGTACCAGGGGTCACGAGTAGGGGTCACGTGATCGGCATAAAGGTCAGCCGTCTCGAAAAGGGTCCCGGAAAGGTCCGGTCCGACATGGAGACGTTATCTTGGACTGTTCCGCTTCGGTGATTTTGTTACGTAACAGACGCGCGTGCAAGTTGCAGACGACAAAACTTACCATGTGCGACCTTAATATGTTGTTGTTGGCGGTATAATCTTTTGAACGCCCTGTTTCATTCAGGATTTTTTTCTTGGTTCCCACCTTAGTTTAATTAATTACGTAAGAATCAGGTCATGTATTCTGTAAATACATACATGACGAAGTATCCAGGTTGACCCTTGGCTCTCAATGGAAGTAAATAAGGATGCCGTAATTTCAGGTCTAAAACATAATTTTATGGAGCCTTTATGGAGAAACGAAGCATTATTTCGTATTAACGAAAAAAAAATTTCCATATAAACGGAATAGCATTTGCAGATGATACTTTTTGTTTTGATGAAAATGCAGTAGTATTTCTGAAAACGATCAAAGTTTTAAAAATTGACCAACCTAACCAAAGCCCTTCATATTATAAAATATATAAAATAACAACAAACAACAATAAAAAATAGAGCGTCCGCTTCGGTAGCGGGAGGTCGTTGGTTCGATCCCCGGCCGCGACATACCAAAGTCGTAAGAAATGGTACTGTTATAGCTCCCTTGCTTGGCGCTCAGCATATAAGGGTAGTTCCAGGACTGTTTGAACCGGTGTCAGGATAATGTGACTGGGTGTGGTATCATGCCACATGTCTACGGCGTGATATTGCAGTGTGGCAGCACTATATCTGTCTCAAATAGACATCATCTCCAAATGACTGAAATACTGTCGATAGGACGTTAAACCCAACAAACAAACGAACGAACAATAATAAAATGTGCAATGCCCCTCGAACTCCTTTTTTATAAGCCCCGTTTTAAATTCTATTCAGGTGCGTTTGGGCGTATAAAAATAAGCAGACATCCACAATTTGCCTTTTTCCCGATGGTCCTTTTTTTCTTCTTTTCTTTTTTTTCTCGTTTTAAATTGATGAGCAGACGTCTGGAATAACGCTCATTTATCTGTATAGTGCTATTTAACATAAAAGAAGAATGAATAGGTTATCTCCCTTTAAACTGTTTCGTTGGATGCAGGGTCTACCTTTATCTGCTCGTTTCCCGATAATTCCGACAATTAACTTGTTTTGTATTGCCAACATAATCTGCCATACACTAACTTAACTAGGCAAGAAAATACCATTAAATATGCATCAGAGATTAGCAGGAAATATTACGTTCATACCTTGATCATAGGTATTTTACCTATCATCGCCACAATCTCATTGATACTCCAGGAAAACAATATCTGTACCCATTGCCATTTTAAAAATCCTTTACCTTGTGAATATTCATATGCAAATAAATGAATTGATGAATATTAATTTTATGAAATTTAGGTGGTACATGTATACGGAATTTTTTATTTTCCTTTTTTTTTCCGTGCGGACTATGTAGAAACAGAGCTACAGTATTGTATGGGCAAGCAGAGGAAACCCTGCTTAGTTCAGTTAAAGGGTCTGTCTGATGTGGGTCCGCTCAGTTTGACAAGGCGTCCAAATATGTCTGGTAAAGGTTTAAGCGGCTCTTTGTAATGTTTAATCAACAAAAAGTGAAATGTGTCCACAAGTATACATTTTATCGTAGATAGGAAATAATGTTTGCATAGAAGATGTAGAAGAAGTAAAACAATTTATGAAGTTCTGTGTCGATCCAAACTTCCAGCAGACGATTCCAGCATTAAATTAGACCTGCAGGGTTGAGACTACTCTAGTGGAATCAAATCGGAACAGTTTCAATATCACACGAGTGTTTGCCTTTCCTCAAAGACCTTGGACATCCATCATCCCACGGGACATTTGTCCACTGGTGCATTTGTCCGCAACTACTCAGCTACTCCATTTTACTTAACCCTTTCCCTCATACAGACTCATTTTGACGCACTCAATAGGTACCACATAAAGCCTGATCTGCAGAAAACCACAGTTAAACCTTACCAAATTTAATTATAAAGTCCTCATTTCCAGACCACTGAGGAGCAGTGAACAGCATAAAACCTGATCAGCCTGCGAGTTACTCGCAGGCTGATCTGGTTTTATGTTGTTCACATAGGTCTTTTATCGGTTTCCTCTATGAGGGAAAAGGTTAAAGGTTTTGCGCGAAAGATCGAGTCATATTTATAAAGAAATAACTCAACATGGAAACAAAAGTTTCTTCGTTTTATGTTTGTTTGGGTTTAACGTTCCACCGACAATATTTCAAACATGAGTACAAAATGGATATAGAACATAGTATATCTGTAATCTGTATAACAGAACATTTAACATAAAGTTAATAATCAAAGAAATAAGCACATGTACAGTTTTGAGAGTTTTGTCTTGACACTATCTGCTTAAGGTAATCCATACATCATTAAATTATGATCATGGCCCATCAAGTGTTCGTGGGAATTTGATTGTACATGTATATGCAAGCATTTATAGACTTTGAGCAAAAAAAGTCAATAACTCCAAGTCAATGGATGATTGCATCTTTCTAAGCATTTGAAGGACCATGATTATAATTTGAACGATGGATCACCTTAAGCTCATAAGCTGGAATTAGAATACAGATAAATATATCCAATGATATATTTTTTTCCTACTAGTTATGTATGAATTATATTTATATACAAAAGGTATAATTTTTCATTGTTTCAAAATTGATGAAAATAAATTTATGATGATTTAACAAATCTTGGAGTTGCTTTAGAAAAGGCCTAATATAAGCGCAGTAACATTCTTCAACAATATAACATAATTATGTAAATATAAGAAATACTAAATATTGTATAAACAATACTAAACAATAGACATAGTATAAAAGAGAAATGAATTTCTGTCTTGTCACACCCAAGAAGTTCCTGATCTCAGCTACCACAATGGTGAGCAAGGGTTCTGAGAAAGAAAGGCATTGGTATATCAAAAATATACAAAGAGTTTCCGTGTTATATTTGATGTTATCTTTTAATATCTACTTCTCCAATCTTTCTTAAATACTTAAAGCAAGAATGATACGTTAGTGCCCTAAACACAAAAAAACATACATTTAAAAATTGTTTATATTAACTTTTTCCATATCTAAAATAGATAAGAAATAATTCTATCACTCGAAAAATAGAACAATGCCAACGGTCATGATCAATGGAAAATAAAATATTTTAATCGCTAAAACTACACCACATACATAAAAAATAATTAATTTAAAATGCATCGAATAAATTCCAGAAAACATTTATTGATGTAAAATAAGACCCAGAACGATACTCTTGGAGGGTTCCCCTCGTTTTCCTAGTATTTATTTTCACCCTAAGCACGAGACAGTTGAAGTCACCTTGGTGATGTTTCCCAGGATCCTTTGCGTACGTACGGTTTGACTGGTATAAAGACTTTACTGTAAATATTGACAGATTTATGCCAAAATACCTAGACCCGGTCTATGTCTCTCTGCGTTCAAAATGGCTGCAACCAAAGAATGACATTATTTATGGGCTGCTGGTTACCGGCCTGTTTTCAAGAAAGAAAGAATCGTCTGCGTGAATTTGGACCGAATGTCACTTAAGTTTTGAGTTATTGCCAAACTTAAATATAAAATGTAAACAAGAATGGCAGCAGCCTAGGTTGTGTTATGTACAACGGTCACATATTTTTTCCGGTTTAATATGAAATAGGAAAACTCTGATATCATGGTCGTTTGGAAAAGTAAGTATTGAAGTGGCATATATGTTACTGCACCAATATCATTGATCAAGAAGACTATGATGATAACGAATGTGGTGGTTGTGGTGGTAGTGGTAGTAAAGATGATGATGATGAGGAAAAAGAACGACGACACTGATGATAAGCTGAATCATAATGCAAGTGACAGGCATGCCGTTTGAGGAAAAACAACGCTCGTAAACTGAGTGATTTTATTTCGAGGCGTGCCACAGTTTGTTTTGCTGAAGATGCAAGCAAATGTACCTCATTTATCATCAATTAATTGTTTCATGCTCCTTTCTGATACTGCTAACCATGAAATATTAATAAATTCTTCCCCAATTCCCCCATCCTATACCAGCCCGTCATAAATTTCTTTTGGGCGTTGGGAAAAGCCATTTCGTGACATCCCGGCAACACCGCGCTAGGAATCATGGGTGATTGAATTGAGCATGCGCAGATAAGGATTTTTATTAATGAATGAGCATGCTTTCCGCGGTGTGAAAATGGCATCGCTTTGTGATCTTTCAGGGTGAAAGAACGGGAAACAATGTGATAAGATAGGTTCCACTACATACCAAGAACATCCGTCTAGAGTTAGTTAAATCATTGAGGATTGAACTCAATGAATGGTATACGAACACTCTAACGTCTTTAGAATATGTATATGAATAAATCGGGAAAATATAATGAATTAAAAGTAAAAAATGGAGAAAATAATAGTTAACTTTCAGAATAGATGGTAGCTTTCGTCTCCGTTTCTATATCTGGTTTATGATTATATGTGTATACACATTTTAAGGTGTGTTCAAAACATTTGAACATTATATAAGACAACTTTGTCTACTTTTATGACATTTCTGAGATACTCTAAAAACGCATAAGCTAGAAACGTGTTTAATTGACAAGAATAAGCAAATGAGATGAAATGAATGAAAAGTTAGATTAGATCCACCTCTTTTATTTGGTAAAACGAATTTTCAAGTTTCGCACTCTAACATCAAAAACGTATATTGCTAGTTTAGACATTCATTTATCATTGAAATGAAACAAACCAAGGTCAAGGTCAACTGCACAATATAGGTCAAGGTCAACTGCACATCGACTCAAACAACTGTCCAAATATTGAAGCAATCCAATGAAGAACGCAGAAGTAATAGCAGATTTAAAAAAAAAGGTCAACGGGACCTGACGCCCGACGACACCCGATGACGCCCTGGACATCATCAATTTAAAGGACGGAATTTTTCGTTGAAAGCCCTGTCTAATAATACAAAATCTCAGTGATTAAAGCGGTTGTCACAATATCTGACATAATATGAATAGGTTAATAAAATACAGCATGTATCAATATAATCTGGATACGAAAGAAAAAAAAAAGTGAGAAGAGAGGTTACTTCGCATCAACACCTATGGTTGAATTGGTTTAAACATTTGGGAAAGACATATAACAATATAACCATGGTAAAAAGAGGAAAGTTAACAACATCAATGGGACTAATATCGCGATATTTTGAGAGACTAGAGAATACATTTTCATTTTCAGAAATCATGTTGAAATGGTGTCTCACAACTTAAGGTTACAAATTATACTTTTTCCATGATATTTTCAATTAGGATTGATTGATAGGGGCGCTTCGGTACATCGGTGACGTCAATCACCACGGATCTGAAGGTTGTAAGTTCGAAACCGTTTGGGGAATGTTTTAATCCCTGACAAGTACTGGTCCAACCAAGAAATCGTCGATAAGGATAAGTTGTAAGAATTAGTTTCCCAGTCGAAAGTTAAATAGATGAGTTAAAGAATACATCAAAATCAATAAACTGAATGGTTTGTTCTGGATATGCCCTAGTCGACTGAATTGTAAATTACCATGGTTCTTTTACTTATTTTGACCTCCATTTAGCAACTACCTGGGCAAAGCGGCCACTTTCTCCTGTCGCTTAAGACAGGTCTTTTAGTATACCATGAGAATAAAAATGGAAGATCCTAATGGTTCAGAGACAGAAGATGTTTCCTCCGGACCTGGGCCAGTCTCTCATAATTATCTCGTGGTGTCATTAACGCGATAAACTTGTAATTAGTAAATTAAAAGCCGTCAAGTCCAAGAGCGCTTAACGAGCGAAAACTGACCCGCACAGAGGTTCTGGTGTGTGTCCAGAGATACCTCTGGCTGGTCAGTAGACGGGTCTGGTCCCCCAGACCATTGGTCATTACTGGACAGTAATGTCTGGACAGGACAGGTGTAAAGATAGGGGAGAGATTAAGTGGGCAGACAACCAAAGTAAGGCGGTAAAAACGTGCCATTTGTTTTATTTCACGATAATTTAGCGGTTCAAACAATAGGTCTTAGATACGTGGGGGGGGGGGGGGGGGGGGGGGGGGCTTTTACTCTTTCATATAAGACAGTGTACATTGTACATATACACCTATGGCGGGTGGGAGCGAGCTCGTGTAGGTAACATTTTGCTTGATGTAAGCTGAAGAATTGATAAATAAATAAATAAATAAATAAATAAATATTTTACCTATTATTTTTTCCTTCTCGACGGTTCATGGCTTGGTCCAGTACTTAGCGCCTCGGAAGGCAATGGAAATCTTTGCCATGAACAGGGATCGAACCCTCAACTTTCAGATTGAGATTATTGAGAGATGGTTGATTTAAAAAAAAAAAGAAATTAGTAACGCTCAGAGTTCAGACTTTGAATAAACTTTAATAAATCTTTGACGGATCATACAAATGGACCTACTATAATTAATGTTAAAGTACTGTTAGGTTGGGTTACCCGGAGCACGCCTTAAAAATTGGAAAGTACAGAAGTAAGTGCATGTTTGTACATATGTGTTACAATAATATACATATAACATATTCTGGTACCTGCTGGTACATACAAGTCTTTGATACTTACTTATTAATGTTTATCTAACTTACAACTGAAACGTTCACCATTCACTCAATATAGCATTACATTATCGTACATTTGCTAGTATATAACATGCATTACTACATGTCACTATAAGAAATAACTTATTTACTCATAGCCGACTCATTGCTCATTCATTATATGTCGCCAAAGTGTTAAAATTACTTGGACGCTCGTTTTACATGGTCCTTGCTTTTCAATTATGGCGTCTGTTGCCTTGACATTAGATTATGAAAGGTGTCATTTCTGGTTCGGTGTATGCATCATCGGAAGCACGTCAATCAAACAACTTATTTGTGCATCATCTGCGTGCACTATCTCGAGTTATCGCCCCTCGTTATCGCTAGACTCGGCTTGTATCGGGTTTTATCGCTAAATCACAAGGAAAACGAGATATCAAGAGATACGTCGAAAGTTGCATACAGGAGGTTAATTGATTAATTAATGAGAAACTCTGTTCGTTCTGGGGTAGCGGAATATAGTCAACAATATAATATATTATATTAGATTAATTATATTTTATTTGAATTAAAGATACTTTTACTTATTGATTTGTATAAGTGATATACTTTATTTCCAACTGATTTGTTTTCTGCTATATCGATTATCGATTTTATAAGACTTTATTTGTCTAAATATTCACGGATATTTTTTTCTGTATTTGACTTTGAATAATATCGATATGCTATATCATTTTCTTTGGCATCTGTTTAAATCACGTATTTTTTATTACTTAACTATATTCCTTGAAATTAATAATATAGTATATATTTCCTATTATAACTATCGTTTAAAATACTATTTAAATTTATTATCTTAAAAGTATGAAAAAATAACATAACTATGTTTCAAATTAATAATCATGTTAATGTAATAAATAAAAAGATGCTATACACATTACAAATCGCAAGCCAACTATATATTATAGTAATCTGTTCTGCTAAGATACAACTAAAATGCACACGGGGGTAAACAAAATATGGCTGCATAACTATATACGTTTTTCATTGCATTTTTTTGTATCCATCTGTCTAGAAAAGCAGTTGTTTTTTCTTGCGGAATGGATTCGATGTAAACAAAAGAGTTTATATACATTTCAGTGTATTCGTCTCGAATGTTGCCTTCCTTTCTCCGGTGTTGCGGACGCGTGCTATTTGCTCAACATTCGGGACAGATAAATCTTCCGCCATAATTTATACGTCAGTAAAACGCGATAAGACCGAAGCTCTTTTCGAGCAAGAAATCCATTTTTATGCTCATTTATTGTGAAAATTTTCCGCGATAGCGTTCATTTTCATCCATAGTCTTACATATTTCAGAGACTTTTTTCAACACTACGTTTTGTCATGTTTTTTTCTTCTTTCTTCGCCTCTCCCAGGTGTTAAAATCGATTTTCGTCAGAAATCTGGGTAGAATGCCCTCTGTTGTTTTGATTGTCAGTCACAATGCCAGGACTTGTCAATAAAATCTTATCAACAAAAATGCTGGAACAGATGGGCGGAAAGAAAATGAGAAACGATCATTATATTAGTAAGTTTGCATCTCATCGATAAATTAACCCCACTGTTTAAGATATTTCAGTTTAAGATGACATATCAATTATTTAATAATATAATGTATTTGTTGTAGTTCTCATTCACCTGTCTTCAAAACAAAAACTACTCGAATATGTTGCTTTCTAATTTATATAGTATCTATATTTATACAATACAATACGTACAGAACGGTACGGCAATACAATAACAACATAAAAGTGCAATGTTTTTATTTTCACACCAAAAACAAATGTTATTAACATAGCTGATATTTTATTTCATAAAAATAGTAGTGATTATATTATTTATCTGAACTCATTGTGTAACAAATAAAATACTATATATTGTAAACACACACACACACACCACACACACACACACACTAGAATTAAGTTAAAACATTGTAACACCTTCATTATCTCGTATTAGAATATCAGATTTTTTCGACATGAAAAGATTATAAATTATCGTTTCTTTGTCATTTTCTTTTTTTCCGCGAAAATCATGATCAATTATTTATTTATCAATCTTTCTTCTCTTCATTATTTTTATGTTTCATTTACTTTTATTATATGTGTTTATTTAAATCAAGGATAGTGTGTAGTGATATTGGATAACAGCTGCTAAGGCAAAATACAGGTATATATTTTTCTCATTTCTCATCTCAACTCATGAAAAAAAAATATCGCGTATAGAAATTCTTAGTTTCGATTGAAATGTGTGGTTAGTATTAAATACACAAATAAATAAATAAATAAATAAATAAATAAATAAATAAATAAAATAAATAAATAAATAAATAAAAAGAAAATGAGATCAATAAATGAATAACACTTATGTATAGAGTACGTATGATTGAAGTATTTTGTGTTTATCAGAAACCCGTTCCCAACGATTATTGTCATGAAGCGGCAGCCGCAGAACACGGTTCAACTTGTCACGGCCGGTGAAGATAGTAAACAATCGCCAAGTCAACAAGTTTCACCACGATTGTTTGAGAACATAGCAAATCTTTCCTCAGCATTTCCTAAAGAAGTCTTTTATAATACCATCAATTTTCATAAGTAGATTGTATTTGACGTACGTTTATCGATGTATCAGGTAAGTTATCGAACACCGAACGACTGTCCGAGATTAAACGAGATTAAATGAGATTACCCGAGATAACGCGAGATTTGGACTGTTCGGTTCGTACCCGTTCTAAGCCCTCTTTGAATGGTACTCAACCAGTTGTAATCTAAATCTGTTTGTTTTAGCGATTTTGTATCGGAAATAAACTAGATACAGTCTAGGAACGATAACCTACGTAGAAGTTTTTGTTGCTTCTTACAAAGCGCTTTCCGAAGTCACTAGTTTACAAACAAACTTTGTTAATACCCTGTTTTGTTCTTAGCGATAACTTTCAACACTGCGGGGTTTAATTATACCTACTTTCCTAGATTAGAATATATAAATTGCGACGTGGAGGGAAGGGAAAAGAAAAATCTGTCTTTGATTTTAGAGGCACAAAAAGATCGAAAAATATACAAACAAACTGTATGTCACTCAGTGTCGATGTAGACAAAGAAATTCGCATTTTTTGACTAAATAAAGCTGCATTTATTTATAAACTTTGAATAAGTTGAAATAAGTCGCATACTTTAGAAGTATATCAGTGTTTACTTGCTGAGTTTGATCCAATCGGCAACACACGATGCTGCTTTGTTGTGAGAATGGAATGTAGATTTATCTTTACAAAATGTCATTGACTTCATCGTAAATTACATGTATATCAAGGAAAGCAAAAATAATAATAAAAAATAATAATGAAAATAAACAAATAAAAAAAATAAAAAAGACAAATAAAATGAAATAAACTTATAAATAAATAAATCAAACAAAAAGTTTTTTTTAAGTTTTGAAAGTAGATAAAACGTTTAAAATACTGGAATTTCTGAAATCACCTAACAAAACTACAATGCTAAATCTATTTAGATTTATTAAAAAAGCTCTTTACATATGGAAAAATAATCAAATCAATAATTATATAAGACGATTATCATTACATCACTTCTCATTTTTTTTTTATTCGTGATGAATTATATGTATGATTATGTTTTGAAGATGATGTACACTATACAAATCTAAATAAAAAATATCTTCTGTATTTCATACCCAGTCATTTATCAAGTGTGAAACATTAGATAATGTTAATCATAATGGTCTACACTACAACGGATGTTATTTGTTATGGATTTTCCAGGGTATATTGCGGTACATATTCTAAAGCAAATATTAAAATATATTTATAAGAAAATATATGTGTATTCAGAGATCATTGAAAAAATAACTACACACAAACAGTCCTGTATTAGTGATTACCTCTAAATAACAACCAACCTGTAAACAAAGACCACTGTCCAAACCAGTACTGAATTTATAGAAAATATAACCCCTGAAAAACAGCCACCTCTTGATAAAAAACAGTTCTTAGTTTCCCTTAAGTGGCCTTTATTCATATGTTTTACTGTTCTTTTACAATTTTGGACATACAAACAAAATAATAATAATAAAAAATAAAAATGTTTTTCATAAACATATTTTCAGTAAAATGTCCATATGAGCTAGGAATTTATGATAGTCTTGCATTTTATTTATCTCACTTGTACATGAAACAGTCTAATGTTCATTTCTCACGCTGTATAAATATTTGGTACGAACCACATGGCTTGCGTATAGGCATAAAATGCTTGAACCAGCATCGAGAATAGTATAAACAATGTTTATTTTACGGAAAACAATTGCTTTCAATTAGCGACTGATAACCTGTGTCACGTGACCGATAACCTACGTCACATGGGTATCACGTGACACAATAAACAAGATAATCGTAATTAAATCTTGGGTATTTTCTTAATGGCGAAATATTTGTAAATCATCTCAGGAATTTTAGATGGAAATTGTGACATTTCGCGAAGAAATTCTTCACAAGCAAAATGATTATGTTTGTGAAAATTAAGCAAATTGTTTGGTTGTTTGTTTTTGCGACATGCGTGAATTGTCAAAAATACATTACTATTTTTATTTCTATGAACTTGTATTGCTGTTGTATTGGTGCAAATATTGCTGCGATAAAGCGATATCTAGCGTAAAAGACGAAGAAAATTTACATATTTATATACATCATTTAAATACATGTATCTACAAGAAAATTAGACAAAAACGCTCACGATAACTCCTCTTTTAAAAACACATTTAAATAGAAAATATATTAAAAAAACAAAGATCATACCTATTCTAAAATCTAAATACAAGTAGAATAAATAGCATGATATATACATACATTGTATAAGAAAAAAACAACATTCTATTCTCACGATGCGACCATAATAATAGTCCAAATTCAAATTTGAAAAAAGAGAAAAGAATCAGACAAATAAAAATCAAAATTAATTAATCAACCGTTCGTCAGGCCTCTGTGACGAAACAGACCCCTTTTTATTGTAGCAAAATGAACCGAAATTTGTCCCAAGACGGCCGTTCCGTTTTCTAACAATTAATTTTATTCCCGACTAATTAGGCAGGGACTAAATCTCAAGTGGCAGCATATCGTTGTCGTCACGCGGAATAAAAATCAACGTCAATGGCGAAGGGAACATTTCGAAGAATTGATAAATTTGGCGTAACCGTCAAGAAATAAATGTCCAGTTTAAAGTTGCGAGATAACGCTAATAGGGTGACATGGTGCCAGTTTGGTTGCGGTTTTAAATACTGAAAAGTCACGATCTCAATTTTTATCCGACTTAGCAAATTCTCTAGAGGAAAACGCTTTCAGAAAGCACTTCAAGACGCTTTATACTCAAGAGAGATATGTGATTTTAATTGTTTATATTTGTTTGAAAATATCTATTCGATAATTGAAATGAAAATAAAGATGAATGCTAGTGTTTAACAATGCCCTTTGATGCGAGAAAAACGAGACACTTCCTCGCTTTTTTTCTGCTTAAGTCTGCATAACACAGTTTAAATAAAAAAAATGATAATAATAAAAAAAAATAAAAAAAAAAAATCGAAAATCGCACTTTTCCCCTTTTAAGTTTTATAGTGATTACTATTGAAAAACTTTTTTTCTTATCAATATCACGTTATTAAAACTCACAAAATGACGCGACATTTTGTTTAGTTTAAAACTATTTTATCATTCAGCATTTAAATAAATAAATTAAGGAATCCGATCGGAAGCAAAATGTTTCTGACAGACCCACAAATTGGGTTGTTTACAATGATAAAAATAAGTCATTTGTATAAAATATAATAAATGTGATAAGACAAACGAACAGAGAGAGAGAGAGAGAGAGAGAGAGAGAGAGAGAGAGAGAGAGAGAGAAAAAGTTAAGAATATATCGAATTTGTTTCGGAAAACAGTTAGTTACATTATAACAAATTTTATGAGTAGAATCAATATTATTTGTATACCAAAGAAAATATATAATCTACGATTTTATATGAATGTAAAGCACCGTATAAGAATCGCAGTTATTTTCTATAGAACTCAGGCTAAAACTTAGATGTGAAAAGAAACGAGAAATTCCATGTAACTTCCTCCTATTTTTTTTCAACCGAATTTAACATGAAAAAATAAAAGCGAGAAAGTTAATTTCAGATCTCATTTTTTTCTGTAATTCGTCTGAGAATAGACTGGTCAAGATCGCGATGTCCTTAACATGATTCCGTATGCCCGAGTGATTAGAATAATTTAAGGAATAATAACAAACAAAATAAGAAAGAAAAATCCGTTTTATTGGGGTCCAGGAATAATGGGTCATTCTGCTGGTAGAATGAATGTTGTTGGCGGCTGAAGTGGCCCTGCTGATGTTGCTGTTGTTGTTGATGTTGTTGCTGTGGAGGCGGTGTTTTTCTTTTACTTCCTCTTCATATAGACTGTCTGTTTCACTCACCGATGACTTGTAGGAGATTAATTTGTTCTTTCGTCACGTTTATCGCGTTCATGTTGTGCAAATAAATATTTCATGTTTGATTTTTGTGCATTACCAATTCCTTTTTCTTGATTGTTGATATGAGACTAGTTCTAGTCCAAAAAGATAAATACATATGTATAACCACACATTTTCCAAATTGTTTTGCATTATTTGTTCAAAAAATATTAATCATATCCACTGATCATTTTGATAAATACAGTGAAACCTCTTTACAACGGCATTCGTTATAACAACATCCTCTTTATAACAGCAATAGTCTTGAAAACTTAATTGCATAATCCTTCTATGTCTCTATCCTTTTATAATGACATTTTTTTATGACAGAAACGCCGCTGTTGTAAAGAGAGTTGACTGTACCTCAACGGTGGGCACAATACATGAGTGGTCTTTATTTCCAGATGAACTTACCGAAGAAATGGAGGGAGTGTTGGACGGTGTCTATCTGTTATGTATACGTCCTCGAACAAGACTTAAACAATGTCAAAGTTTAGCAGGTTCATAAGAAATTGAAATTGTCGACATGTATTCGGTACTGAATTGAAGAAAGACCAGTGTTTCGATAATAATTGTCCGGACTTTCAGAACTGCTCTCAATACTCTTTAATGTGACATTATCAATAAGTTTGTGGCCATTTGCATAAAGGAAGCAGGAGGCGATTACATCCTGGTCCTGCTGGCGCGTGGAGAGGGACACTCCTAAGGTCACGGGTCACAAGGGGTGGTAATAGAAATCAAAAGGTGCCCGCATGATGACAATAAGGACTGCACGGTGAAGGTGCGGCAGATTCAGGAGTCTGACCAAAGACATTGAGGAGTAAGATACCAGCGCAGTGTCAACCTGTCCAGTGACATTAAACTGCTTTTAACGGCATCCTCATGGCAAAGTAGCGAACCACAGATTCCCATCTTTAGTATGGGCGCATGTGAAGACATCGTTTTTCACGATGTGACCAAGCCGTGTATTGGGATCTTCCTTAAGCACAACAGGATATTTACGTCACAGGCTTAAGAATGAGCTAGAGACAGTATGCTCTCTGTAGCTTGTCAGCCTTGGGAAACAACAACAACAACAAAAACAACAACAACAAAAAAAAAAAGAAAAAAAAAAGCATGCTCTACTTTGGTGGAAACGGTTACACTCTTATCCGATACTATTAACTAGTGGATGACCAGATATTTCATCTGTCCACTTTTCTTTCAAAGGTGCCTCAGAAAGGAAAGGGATTTATGCTGAGGCGAGACCTTTATGCCAACGTCTGTGAAAAGGCTAGATTTTACAAGTTTTATTCCCTTTACTGTGCGAAGAACATCTCATCTGTTCCAAGATAATATATAACCGGATTCTCCACCAACTATTGAAAGACTTAAAATGTATCCTTAATATGTGTAAATGTAGATTAATACATGGAGGTGATTACCCTACTGTACCCTGGTGTCTGTCTACATGAGCTTTCACGCGATGAACCTCACAATTTATAAAAAAAAGAAAAAAAATATTGTCCGTGAAACAAATTAGACTACAATAATTATGGTGGTAGTCCACAATTTCAGAATAATATAAATATCCGTTAGATCCGGGGTTTATGGTTAAAAAGTATTTTATAGTAACATATTATTTTGTATATGATATTTTGTGAAAAGAAATTGTTCACAAAGAAAAATTTCACCCACCTTTGACTGGGTGACAGGCACCCCATTTGAACAATGTAATGCGATTAGTGGTTGAATACACACTTGTGTGAAATGCAGACACTCTAAACATGTCATGAAACCCATTTTCTGTTTAATATTTCAAAGATCAAACATGTATCTACCATAATTGATAGGTTTTCGCGTGTAGAATTTGTGTTCTTATAGCATTTGTCTCGGGAAAAAAAAAATCAAGATTATTTTGAGCTTTTATGTGACATGATTATTGTCAAAAGTTAATTCTTAAAATATTTTCTTCGGACCAAGATGGCCGACTATGATAAGTAATTACCTTGACAGGTAAAATGTTTGACAGAAACTCTAGACTGTGAAGGTAAATACACGTTTTGGGCCATTGTCACGTTAGTTTTACATATTTTTTGGAGAAATTATTCAACTGATATCTTGTGAAAATTAATCTCTGTCGTAATTTGCGACGTTCTGCGGCTTTTGTCAGTGATAGTGTTGGTATGTTTTTAGTGCGGGTATTTTTAAGCGTTTCGCCTCATATTTCATTTTAAAACATTTTGAACCAGTCTGGTTTTGCAGTTCCGGTTGTGTGGTATCCAGTCTATGTCTTTCGCGATAATCAGGATCATCCAGGTGTTTTCAACAAGCATTTAGCTGGTTAAACAAGCGTTGATATGCACAGAGTTTAGAAGATACTCTTCAATCTTTTTTTATCAATTTGAAGAGATATCAAACGATAAGCGGACCGTCTAAGAGCATGTTCGAAGTAGGTTGAGATTACGTAATGAAAAACGTGTGTTGGCCCTTAATTCTCAGAATAGTTTCAGATAGCATGTTTTATCTTTGAATCTGATTTCTGATATAATTAAAACCGAATACCATAATTATATAAATTGTATATGCAAAAATATATTTTTTTGTTAAATCGTATTGACCCAAATCAGATATTTCATTTTATGACATCATTAAACTTAAAATAAACAACAATTAAAGCGTTATCAGTTTTTAAACATATACAAACATTATATTGCGGGCAACATTTTGAAACTGGTGTACAGCATAATTGAGTAATAAACAATTGATATTTATCAACTGAAACAAATTAATCAAGCAATGTAATATTACTGGTAAAAGAAATAAGGATGTGAGGGGAAAGAGGATATTAAAATAAAAGATTTATAGAAAAAAAGTTTGGGGTACAAAATGAGAAATAGAGTTAGAGTTTTTAAGTTTATTTTATCTTTCTTTTTGAGACATTTTTTCATTGCGTGCTTTTGTTCCTATTTAACAAGAAGACTTGATATTTAAATTCCACCCTACTTTTCCTCGTCGTTTTAAACCATACCTATATTTTGAACGGCGTGAGACTTGTAGCCTGTCCTCAGCGCCCACGCAATAAAATAAGCAAAAATGACCACTTACTGAAGACAGCAGATAATCAGGAACCGAATTCATTGTCACGGGGCCGTTGAGCCATGTTTGATGTTTGTATGGATAGTAAACCATAAACACAGGTTTGTCTATATCGTAACATACACTGTGTTGTAATTTAAAAAAAAAGAAAGAAAGAGAGTCACTTCTAAATGAATGTGTGTATTTTTAAAGAGAGTTTCTTGACTGCTACCTATAGATATTCATAAGATCGACCAGACTGATATATTTCCAAAACGCAAAATACTAATCCAACCCAGAAACCGTCGAGGGGATTCGTATATAATATAATCTACTGTGAAATCATTAATTTTCGTGGGAAACTAATTTTCGTCGATCTCGTTGTGGGTTTTATTCACATTAATTTCCACAAAAACTGGTCTCTTATATAGGCCTCACGTTTTTTAGAACACGAATAGATCTACGAATAAATGTACCCACGAAATTCCTTTAGGTACATAATCAACGAAATATAATGTCAAAGAAAATTAATGATTTTCAATAGTCTCCTTTTGGCATTTAAGGAAAAAGGTAAAAAAATAGAAGTTATTTCTCAGTATATTGCATTGAGTTTGTTGGTACTAGTATATGTACAGGTATATAACAATCCTGATATTTTACATGTTTTCTAGACATACGATTGCTGTTCCAGTAAATCGTAGAATACGTTTTGAATCAAATATAACGACGTCATACAAATGTGAAACTTTCCAGTAATGTCGTTTATTCATATATGCTTCTGTATATTAATTTTTTATGTGAGCTATAATTTCTGTAGAAAATATTTAGAATAATCTCTCAAACATGGTTTATTTTATTTCTTACGCATGTATAATGTACCAGTGTTTCCTAAATAAGGCCAGTCTTAGATGGAGTAAACACTCGCTCTGTTTGAGATTTGAGTAGTGGACATAAATTCACATACGTTTAACGATGCACTTAAATGCATCAGCTGGCGTATGAACACGCAAAATGAGAGCGCACGGACGGGTAGACTGTTCCCGACCCACACGTCTCGGGCTCTTTCCTGCGTGATACGAAGTTAACCAGGCGTTCAATTGAACGCGTCTGGCATTGGACATACCAGAAGGGCTACCACTTGTTCTAAACGGTTTAAATATACCCCAGCAATGGCCGCCGTTGGGAGCACATGCCTCGTCTGCGGCTATGCCTCATTTGGTTCATCAAATAAAAATCAGGATAAAAAGTAAATTTTAACGTTCTTTGCAAATTCTTTCAAGCGACTGGTTTAGAACCACTGGGTTTTCTGACAATTTGCCAACATCTTTTTGACTATTTACGCGCATGAGATGACGTCACATGATCCGAGAAGACCCGGATGAATTTCAAAGCGTCCACGTGAAACAGAAGCTGCCCGGATGATGTTTTGTTCCAGGCAAAGCGTTCCGCGAAAGCACAAGATTATCGCGAGAATATCGCAATATCGCGAGAAATGTCATCACCTTGTCTTTTGGGGGTGGATATCGGAAGCTGCATAGAATCTAAGCGTGCAATTCATTCATTCGTTTTTATCTCCGAGATAAACCTAATTCCAGACTTTAAGTAAACTGTTATATAATATGAATAAATTTCAACCGGAAGAGAATAAAATCTGCATTGCTAACAATGGGAGGCGAAAATTGGCACACCGTGTATCTCCAAGGGCACTGGGTGACGTGAATTTTCACTGGTTTAAGAAGATACCATATTTTCTTGCATTTGCTACTGTTTCTCTATTTTTTCATTCATTCATTCATTCATTCATTCATTCATTCATTCTGAATAAGGCCCGGAGTCACCAAGGATGATAGCAAACAAACAACCAATAGATGAATAAGTGGATAGATAGACATATAGAAAGAAAGAACACAGAGAGAATGAAGGAAATGTAAGCACCTTTTCGTCCTTGCTTCTGACTTAATTGAACATTATCAACGTGAATGTTTCCGCTGATTTAAGTGGCTTACTTTTCTTTAACGGAACAGGAATGCCAATTATTGTTCATGAATTTAAGACATTTTATCCCGAGTGAGTTGATACAATATTATCGCGCCCATTCTACGGATTATTTAACAGGATACGTTTTTTCCTCAGCCCTAATGTTATTATAAACAGTGAACATATCTTATTATCTTTCAGCAAATAAGTATAGATAAGAAGTCCCTGGATATTTCGATAAAGTAGTTCCACATTCTAATTGTCGTGCGCAATGATTTAAACACATGCTGCGCGCGCCGCTTCTGCTCACGTGATGTGCACGAGCGGGTTCAAAAACCACCAGAGCGGAAATCTGATAACATTTACAGAGTCGTGATATCCCCTGTGACAATCATACCAACATAAATATATAATCTAAAACAAATTTGTTTTGAAAGGTGCTTGTCGTGTCTCCAAGGACTGTATTCTTTCGGTTCATTAGAAGTTCTTTACTGACAGTTGCTCGTAATTTTCGCTGATGAACAAAATATGATAACATTATATACCCTTCAACTATAAGCTAGTCTTCCTGGAAACGAATGAATGGAAAGCTATCGCAGTGTACCAACTAGGATAAAAAATTGAGAGAAAAGAAATAATGGACAATTAAATGGAAGTATTGCGCTTATGCAAAAACAGTCAATACGTGAAATATTATTTAAGATAAGGCGGGGAAATGAGTGCTGAAAATAATGAATATAATTTATCTACAGTTACAGAAAGTCAAACAAAGGGAGAAAAGCATTGAAGAATAATGAAAACGCTGTTAATTGATTCAGCATTATACATTCTAACGAATGAAGACAAAGGAAAAATCTAATTTTCGAGGATGAAAGACAAACATTTTTTATTGAAACTTGACCGTGATAATGCTGATGACTCTTGCCTTTGCTTTTTCTTGATACAAATGAAACTCTTTGAAACTACAACATTATGCAAAGAACAGGCGTGCCTTAATGAATAATATAATATTAGATAGATACATGGATAGACCTATGGAAAGATGGATGAACAGACAGACAGACAGACAGACAGACAGACAGGCAGACAGACAGACAACAAACAACACACAAAACAGACAGACAACAGTACAGATACAAACTCAGCCACACGACAGACTAGAAGATAGACAGATAGACAGAAGATAGATAGATAGATAGATAGATGAGATGAGATTTAGGATACGATAGATAGACAGAAGACTGAACACAGCACGACAACCGCACGCACGCACGCATGCACATATTTACATACATTATGACCATACTTAATTGAGAAATATATTAAAAAAGTAATTTGATAAGTCACAAACATCTACACCCTATATGTGATACTCGGTCTGTCAACAAGCGGTCTTAGACAACACTCACCAAACTGACATTCATGACAAAATGTTTAACCATTTATAAACTTTCCATTTCTGCAAATATACGACCTTTTCTGCGATTCGCCGTCTGCTGAATTCTATCAAAATACTGAGTAAATTATTAATTTGGCAGATTAATTGCATACCCTTCTGCATTAAACTGCCGCCATTTTGGTTCAGCTGTTCTCACGTGACTGATTTATAGATCACGTGACTGATTTATACGCACAGAGGAGAATGTGTTACATTCAAGAAACTTGATTCATAAATATTAACCAATTAGAGTAGCATTTCACACGTCTCGTGAGAGTTTGTGTGAAATTTAATTAATGTATATACAACAAAGTCTACATGTGGGATATATAAAAAGTGTCACATGTGTACACATCAATTGATTTTAGTTTTAATAAACATTTCAATACTTATTTTATAGCATTATGAAGTTTTATTATAATTACTTAAATAGGTACATATAGACGGACATGTTTTTAATGGAATAAAGAAAAACTGCACGTCAAAAGCTCTGAATTAATATACAGGCTACACATGTTTTACTACATTTTATTTATTGTTAAATAATGTCTTACTAAACATTTAACAATATGGAATGTTATAAATTTATACCATTTCATAAATACAGTTATTCAAGAGTATTCAAAAATAAAAAAAGGGGGGGGGGGGGGGGGGGGGAGAAAAAGATAGTCTCACATACAGTTTTTAGGGGCGCGACTTTTAAATACAACTGAAACTGACAAGACTCTCCCAAAATTCCAAAAAGTCACGTGGGCCAAAGGTCAATAACGGGCATCGTGGCCCTTCTGTTTCAACGAACTTAAGAATTTTTTTCTATATAAAACAAAAAGGGAAGAAAACAGAAAATACATAAATTTTAAATCTAAAAGTTATTTTTTTTGCTACGTTTAGCTAAATACAGATGGAGGAATAAGGAAAGACGAAAATGTCCTATAAGAAATCCAACATATATTTAAAAATAACTTACATCAGAAGATATATGTACATGGAAATTAAAGCAATTCGGAGGACATTACATAAATATAAAAACTTACCAATAGTTACCTCACTTGAACGGTTAGTCGGCAAAAGGACAAACTGGGTTTCAACCATGCACTTTCTAAAGACAACGTGTACATTATGTATATAGTCACCCGGGTTGAACAACCGACCTACCGCACGGCAGCTGGTCGGCTAGATCCAGTGTCGAGGCTGAGACTCAAACCAACAAGGACGAGGGGCCAACTGACAGCAGGTCACAAACTTAAACACTCGGCCATGGATTCTGACATGTGAACTGTTGGTTCTCTTAAGAAATGACATTCCTTGCACCAACCTCGCAAAAAAAAACAAAATCGAACCATTAATAATCTAAATAAATAATGAAGAATTAGGGAGTACCCATCCTAACTCATAGGAAAATATGAACGCGTCAAGTTTATTTAATATGAAGTATCTTTGACCAATCATGGATGAAAGAGCTGATATTTTGTACAGTTAATAACGGTTGATAAGAAGTAGCCAATTTGCGCGAATCGCCATAGGGTACCTTTCGTACCGTACTATGCCATTCGTTACGGATGTACACGGCTGTGTGTGTATAGGATGGGTTTGTTTGTTTGTTTGTTGAATTGAACGTCCCAGCAACAGTATTTCAGTCATTTGGAGACATTGTCTACTTATGACAGATAAAGCGCTGCCTCATTATCACGCCGTAGACATGTGGCATGATACCACACCCAGTCACATTATCCGGACAGCGAGTCAACCAGTCCTACACCAAGCAAGGAGCTTTCGGTTACCTTGTATATCGCGATCAGGGATCCCTCGGCGGACACTCTGGATCCTCGGCCATTAGGGAGGGTCCGGATGGGTCTGTCAAAAGACGTTTATGCGCATTATTATGATAATTGATGATATTTCTTGAAATACATTTAAAATATTGGTGATTCAATATACAGTATTTGGGGAATCTAGTTTTATATATACATGACTTGACTTGACTATTTGAGTTTACCGTCGCTTCGACAGTATTTCAGTCATATAGCGACGTCCAGTTAATTACAGGTGGAGGAAGACCCCGAATGCACGGAGGCATCCGGGTAGAACCACCGACCTACCGCAAACCAGCTGGAAGGCTTCCTCACATGTAAATCCGAATGACCCTGCCGGTATTCGAACCCACGCGGTGAGGGGCTGAGTGAGTGTTAAAGTCAGCGACTTTACCCTCTCGGCCACGGAGGCCCAACATATACATGTACATAATATTATATATTTTGATTAGTGGAATTCCGTCTAACATAATCATGATGAAAGCTTACCTATAGTCATGAAATTTGTTTAATGTATGTTACAGAGAGAAAAAAGGCAACAAAAAATGTGCAAAAAGCGAAAGATGGAATAGAAAGTAGGTCGAAGAACTGAAGCATTATCTGAGTGGTGGACCTATTTTTCAAAGATTTTAACACGCTTTTATCAGAATCGTAAAAGTATCTACAACCGTTGTAGAAAGACAAGCCAGCGGGCCTAACTTGGCACCAGTCCCGTTACCTTGGCAACCAGGCCGGACCTCAACTGTCAAAGGGAGCTGCGCACGTCTCCAACCGCGGCACGTGTGAAGGTTTATTTAGGTTTATTTTCTCTCGCGTAATAACTTCCTGATTCTTATCTCCGACTTACCCCACCATCCGGAGTTAATAGCCACTTTGCCCACAGCGGGAAAAGTATCGGTGTGCGTAATAAAATTCTTATTTATTAAAAGGTCGCGCGCCCGAAAAGTAAATCATTTTATGAAAATAATAAACTTATCAAGTTTTCTTTCCATGCATACTCCATTTATGCCTCGATTTTGTCTCGAACGGTCCCCTTCGACTTAGCAAGAGTTTAGATATAGAAGTCATTCGGTGCTCCTTTGCAATTTTCATATTGTCTTTTCCATTATGTTTTCAAGGACCTTCGCCTCATCAACACGGGCAAAATTCCATTTGCACAGCGTGCCTGTAAATAAATAATGCTCTCTAAAATCAATGCTGCTGTGTTCAGATATAAGAATAGATAAACGACGAAAAAGAGATGGGACGATTCGCCGAAGAAAATTGACAAAAATCTTGGGTAGAGCGAATCTAAAAAACGCCAACACCGTGATTTGAGTAGAGCAAATCATTTTCTAACAGGCGACACGTCAATGACTCTTTACTTGTTCATAAAACACCCTAAAGATAAAATCCGGATATTCACGTATATATCAAAGTATTTCATATTTACGAAAAACTATTTTATATTCCGATAAAACTAATTCCTTTTTACGGAATTAGTTAATAAAAAAAGAAAGAAAAACAAAGCAAGCATAAAATCGTAATTTTTGATACACATTTCGTTGTTTCGAAATAGCATTTTGTTTCAACGAAATGAGATAAATTGAGATAAATATGTAGCATAACACAAAATGTAAGTTTGCCATAACACTTACGGGCCTCCGTACACATACATGACCACCGTAGTACCAACTTGTCTGTTACAGTTTCATGAATGGGCTGGTATTTAAAAAGTAAGAGTTTGCTTACGGGCTGCTCAGTCGGTGTCTCGTGTCAGGAATAAGATAAAATATCTTGAGATAGAAATCTTTATCATCAAAGAGTTTCCAACCTTATCCTCAAGTTTTCTTTCAAGACTTGATTTACGAGTGTTGAGTAACAAGTTTACGTTGGCTCGGAAATTCTACGTCACTATGTGACATAGATTAATTCATGGACCACCAAGGTGTCTATGCTGGAACTCCAACCGTTTGTGGTATTTTTTGCTCGAACTTAACCTAATGTTAGATGTCCAAGGCAGAGATAAAGTCATATTACAAGTATTCGATTTTATTCCAGTCGGCTAGAGTATACATGTTTATTTCGGTTTTAGTATCAGGTTGTAAATGTGTGATGGAAACTTTTATGTGAGCGCTCAGTTGTTGAAAAGAACTCCAACCAAGTTTTAGAGTATGCGTGATCTCGTGATATTTCACGATATTTAAGCGATATCTTATACATTCTGATTCAAGTTAGAAAAACATCGAATGATATAAAAACCAAGAAGAACAGTGTATCTGTGTTGTTTATTTTTTTTAAAAGAAAACTTCATAAAAAGGGGTTTATCAAATTTTATAAAAATATGACGCTGTCATCTAAAGTTGAAGATTATATTGAATAAAGTTGCTGTTGTTGTGAAAAATGTTCATTTTATTGTTTGGCGCATGCGCGTCTTGGTAAGTAAAATATCTCTCAATATACTAACATGACGAATGTCGATAAATTTGATATGATATTATCAATACATTATGTTATTATCACTTCTTTCAAAATTGGTGGTTACATTTTGATAATTCTATTAACATTAAATAAACAAATGTAAGTGTTCAATTTTCTTTAGATTTTAAAGGCTTGAATTATTCTAATCAAAGTTCTGAACAAGCGTTGCAGTAGGTGTTTAGGTAAGTTTTTTTTCAGCCATCTACTTACTTACAAATAAAGAGAGATCCCGAAAACACGAGCTGCACCCACGTATAACCGCTGACCAACCTCACGGAAATGGAAATACTTTCTAAATGTATATTAAAAAAATGTACAAAATATGGAAATACACCAGAGTTCGGGGACGGAAGTGAGAATACAAAATTCCCGCGAGGCTCCGACTACCCAGAGAAAGTGATTGTATATCTATTTCAATGTAAAGTAACTGAGATTTGTTTGACAATATTCTTGAATTGGTATGGTATTCTGAAAATTGCTACTCGTTGTTAGCCATTTTATTGTACTAATATACGACCACACACAAATATACGACCACACACAAATATACGACCACACAAATATACGACCACACACAAATATACGACCACACACAATATACGACTATCTACGAATACACGAACATATTATTATATTTCAATTAAAAGTAGAAAAAAGCAAACAACTTCTAACGTCTTCCGAAGTTCACACGCGAAAATAAAATCGAGTTCTACAAAACTTTGATATATGAAATTTCATCACCAGCAATAGTAGCAGATATCATACTTAAAAGCTATATATGAGCACCTCAGTGATGTTTATGATATCGTGAGAAATTGTTGCAAGAGAGGTGCGAATTGCAACGTAAATATACAGATATAAGTCGAATGAAACCGGAAATCTCGCGTCTGTCTTTACTTCCGGTTATCTCGTCAGGGGAGATAACTGTATATGTTTCAGTCAATATTCCGGGTGATAACACAGATGCAGACGGTGTATGATGTGTAAATAAAAGAAAGGATTATCTTGTATATTTCAGGAGTTGTTAGATAACTCCTGCGAATGATAAATGTATAGACGTGTAAAGTGTTACAGACGACACTTCAATGTCTAGAAGAAAACTTGATTGGTTTCCGCGCAAAGATTTAGTTCGAATCCGGTCGACAGCAAAGATTGGGAAAATGTTTGAATAAGGCACGGTCCCTTGTATTAATTGTGTTGATCTTATTGCAACAGCGGTTTCATTTGATTTATTACAGGTGAATGTAGAACTGAAGCGAACTGAGGCAGACTAGAGACACTACCGACCTCCCGCAGTCTAGCTTGAAGGTTTTCCGAGTGATCCTGTCGGGTCTCGAACCCAAAGTGGTGATGAATTAAGTAATAGTAAGCACACAGCCACGGAGGATAAATTTGACACTCGCTTAAATAGAACGGTAGAACCCCAAGAATATAACCATATTTGTAGACCAGCTGGTCTAAATTATGAGGTAGTATTATTGTCAAATTAAATTAACAGTATAAGAAAATGTCTAACACAATAGTTGTATCTATATGAGGTGGACTTATATTAAGTCATTAAATTGAAGTGCCTTTATGTGAGATAATCTATATCAGAATAATGTAATGCAAGATAGATTTACAACTTCAGACTGTGTCCAATCCAGTCTTTCTTTGCATTACAAAGCATAAAACACGTAAGTAACTTATTTATTATAGTGACTTGTGTTACACACTATAAACATACATGTATATGCATGAAAACAATATGAGGCACAAGAACACCTTGTCCCATTGGCCTATAAGTAATTTTTTATAACAAATACGTAGAAGTGTGTACATGTAGTATGAATTCGTGTACATAGATGATGATATCATTTTTTAAATAAACTAAGGCATTTGAAAAAAAAATGCGACTAATGTTGCATTCTAAAGGATATGTAAACAAGATATCGACCTTTTTAGGACCCTCATTCCAGACCAAACACGACACCTGGTGTGCCAACACTTCATAGATCACCTTGACACCATTCCGCTGTGTCGACATTCAGACAAGTCGACTTAGTAACGGGCTGCCTTGATGGCGGAAGTTCCGGTCGATTTAATTCGTGTCCGATGGACAAGCGAGATTTATTACGTGGCCGTTATACCAACATTTCCGTCGCGGAGGGTACTCTAATTTATGATTTTGGAGTCAACAGGTAGCTTGGGTACAAGTAAATTCGAATCGTTTCTGATCGAACTGTCGCTTGTCGATTCTGCATCGTTGCTTTTGATGGCTGCGTTATCAATAGAGCAAATCACGTGACACGATAAGGAAATGACGTAACAGTCCGCGCAAGCGTAGTGAGATAAGCTTCGCTGCCAATCATTTGTAACAGAAGAATCCGGGTGTGATTGATTCGATCGAAAACATTAATCACAGAGGCCACCCGAATTCGTGGAACCTCGTGGGGTGAGAACATCGCAACCATGGTTCAGTAAATTCGTTCGATGTATTTATATAAGAGAAAGACAAGTTACGAAAAATGTATCCTGGTTCAGTAAATTATTTTCTTATTTAAGTTAATTATATATATTTTTCGTTATATTAAATAGGTAAACAATAAGTGCTTAGGCACGTATTTCCTTCTTGTTGCCCCAAATTTTTTTTTAACGGTAAATACTTATTTTTTTTTTTTTTAGACTTTATGCATTTAGCCCTAGGTATTGTTGGTGTTTGTGTAAAGTGCACTTCAGTTTATATAAGCAGACAGAAAATGTATCTGTGGACAAATATCACAGAAAAGTGTATCTAAGTTTTTGGGTTTATGCCCAACTGTCCCACTTTTTGATATTTTGTTTCCCAACTGTCCCACTCAAGATTTTTAGCACCTTGCTGGGTGTGTTTTGATAAGGGATTATAATCTATTTCAAACTACAACACATTAAAATGAATTGAAGTTGTATTATCTGATTTTGTTTCTGATTTTTTTTTTGATTTTGTATTTTAAGAGGTAAAATTTCATGTTTTAGTTATATTGTATTATTTCTTTCTAAAATGTGTTTATTAAGGTCCATTAATTAGGGTTACTAAATTAATTGTAATTTATAGTGTAAACATGCATTCCTTTGATCTCTGGCTTTAAAGCTTATGTGAATTGATAAAGATAAAAAATAATTTGAACTTATTAAGATAATTATCACCTCTGCTACTTTTTTCTTTAAATTGTGTTAATTGATTGGTCCAACTAAAGTCCATTTATCCTGTATATATTGCTAAGTGATTGGATTAAGAAATACAAACAAGTCCTTTGATCTAGCAGTTTACTACTTAAGGTAAACAATTTGATTTGAAGTAATTAACATTTTTGGTTATCAATTTATTGTGACTTTCAAACTGTGATATCTCATTAATGAACTGAACTGTATCAGATACAATATATTTACATTCTGATGTAAATGTCTTCATTTGATAGTAAAATTTCACTAAGTAACATCGTCTGAAATTATAAGCTAAAATGGCAAATGCACAAGTGAGTGTGCAGTTTGTCAAGAACCAACGTGGTGGTGATAGTCTGGTTTACAATGGATTCAGATACCAGGTCAAAAACCGAAAACCAACAAGGGTTGTACTGGGTCTGTCATGTCCGAACCTACAACGAACAAGATTCAGCGCTTACCTGTTCTGCTAAAATCACAACAGCTGACAACATTCCAGTTTCTGTGACCAATACCCATAATCATGCAGCCGAACACATGGAACTGAAGCGCCATGAAATAAATCAACTCATGCGAAAGAGGGCACGCGAAGAAACCACGCCGATTCCGTCAATATATGAAGAAGTCATATCCAGTCTGAGAGACAGAGAATGGGACGAAGATGCAGAACAAGTCTGCAAAGGATTACCAACCTTCCCCTCCACCAAGTCATCTCTATACAGGGAAAGAGGTGCATTGAGACCGGGGATACCAAAGTCCAGGAGTGACATAGATTTGGATGGAAAATGGACTGAAACGCACACTGGTGAGCAGTTCCTACTGGTTGATGAGGCAGAGAATGACAACAGGATGCTGATTTTTGCTACAAGAACAAATCTCCAGCATCTGGCACAGAACCCAACCATATATGGAGACGGAACATTTTATGTGTGCCCAGACATATTCAGCCAGGTCTACACACTCCATGGATATATTGATGGACACATGTATCCGTTAGTGTTTGCCCTTCTGCCTGGAAAAAGTGAAAGGATTTACTGCAGACTTTTTCAACATCTTCAACAGAAATGCAGGGAAATAGGAATGGAACTGGGACCAGACACACTCCTGATAGACTTTGAGGCAGCAACCAAGCAGGCAGCTCGCAGAGTGTTTCCAAATGTGAATGTGAAAGGGTGTTTTTTTCATTACACACAGTGTGTTTGGCGGAAGATACAGAAGCTTGGCTTAGTTGGACTGTATTCTGAGAATGAGGACTTTAAGAAACTAGGAAGAAGAGCTGCAGTTCTGCCTCTAGTTGTTGAAGATGTGTGGTTTGTCGCACTGACGGATGCTGAAAATGCAGAGATTCCAGTGGATGTTTCAAGGTTCACAGACTATGTCACTGAACATTGGGTTGAGGGAGACAAGGACAACTGGAACCATTTCGAGACAGAAGGACCAAGAACAACAAACAACTTGGAAGGCTGGCACAACAAACTAAAGAAAAGTATGAGACAGTCACATCCGAACATTTACAAGTTCTTGGAAACAATACAAAGGATTGAAGCTGCCAATGCTATCAAAATTCTTCAGCACAGTGCCGGAGGAGTGAGAGAAAAGAAGAGGAGGAAATACCGACAACTTGAACAGAGACTGTCTGCCCTGAAACACAAGTACATGGCTGAAGAAATCACTGTGATGGAGTATGCCGATTGTGCATCGCATTTGATTCGGTTTGACGAGTAACTCTGTATAGAACAGATCAGTAGGGTGGAATGTCACAGTTGTTTAAATGAAATGCTTGTTTTCAAATTAAAACAAAATACAATAAATTGTACCACATCCGAATATAGCCCTTTTTTTGATTTGTTCATGACACATGAAATAAAAATAATAAATATATGAAAACATAAAGAGTTTGTTTTCTTCATTTCAGAAGAGAGAGAGAGAATACTTATTAATACTTATTATAAATAATTTTGCTAATAGCATATAACTTATTATAAATACTAATGCAATATATTACTAACCATAAATACTATTACAAATTGCTCTTAATAATATAAGACAATAAGACAAATAATTGCACTGAAATATTCCATCCATTTAGGTAAAGACTATAGTCACTCATCCATGACAGTCTATTGTTATCCAATTAAGCATGATTCCCAACTGTCCCACCTTGATTTTTACTGTTTTATATAAAAGTGGGACAGTTGGGAAGACACCAGATTTTGAAATACGAATAAGGATATAAATAGATATATTGGTACAAAAAGATATGCAAACACATAGATTCGAAAGAAATTATCTGTACATGAGAGAATATCAGTATATCAGTGAAAAATTTTTTTTTTATCTTGTACACTATTTTCTTCATTTCTATATTTCTCTTTTACTTTATTGTAAATATTTGTTACAAATCATATGTCGTTAATTTTTGTATACAGTCATTTGATCATGTAATTAGAATTATGAAACTTGAAACTTAGAATTATATACGAGTACAATATATAAATAAAACTTTTGAATTTTTATTACGCATTTATTATACTGTATTATTTTAAGCTGTCCTTCCCAGTAAAGAGTGGTAAAAAGAGTGTCTGCCAAAGAAAGCTCTTGCCATATTCTGTCAAACATGAACCCCGACCCTGTTGCTAGAATGACACGAGCATTCCATGGGTTGACTTATTAGCATACGCAACCCAGAAGGCATGCACAAAGCACCTCCCATTTTCCGGGGAGGAGTAATTAACCAATTTCTACCTAGCGGGAGAAACAATTATCCAATCAGCGACTAATTGAGTCGGGTAAAGTTAGCATGCCCCCTGACCCCAAGTGTGTCTGAAATGTTTGACACCGCAGCATTAGCCTATTAGGACAGGTTAATTTATATATGAGGGGGGTAAATTATATTGCCCGTAAATATTTTAATGACCTGTCCTACTCCCTGGGAGCCGCATATTAAGTGGGCTTTACTTGGGCGTACGTGGACGATTTTGAATTGTACGCAAAATGTATGCTTTTATAATCCAATTTGTGCAGGGAATGACCTTTTTGGCTACCCCATTGATCTTTAAAAAAAAAATAAAAAATAAATAAATAAATAAATAAATAAATAAATAAAATGTTGTTATTTTAATCACATTTAGGCGTAAATGAGACTTAAAGTCTAACATTTTATATTTCATTCAAGTTTACCATTCTTTTTTTTTTCTGACAATTTGTTCACATTGGCGTATGTGCGTATGTATAGCGTAATTCATACGAGAAATAAAAGTCAGAGTGATTGTCGTTGCTTTTGAAATCGATATTTTTCTATTACTCGTGTTTATAACTGAGTAATAACACTAATTGTTATACAGTATGAGATTATGTTTTTACTTATATTGCTGATTACCAGTCTCGGTTTCAGAATGGTAAGAGCGTCCAACCCGGAATCAGGAGGTCGTGGGTCCGATCTCAAATGAATGAAGCAAACCGACAAACTAAGAAGATTCTGGCATTCAGCCAAGTGAAATATAAGCAGTTTATGAAACAAACATTATTGCATAATGAAATTATGTGATATTGATCTCTTTTGATATACATTGTATGATTGTTTACAAAACGTTTATGACGTTTTGACATTTAAAAATACTACTTCCTCAAGTCTAATATAAATTAATTCAAATCAACTTAATAACTTATAACAATACACTTCAAATGAAAAGAAAAGCAAAACACAGAAAACGTTGATTGTATTTTAAGCTTTCCTGAAATTAAAAACTTAAAACATATTTTAGCTAAATACATGTTTGTACGGACATAAAAAGAAAGGAAAACGTCATGCAGGATACTCCCGGGTTAATTTTGTTACATATTATAACAAAAAGGACATGGTTAAACATTTTACAAGCATCCAGTTTGTGTCTAACCCATATTATGATATTTAAATACTTTTGA
>CM037792.1:22424730-22474730 GCA_021229015.1 Solen grandis | reverse complement strand
TCAATAACCGCTATGCTCAAAGATTAAGCCAACACTTTAACAAAGCCTTATCCACCGTATTAGCCTGCGGATAGAAATGACCTTCACAGTCAACAGAAGCAGAATGACAAATTTCCAAAGCTACACCTCTTGTTTTACTTTCTGGAGGTAGTGGTGACACCTACCGGCAACTCCTATACTAAAAATATAATGATTTCATATTTCAACTGTATTCGGTGAGCGTCTTCAACCAACCGAAATGCCGTTATTACCGAAATCGTCCAAAATAACCACAAGGCTTCAGCATTTGCATAAAATGATTCAGTAAATGGTCAAATAAGCCACTGTGAACCAAAAAGAACCGAAACAACGCACAAGAGCATTAATTAACCTAACTAATTATTAAAACTGGTATAACACATTGTTACGACCAATTTGATGAAATGGCGCAACAAAGAAAAGCCAGCAACAAACTAGTTAACTAAATATATTTTAATTATAAACAAGTAACAAATATCAATATGAATATCACAACATACAGTGTCTTAAAATTATAATAACAAATTAGTTTGATCCTTGTCTGATTGATAAGATTTAAATATAACCTGAGTAATCCAATAGATATGTCCTTTTATCCAAATGTATGTCCGAAATTAATTCCACACTGTTGAATGACCCACACTTGATGAATTGCTGCCAAAAACAAGTCTTCTAAAACAAGTCTCTTCCACAAGTCTGCTCTCCCTAAAACACCCTTCCTTATATATACTTGAGCAAAATATTCTAGAAAAACCATACTATTCTTCAAAAAAGAATGTTCTAAAGTGTAAACAGGTTCATAAGACTTCTAGAATTTTCTGTAGAAAGAAAGAAAGTTCCAGTAAAAGTAAACAAGTTATTTTTAGAACAAGGATCGCCTAAAAGATCACTCCAGAAGAAAACTAGTAAACAAGTTATTCTTAGAATAGGGAGTTCCCTCTACAGTGTTGTGTATACATAACTAGGTTAGGTGTAATATGTAACAACATAATTCTAAACCAAATTTTGTAACACAACTAATAAAGACTGCTGCTGAAGAAACCAGAGAGCTAAAAGCGATGACATATTTTTTTTAAAAAAAACATTATGTCACAGTTAAGTTGTATTTTGTAGTTTATATCATAAACGATCATCAAATTTTCGAGCGAGGCAACACCTTCTTATTAGAACTATAGATGTTATTCTTACAACGAAATGAATTGTTATAAGCCTGGTTTTGCATGCGTAATTTACACTAGTCTTATTTTGTCTAATAATCAGTACACTCAGATCAACTCATCAGCGATAAGATGCAGCCCATGTCTTGAGTTGATCTTCTTGTAGCTTAATGAAACAGTGTTGACGATGATGATGCAAATACAGACTGTATTTCTTAATGAATTGTGGTTGACTCACTTCGCGAATTTACTTTGTTATATTTCATTTGATATGTTAAATTAAATATCAATTATCAAAACATGTTCAATCCAATTTCAACTTCAATAATGCAATCGTATTTAAATAAAATGTAACAAATCAAATTCAGTCATTATGATATAAAAAACTTTACATGTAGAACTAGAGTATCTTGATGTGAAAAGAAAAAAAAAACATTTAAAAAGACATCCACGCAAGACAGAAACATGAACTATGAACACCGCTACCATTAAATATTTCATATATCAGCCGAGATGAGATCTCTATGATCTATGTATTCTTTTAATACATCATTGATGCCCGTTGTCTAATTACAATTTTGCTATTCACATTTAGTTAGTTACGACCCAAACAGTTGCTACAACACGGCTTCACACTATAACTACACGGGGACGAGAAATTACACGTACAGTGGTCTCTCCTGTCAGAGATGGGACCTGCAGATTCCACACGCACACTCGAACACCAATCCTGGCATTTTCCCAGATGCCAGTCTTGCAGATGCCGCCAACTCCTGCCGGGATCCAGACTCAAAAGGCGCACTTTGGTGTTACACGCGGGTTCAAAGCGTCAGTTGGCAATTTTGTGACATACCGAAATGCCGAACAGGTACATATTTTCAATTAAGATTCAAAGATATTAAGATTCAATACATGTAATTTTCTTCCACATACCTAACCAACGGACGTACACACTTCAAAATTCATTATTTTCAAATATACAAATGATTTACTTTTTTAATTACATTTGAAGTTCGGAGTTCTGATACATGATTTTAGGAAAATGAGGTCATTTCTCACATAGTTGCAGTTCTAAATGCAGCATAGGATACATACTGTGAAATCGAATAGTTGGCATAGCCTACTCTTCATACATGCTTGCTATAGGTGTTTTCAAGGTCAATCCTTGCTGCGTTAAAGGTATACTCCAAAGTACGGCACCTACTTGCCCTCTGAGTTTTGAAACTGGGTGTACATTTGCTGAATTTCTTTTGAGAATCCCTACAAATTTTGGGAGAACATGGCCAAATTTGGTCACAGGTACTTGAGGACAGGACCCTAGCTGTGCCCCCCAGGCCCCCGCCCCTCTTCACACACACACACACACACACACACACACACACACACACGAAGCGCTTTGAAATAGCGGTTTTCAACTTTAATTCGCCATTTACATTGAGTTTATGTATTAAAATATTCCCATTTAAGTAAATCTAACGTTTACTATCCATGTCTTTATAAATAAAAAAAAATCTCTATATATAAAAAAGGTAACCAACTTCAGCTGGAAACTGATGAGCACCCATCATGAATTAGTGTCAAAATATCTATGAAAAATGTGCCCGTCGGTAATATTTGCGAGTTCCCACTGTCAACGGATAATTTTCCTTCATAACTGTTCAAAAGAAATACAAATATGATTATTTCTAATGTCTGAAATGTCAAGATTTCGAGTTGGGATTTAGTGATTTAACTCCATTCGAACCTCGATCAACGGAAGTGAACCCAAAACGATATCTATGAGGTCAGCGCTGCGATATGTTTATGTACAGAAGGGAACAGTAAGAGTATTCCGAAGTTATTTTGTTTACAAATACTTTCGGAACACTCTTACTTTCCCATTCTGTATCATATACAACATCTTTTTCTCAGTCTGATTTGACCTTCGTGGGCGATGACGTCATAGATGTCGTTTTGGGTTCACTTCCGTTGATCGAGGTTCCAATCGGTTAAAAAAAAAATCTCGTGTAGAAATTAAGAAATTTCAGGCATTAAAAATAATAATATCTGTATTTCATGTGAACACCTATGAATGAAAATTATCCGCTGACAGTGGGAATTCTCCAATATTATCGATGGGCGCATTTTCATTGATTTGTTGACACTTATCCCCGATGGGTGCCTTTCAGCATCCTGCTGAAATTGGTAACCTTGTTGTTTATTATGTATAGACTATCGTGATTTTTTTTTCTTATTGATAAAGACAGGGTCCTGTCCTCAAGTACCTGTGAATTTGGTGGTAATAAAACTCTACAGGGAGTAAATGGGTAAGCTGACCAGTGGAGGTTAGTCCCTGTGGTGTTTCAAAAACACAGCAAGAAAATTTATCGATATAATTATAACAAGAACTCTTTCTAGTATGGTTTGTATTACGTTGCAATATTCGATATTTCCTATTTATGTGCAAAAAATAGAATGTATATTCTAAATTTTATCATTTATATGCAAAACTTGTAATAAATAGGATATATCGAATATTCAACGTAAAAATGCCAAGTTCTACGTCTTCGTCATTATCGTTACAAGAATAAGATCTTGCCAGTTCTGACTATACATGATACAAATTTTAAATACAGCTAAAAGAATTTCCCTCATATAGACTCATTTTGACGCACTCAAAAGGTACCACATAAAGCCTGATCTGCAGAAAACCACAGTTAAACTTTACCAAATTTAATTACAAAATCCTCATTTCCAGACCACTGAGGAGCAGCGAACAGCATAAAACCTGATCAGCCTGGGAGTTACTCGCAGGCTGATCTGGTTTTATGCTGTTCGCATAGGTCTTTTCATGCTTTCCTCTATGAGGGAAAGGGTTAAGGTTCTGGTGAATACGAAATCCATTTTTTTCTGAGAACATGAATCAACGAATATTCGCCTCCAGGCATATTTGACGTAATTTAATATCAAAGATTTTTTTTTAATTTCATAATTACAAATGCACCATCGATGCACAGTATGAATTTAATTTTGGATGAAACCATCATTTTTACTTTAAATGACAGACAACTATTCTCTTTAAACTAACTAGCAGCATATATGTTCATCACTATTGTAAATTTCATTGATTTCCGATGACATTATGTACTTAAGGGAATGTCGTGGGTACACATATTCGTGGATCTATGTTCTAGAAAACGTGAGGTCTATATAAGAGACAGGTTTTCGTGGGGATTAATAGTCGTGGACAAAACCCATCACGAAATCGACGAAAATCAGTGTCCCACGAAATTTATTGATTTCACAATATATTTTATGAAAACTAGTATCAGTGGCTGCTAGATAGATAAGATGACCTTTACCTTTTCGATTCATTTTCATCTAATGATGAATTATAATGCAAACTTAAAAATATTTTATTCGTGTACTTACTTTTACCTCCCCTGAGATAATTATAGTCATTTTATGAGATGAGTATCACACGTATGTGTGACGTTGTGTTCTAGTTTCAGATAACTGTCAACTTCTCAATGGCGTAGCGGCGTCTGCATTCGATCGCCCGTACCGGAAGTACTACGTAAAGCAGCCGTAAAATGATGTTTTGCTGTACGCATCAATATCATTCACATATTGTACAAATGTATGTTTGTACATCAACATATCTGAAACCCATGAGCGACCCATTCCGATTTTTTACCACTTGATAACCTCGTCATAGGAACAAGAGGATCGAGGCCATCACCATTGTCGTACACCATATTCGGACATCTATAGCATTAGAAGATATAATAATATACAGTATGGCCATACTACGTGATATGTGACGACACTTCAAGCTAACGTGTAAAGCATATTTTGCATCGATTCAGAAAGAAAAGGAAAACAAAAAGTGTTGTAAGCATTTTATTTCTTTATCAATTTTAATAATATATACCTCATGCCAGGCGGAAAATTGTGCCCTACACATAGGTTCCAGTGATTCTTTTGTCAGATGTACAGTTTAACTTTCGGGAAAACCTTCCGAGTTCGTGAAAATTCCAATTTTGTTTGCTAACACGTAAAGCACATCGTTAATAATGTTTTCCCGAATCTTTGGAAATACTAAAAATCAGCATGCGCTATATTCCATTAAAATTGGTGAAGAAATAAATACTTACAGCAGTTTTCCTTTTCGAATCGATGCGAAATATGCTTACGCGTTTGCTTAAAATGGTGTCGTATACCACGCGGTATGGCCACACTGAATATAGGTATTTGGCATATCAGTTTATTTTAATTTAAAAATTATTTAGTAGTGTACCTCGGTGTATCAATTCAGCAAATTATTTAGAAGGGTACCTCGGCGTATCAATTCAGCAAATTATTTAGAAGGGTACCTCGGTGTATCAGTTCAGCAAATTATTTAGTAGTGTGCCTCGGCGTATCAATTCAGCAAAAATTATTTAGTAGTGTACTTCAGTGTATCAATTCAGCGAATTATTTAGTAGTGTACTCGGTGTAAACAATTGAGCGAATTATTTAGTAGTGTACCTCGGTGTATCAATTCAGCGAATTTTAGTAGTGTACCTCGGTGTATCAATTCAGTTAATTATTTAGTGTACTTCGGTGTATCAATTCAGCAATTTTTAGTAGTGTACCTCGGGTATCAATTCAGCAAATTATTTAGTAGTGTACCTGGCGTATCAATTCAGCGAATTATTAGTAGTGTACTCGGTGTATCATTCAGCAAATTATTAGTAGTGTACTTCGGTGTATCATTCAGCAAATTATTTAATATTGGTGTACTTCGTGTAAATTATGGATCATTATTTAGTAGTTACTCGGGTATCATTCAGCGAATTATTTAGTATGTACTGGGTACAATTCAGCGAATTATTTTACTGGTAATTCAGCGATTAGAGTGTCATTATCATCAGGAATTATTAGTAGTGTACTCGGGTATCATTCAGCAATATTTAGTAGTGTACTTCGGTGTATCATTCAGAATTATTTATAGTGTCTCGGTGTACAATTCAGCGAATTATTTAGTAGTACTCGGGTATCATTCAGCGAATTATTTAGTATGTACTGGGTATCATTCAATTTAGTATTATTGTGTACATTCAAATTGTAGTGTACCGGTATCATTCAGCAATTATTAGTAGTGTCTTCGGTGTATCATTCAGCAATTATTTAGTAGTGTCTTCGGTGTATCATCAATTAGATATTATTTCAGTAAGTATGTACTGGTGTATCATTCAGCAATTATTTAGTATGTACCTGGGTACAATCAGCAAATTATTTAGTAGTTACTGGTATCATTCAGCGAATTATTTAGTATGTACTTGGTGTATCAATTCAGCAAATTATTTAGTATGTACTGGGTATCATTCAGCAATTATTTAGTATGTACTTGGTATCATTCAGCGAATTATTTAGTATGTACTAGGGTATCAATTCAGCAATTATTTAGTATGTACTGGGTATCATTCAGCGAATTATTTAGTATGTACTGGGTATCAATTCAGCGAATTATTAGTATGTACTCGGTGTATCATTCAGGAATTATTTAGTAATGTACTGGGTATCATTCAGCGAATTATTAGTATGTACTTGGTTATCAATTCAGCAATATTAGTATGTACTTGGTATCATTCACAATTATTTTGTAGGTACTTCGGTTATCATTCAGCGAATTATTAGTATGTACTGGGTATCATTCAGCTAATTTTTAGTATGTACCGGGTATCAATTCAGCAATTATTTAGTATGTACTGGTATCATCGCAATTATTAGTATGTCTTGGGTATCATTCACAAATTATTTAGTAGTGTCTTGGTGTATCATTCAGGATTATTAGTATGTTACTGCGATTATTAGCGAATTTTTATATGTACTTGGGTATCATTCAGCGAATTTTGTAGTGTACTTGTGTATCATTCAGCGAATTATTTAGTGTTTTGGTATTTCAGCAATTTAGTAATGTACTGGGTATCAATTCAGAAATTATTAGTAGTGTACTCGTGTATCATTCACAATTATTTAGTAATGTACTGGTATCATTCAGCAAATTATTTAGTATGTACTTGGGTATCAATTCAGCAATTTAGTAGTGTTCTCGTGTATCAATTCAGCATATTATGTAGTAGTGTACTTGGTGTATCAGTTCAGCGAATTATGTAGTAGTGTACTTCGGTGTATCAGTTCAGCGAATTATGTAGTAGTGTACTTCGGTGTATCAGTTCAGCGAATTATGTAGTAGTGTACTTCGGTGTATCAGTTCAGCGAATTATGTAGTAGTGTACTTCGGTGTATCAATTCAGCGAATTATGTAGTAGTGTACTTTGGTGTATCAGTTCAGCGAATTATGTAGTAGTGTACTTCGGTGTATCAATTAGCGAATTATTAGTAGTGTACTCGGTGTATCATTCAGCAATTATTTAGTAGTGTACTCGGTGTATCAATTCAGCGAATTATTAGTAGTGTACTTCGGTGTATCATTCGCGAATTATTTAGTAGTGTACTTCGGTGTATCAATTCAGCGAATTATGTAGTAGTGTACTTCGGTGTATCAGTTCAGCGAATTATGTAGTAGTGTACTTCGGTGTATCAGTTCAGCGAATTATGTAGTAGTGTACTTCGGTGTATCAGTTCAGCTAATTATTTAGTAGTGTACCTTGTGTAACAATTCAGCGAATTATTTAGTAGTGTACTTCGGTGTATCAATTCAGCAAATTATTTAGTAGTGTACTTCGGTGTATCAATTCAGCGAATTATTTAGTAGTGTACTTCGGTGTATCAATTCAGCAAATTATTTAGTAGTGTACCTAGGTGTAACAATTCAGCAAATTATTTAGTAGTGTACTTCGGTGTATCAATTCGGCGAATTATTTAAATTGTCTACCATTATTTGGTTGACTGAATTAAAATATCTAACACCTTTAAACATTTATCAAGATTCAGTCTTAATACAGACTAAAAATTGTTTCCTGTAGTAGTCAAAGTGATTTTTCTTCTTTTCTTTTTAGGAAGACATTGATGAACAAAGAGTATCGTTGTATGATATATGGTTTCGTTAATTCAAATGTTGCTTAAAATTTATTCTTAAATTCAAGAATGTCTAGTGAAATGATATTAACAGGTTTTCAACAATGCACGTGTCACAAGAATTCTAATTTTTCTATAGATGCAATGTTTGAATTATTTTGTTTTGATTTAAATAATGCGTACAACAAAACATAATTTTAAATAATACTCAAGCTGAAGTAACATTCATATAACATGTAAATTACAGAATGTACAGGTTAATTTTGTTTTGTTAAGAAGATCGTTTGTTCCCGTGATGCTATATCATTAACCAAAAACTGATAACATTGTAACTTTAAGTAAGCCGTATTCACAAATGTTAAAGTAGAGAGTAACTCCTTAATCGTGCAATTACTTAACAAATTTTGACAAATTGTGCGCGCACTGCCTTATTCACATATTAAGACATAATCTGTACATATAGATACCCATTGGCACAATGTACTTTGCAATGTATTTGATGTAATAAATATTTTTAAACTAACAATTTTACTGAATTGTTGTACGGCTCTATTTATTTTGATTACCAAATTGACTCCTTAAGTTTGAGCTTGTCAATTTTTACCGGTTTTATGCTTTTCGGGAAACTGAACAAATGTCTTGAATGATCATTCAGTCACCCCGAGGCCGCAAAAGAATACCCAAAACTCGATATGATTCCTGAATCTTTGGATAACTGTCGATGACTTTGTGTCACACAGAAAATTCCACTTCTTACGTCATGTTCTATTTAGCGGCTGATGCTAACTCATTTAATAAGTGACATTTAAATGAGACAATAACAAATACGCGAAACTTTATACTGTATATCTACAAGGAGCAAATGATACTCAGTACAGAAAACTGTTTAAATACACACATCAGGAGACCATGCGCATAATGCATCTGATATCGATCGCATACATTTAAAATTCATAAAAATATATTTTAGACAATAACTGCTATTACTGTTGTGTATCATCAATAAGGCAGTTTCCCATGGCTGCTAATAGGATTATTAGACTTTAAACACATTGGCTTAAACTGGCACAATCACCCAATCGTTTGCTTTAAAATTATTTTCTGTAACTGATGAAAATGAACATTTTGTCTTAAATTGACTAAAGATACTTAAACTCTCTTAAATAACCTAATTTTTTCATTTGTATTCGATGGCTCATGTTTAAACGGATATATGAACAATATTGTTTGTCGTAAATATGACCAGTATGTACAGAAATGCTTTTATTCTATTGAAACCTAAAAAAGAAATAGACATAAACAAATAAGATAAAAATGTTTTGAAACTGAGCTTTATTTAATGCAAGTCGATAATCATTCTTATAGAATAGCATCAACTCGAGTAAGATTTTCCGCATATAGATAAGCTATAGAAGAGTATAAAAAGGCGAGTAAGAATGGATGGCTTCTATACTGTCAAGTATATTTACATTAACCGGATTATCCAACCAGTGTAAGTGCGAAGCACATGGTGAACGGTTGACCTACTTTACACAAACGAACATGTGCTCTTTGTTTGTAATACTGTTTGTGAGCACTTGACCTAGGTATGAATTAGAAACTGTCAAAATATCAATGGGGGAAGGAGCTACATACAAATTGCGGAACCGTCCATTATTGAAGGGTAAGATAGAATTTGTACTCTTTGTAAAATAAACGTTGTTGAGACTAAGTATCATTTTGTTTTAAGGGAATTACGCAATCAGATTATACATCAATACTAGTCTTCTTGGCAAACATGACATAAAATTGTTACATTAGTGAAGAATTACACATTACGATTTCACTGAACAACAAGATAGCAGTTATCAGTTATTAAGTCATATTGTCTAACTACTAACGACGGTGTAATCAAGAGAAGAAAACGTAGATGGTTCGTTATGCAATGTATGACATGAGAGCTTGTACAAGCCGAAATTTACGGTATAATGCATTAGGATAAATAAACTGTTTAAAATAATACAATATACAATATTTTATTGATTAAAATAATACAAGGAGGGCGTCATCGTCATGTGAAAGTGTTCACAATTTAATTAATCAGTCGGGATTATATGAGTCGCGAACTTGCTTTTTCAGCGGTTTCGAGTTTTCCTGACAATTGAACATTTCTTCTTATATAAACTGGTTTGCCATTGTCTTTTTGTTGCTTCGGTATACACTGTTCCAGTTACCTCTCTACATACACTTTATATCGATTTTTGTTGAAGAATGTAAATAAATGTCAACTTCCGGTGCAAGACTTTTTCGGATACCTGATTTCTTATATGTTATTATAATGGATTCATACATTCCTGTGATTTATGCTGTTCTTATGCTGTCACTCCTCGTTTCATGGCATAATTCGACAATTCATTACATCACTGTGGTCATTATTACTCGATCCCATCCTTGCTCAACATATCGTTTCAGTTATGGCGTATGCGGGAAAAAATGCAAGTCAAACCAGAATAGTATTACATGCGATTCTTGTGACCAACCATATCATTCTTGTTTGATATGGTTTCATATCAAGTGTATGAATATGCCCCTTTCCATCTTCCAAGAACTTCAGCTGGATGGGCTGCACCTGCGGGTTCCCAAACTTTTCATCTATTTTGTTTGAAACAATCCTCTCTGACTTTGCAACCAATATAGCAACAATTCCTATAGCATATTGTCCGGCAGCAACGAAAAACCATATAGCCCTACAGCACCCTCCAATGCCCATAGCTTTTGTTGCCTCAGCAGCTCAGACGGTTTCACACAGCATAGTTCATTCCAGGGACAAAATCTCTCCACAGCATGACCTACGTTCGTCTTTTCGTGTTCATGTCATTAATATTCGAAGCATGAGGGCAAAGAAGAGTGCTGTCTGGCTCTAACTACAAGAAACAAACACCGATAGTGTTATTGGGAGTGGAACATGGCTGCACCAAGGGTTCTTAGAGAGAGTAGTACTCCTTGCAGGATATCAATTTCTGGCTACACTAGACCGTACATACAGTCATCATAGTGGGGTGACGATTGCAGCGAGAGACAACATTAACAAGCACAAAGATCCAACTTCCCATTTACACAGAAATATGTGTTGCTTCTTTCAATTGCCATGCTAAATTCCCGATGATTGTTGGGTCTGTCTACCGCCATCTCAGTAGTAATGTTAACTACGTGCAAGAGCGTTGTCCGAGAAAGAAGGAACTGTACCTTGCGTACCCGCAATCCAACATATGGATATCCGGTGACACGAACCTACCAGGTATCGACTGGAAGACCGCCACTATCAATAGTAACAGTAAACCCACTCAGGTCAACAATAATTTTTAGACCTTATGTACGACACCGCTCTGAACAAGTTCTTCATGACCAATAGACCGTCCCTCATAGGAAAAGTGTAAACCAACACCTGGGGTCAGCAACCATAATATTGTTTTTATCCAAGCTTCAACCTGTATGCTAAAATAGCGACCCCGTAGACGGAAGATCCTGCTGTGGAAGCAAACAGATACTACCAAATTGCAACAAACGGATTTCTCAGCCAACTATACTTCACATAACACACCATCTGCTGACATCGAAACTTTCTAGGCCTCCTTGAGAGACTTCGGCTCTTGACAAGTGTGTACCATTGAAGATGACTTCGACAAGGTTCATCCAGCCATGGGTTAAAGGAAAAATCAAATACCTCTCTCAAAAGCACACCGTTAAGTAATGAAGACAAAAAGTGATGAGGACATCAAGCGCTACAAACAAACAGTCCCTACAGCACAGGAGACAGCAGGTCAAGCTGTTCATGATGTACCGGATTTTCTACGATAATATCGACATCCCTGTATCCGAGTACCTCCACTTTGCTGATATCGTCCTTGGCTAGAGGTCACCTGTACAGTTCTTCCGTTTCCTACTGTCGCACAGATTACCGACGCCACTCCTTGTTTCCCGCCACGGTGAGCCTATGAACCAGATGCCAGTAAACCTTACCACAGCGCCCACCTTAGAGGAAATTGGAGCGGGTTTGTCAAAACTTTAAATAACTGTAAAAAGTTTTAATTGCACTTATTTACGCCTCACCATTACCTTGTTCAGTTCACCATGTATGGCGATGTTCCAGAGTGGGCCCTGCACATTAATGGAAGAAGAAGAACCCCAAGTATACGAGTACGATCACAACAAGAGATCGGATTTTTTCTAGATTTCATCATGTGCTAAGTACTAGTCCAATCCATATTTCACCGAGAATGGTTTGGATGATTTGTATAAATGAATCGATATGAAAAGTAAAAATGATTTATTAAAACCAACACTACAACAACACCAGACATATCACATGAAAAGCAATTTCGACTTTTTTTACAATTGGGAAAGTTAAGTGTGACTATGAACAAGATATGGGACAGTTCAGAAATATAGTTAAGTTATAAATGCAAACAGGAGAATACAATATCTCTAAATTCTTATTTCATTTTAGTATCACTGCGTTGATTTGGCCATTGTACGGTATATATCACGTGTTAATAGCCTATTGCGATGTACATTTGAATGATTTAAATGACCGGAACAAACTCAATTTATTGAAATATTTTTAATTTCGATTCGCAAATTTGTTTACAGATCAGATTTTAGACAGATTTTGGCACAGGACATCCATATATGCATTATTTAAGGTAAAGTTCCTGTAGAGGTTTCGCTACGTCTTAGACAACTTAACTTCTACCAAGATAACCAAGGTACCCTAATTAAACATTAGGAAACCTTGGTTATCTCTGTCAAAGGCAATTGGGTCTGAAATGTAGCAGAACAATCACAGGGACTCAACCTTAAGGAGTTCTTGGCAAATATGGCGGCAGGAAAGAATTACGTGCCGTCGTTTAGGATAAAACTGTATATTACTGTGTGATACACCATGTGTTCGATACTAATTGTCCATTGATCTCAATTGCACAAAAGTCGTCCGAAAAGAAAAAAAAACTAAGGCCTATTACAAGGCAACTAGGAAGATGTTTCACATGATAGATATGCATGAGTCGATATTTACTTAGGGACGCCTGACGACACGCGACAAATAAAGTGTTGCCTCACTGCGATATCACGCCGTAGAAAAGTGATTTGATAACAATTCAGTTTGGGAACTGCCTTTAATTAAGTACCGATTTAGGAGTACAACAGACAGTTTGCTCTTATGAACTATTTCTTTCAGAAATAATTTGTGCTTGGTATCCTATGTTTTGTATTACAAATATGGCATGGATTTGATTTTGAAAGGATTGCCTTTTTAGAGACTGTCTGCAACTCGAATATAATGATTTCTGAAAGAAATAAAGCATTCATATTTTGAAAGCACACTTTAGATACATATGATTAAAGAACATTTGCTTTCATTATAGAGTTGCACAATAACATTGCAAAATCACTCACGCATATGATCCATATGATCTACTTTCAGTTTGTTAAAATATTCAGTCACACTGACAGTATACTTAATTATGCAGCAGTTCCTTTCAATCGTTGCCGTTTGAAATGTTCTGAAAATGTGTATCACTTTCATAAACACACGCACTTGAAATAATGTTTAAAATCATATGAACACATGGTCTGGTGATCCCATCCGATTCAAGGAGTCAATAGATTAATTTTAACATGCGTGTAAATTAATTTTACAACGATTTGACAGAAAATATTATCACGTAGGTGGAGTTCATTTTCCCCTAGATGTTGTAGATACGGCAGGAAAACAAAGTTTCCTGAGAAAATCCACGCGTGCGAATACAAAGAAAGTTTAAATACTTTTCATATTCAATACTGAGCCGACATGGGCTTGGACACGGGATGTATTTCTGAAAGGGTAGTTTGTTAACTGCAACGTTGTCTTTACATAAACGGTATGTAACGTATCAAATGTGTCAAAAGTAAAACTGAATGTGAATGTCACGTTTATTGTTTCTTATATCTATTTATTATAATTATATACTTAATTATTGTTCTCACTCCTCTCTTTCTCCTGCTATATGTTTAAAATGTATTTGGTCCTTCAGACATGTATCTATTTCTGCGTCAGTCAAAAACAAATACTTGAATATTTAAACTTTCTTTGGATTCACATAACAGCAAGTTCAACTAAACAATTTTGCAAAGAGCATTTATCAACCTTGAATAAAAATGAGAGTCATTTTTTTCTCGATATTTGTCAGTGCGCGGATTTAATGAGGTAATAGAATTACTTAGCCTTTCTCTAGAATAGTTCGTGTAGTATGGCTCAAGAAATGAAAATGAGATAAGGAAGCGCGAAATATATCACTATTTACATACATGGCGATCGATTTGAAATACGCAAAAGAAAGGACATAAGTTTCAGTGCTTGTCAAAATGTGCCTAAAATCCAGTAATCGGAACTGATATTCTGGGAGAAGCGTTGGTTACGTCAGAGTGTCAGACACTATTACATGTATCTTACCAAGGCCAACCATTGACCCACGTGATTCCCAGCCTTCATTCTATTGGCAAATAAGAATGGAATTGCTTTGCTTGACTAGTCAAACTAAAAGCACCCGTGGCAGCACCAAATGAGCAGAGAGCATCCGGCTATCACGAAGTAAGACAATGTTTGCAGTGGTTTTCTTCACACTTCAACAAGGAATATTTGCCTCAGTGTCATCAAGATACTTGCTGACCCAGAGTCCACTACTGACCAGCCTCGATCCATTAGTTACACTGAGCATCAACGCAAGTAATAGAATTCAGTGCGCCGTTTCATGTGAGCTGGATCCCGGATGTACATCATTCATGCACAAAACTGATGGTAAGTTTACAATATTCAATTAGATCATTTTCTATCATTTTCATCTTCAGCGACAACTCTAGTTTGAAAAACAAAGAAGAAAATAGTGATAAATAAAATACGCAGTATATGCTAAATATATATCTTAAATTAACTTACGAAATTTTTAAAAGTAAATTTGAAAAAGAAACATAAAGAAATGAAGAGTATTAAAATAACAAACACGGGATAAGAATCGCACTAAAAAGATAAGTCACCTTTGCGGTTAAGTATTTCTTATTGTAAAAATTAAAGTTATCAATCAGTGTTCTGTTTTATTTTAATATACTATAATGCATTTCTTCAACTGAAGAGCATCTGAATAAACAATCCCTATTTTATACCAACTACCTGTTAGCCTACTTAGCATTCATATAATATTTCATTTTGTCAAACACCTATTCGATGTACACTTGAGAAATTTGGTGATTGTAGTCTGGGTGGCTGAAGCCATCACTTTCAGCTGCTGTGTTTCTATGTCCCCCTGGGTGTCTCTAAGCTTTTCATTCACACTGCCCATGTTGTTTGACAAGAGGAACGCATTCAGGTCATGAATCATCTTCAGGGCCTCCTGACAGTTCTGTACCCTAGGTCGCTCCTCAGATTCCTCAAACTCTTAGTCCGACTCAACAGTCTCGCAGCACTCCGGCACAAAGTCTACCTCCCAGTTTTCATCACATTCTGCATTCACAGAAATGTCACTATCCAAACTCCTCAGCTGTCATTGTGCAGGTTATCTTCTGTTGTGCAGATTTCATTATTTCCACGAGCTGAGAGATTGGTATGTTGTTCTCCTTATCATCTACCATGGTCTCTGTCATCCCTGCTTTCGCAAAACACTTGGTCACTGTGGAGGCCTCACACAGCTGCCTCTTTTGTAGTCCTCCTTCACGGTCTTGATAATTCCCTGATCTAGAGGCTGGAGTTGAGATGTTTTTGCTGGGAGGAATAGCATCTTTTTTATTGGACAGCTCAAGTGAATGTGGATGTGACGGAGCATTGTCCAAAGGAGGATGACGTTCTGCCAGTTGCTCGCATCTTGCGGTTAAAGGAATTGATCCAGTCGGTGAAGATTTCCGTATATATCCATGCTTTTGCATTGTAGGTTCATGTCACAGGCATAGAAGCTTAGTCTACATTCTTAAAACACCTCAGCTTCGCACATTTGCCAGTAACAAGTGGCTTTTCAAAGTCACCATTCATATTCACACACAATGAAACAGCCAGTCTTTCCTAAGCCTTTTCTCTCCCTTACATTAATCACTATGGATGACCAGGGTCTTATTAGGAAGGGCTCAATAATACAAACCAGTCTCATTCATGTTGTAAATGTCATAAGATATTTAGCCTTCTAGTAGAGTGGGTAGTCGCTCCTTCCATTTGTCAACAGACACACTATCAGCTTCCCCACAGACATTGGCCAACTATATGTTGTGTCGCTTTTTGAAGCATGATAGCTAGCCGTAGGATGCCTTGAAGATGTCAGTGAAGATGCCGAGATCCTTAGCAGAGAGTCCTCTCCTGAAGCATGTGTCCTAACAGCGGCACGCCCTGAGAGCGCTTCCTCTGAAACCGCTCCCACATGAGTCATTTGATCTCATCGACAGGCGATCTCTTGCAGAGTCTCTTTCGCATGATTTTGTTGTCCTCATAGCCTTCGAGAAGTTCCGCCTTCCTCTTCAAAATGTTGGACACCTGAAAGCATAAAAATAAAGTTTACAAATAAAACAACTCATAGATTAATTGCATTTCATTGCATTTAAAACAAATACAATGTAAATGACATATGAATACATTTTATAACTTAAAAATATTAAAAAAAAAAGAAATATTCATATCAAAAAGATTCATAACGTTTAAAATATACCAATGATTTAGGTTACTGTTAATGCTTATTTATAGTGATTGATTTAAACCTGTGTCTTTCCAATGCCAAACTATTCACCTAGAACACCATGGGATTAATCATAGCTATATTTTTTCTTTGAGAGAAAGTTCTTTACGTTTCTTACTCATGGTTTTGATAGTTAGAGTGAACAGAAAACAAAGTAAGATTTGATTTGGACTTTTTCTATTGGCCATCGTGTTAAATAAAGGAAATATCAAATAAGAGGCTACATTATTTAGCTTTACATCACTTTAAAAATGTCAAATAGCAAAAAAGGTAATTCCTAAATGTATATTATTTATATTGTACTGTGAACATTTTCAAAATATTTGTATGTGCCGTGACACCTCATTTGTTTACATCACAAGTTTAAATTTTCAAAATGAAAACAACCATCCAGTTACGCTTTCGTCAAAGAACAACATTTAAGTATAAAACAAAGATAACAAAGTTCAAGAATGCCAACTGTCGAAAGTAATGCTTTTTTTTAAACAACAAGGACGCTAGCAAAGACAATAATATATATTTTCCAGTAAAAGTTTTATTAGTATATGTTGTAAAACTTGTTTCCCAATCGACGTAAAATATATGTTTGAACTAAATTTTCTGTGTTTAAAAATACTGCTAGAAAATGTAATTTATCGATAAAAAATATACTAGCCAGTGACAATAAAATAAAACAAAACTTTCTCTAAATAGAATTCGATCCCAGGGTCTCCTTGTGACTTTCTCTAAATAGGATTCGATCCCAGGGTCTCTTGTGATGTATACCATGGTTTAACCAACTACGCCGCAGAATTTTTTTTTTTTTTTGAGGTTCCTACATGGGATACCCCATTTATTGTCCCCGTAATAGGTGCAGTTGAGGTCGGGGATCCATCCTCAGCTGACCTTACAAAGTTTACATACATTTGATTAGTCAATGTGAAATATTACATGAACTAATGAGTCTGTAATTATAAGTATCATGTAAGGACATTTATAGAAGTTTGTGCATACAAGAGAAAAAGAACAACAACAACAACAACATGGTGAGGACAAAAAACAAAAGAAGTAAATTAAAGTAATGTTATGCACCGAATACGACTTAATTTTCTGTTTACTTTACTCTTTATTTATATTCAAATTGTGCTTTTTCATTGTAGAAATATAAACATTTCTTTTGGATATTTGCTTTTTAGATAATGTACATCAAGTATTGTCATATTGTCAGGAAATTCTACATATCAAATCTGTACTATACTTTGAGCAATTATCATTAAAGAACGATAAATTTATTCCATTCAGAATTCCTGTTTTTACTGTTCTTTTAAATGTTTAGGTAAGAATTAATTAATATCTTAAATCTTCTTTTCCAGTGATCAATAGATAATTTTGTTTGTAATCTATTTGGGGTATATATATAGTTTCAACATTTTTTTTCTTTTAACCATATTTTAAATTTTGAATTCTTTTGTGTGAGGGCAAGACCAGAACAGATGCATGATTGTTTCAGGTTGGTTACAGAAAAGACATAGTGTGTTCTCTACATGTTTCATTTTAAATAGATGTTCCCTTGTAGCAATAAGTCTATGGTTAATTCTGAATAGAAGCCATTGGAGGGATGTATTGCATTGTAGTTTAAATGGCGTTTCATATATCTTTTTCCAGTTTTTTTCATGAAGTGATAATGGTTATTCCATTTTATTTGTGAAGTAGGTTTATCGCTGTTATGAGAGTACATTTTATATAGATTTTTTTTTATTGATTTCCACTCATTAGAAAAGGTCGTACATTATAGACTAAAACTGGGGATGGTGTCTTACTTACTTACTTACTATATTAATATTTTTTTCTTTAAGTATGTTTTGGCAGACTTAATCAAACCATATATTTCGATATAGTTCATTTTAATGTCAAAATTAGATATGATTTCGTGTATTGATAAGTAATTACCGTTTTCATCAAATAAGCCATTAATCAAGTTGAACTTTTTGTCATACCAGTTTTTATTACTTATAAGTTTATTTCTTTGTAGAATGTTTGGATTAAAAAGAAAAGAAGTTGAAGGTAACTCTTCCCCGTTATTTGGGGCCTTAGATATTAGTTTTGAGTATGATATCAGAAGATCTCTCCAAAATATGTTGTTTCAATTTTGTTTAAGTATTTGTGGCATATGCCTTTCCTTTAATTAAAAGATCAGCAACCGATATTTTATTAGAAATAATATTTACAATTGAATTATGTTTTTCCTTAATGAATTTTGAAAGCCAACTTAATTTTGAGACTAAAAAAGTATAGTGTAACATTCTTTACCTTCCCTCACAATATTCTTTTGTTAATATATTTCTTTTAACTGCATCCCAAATAAATTCATAGAATTCTTGTTCTAAGTATAAAATTTTTCCTTTATTAATAGTTTGTCTTTAAAATATATTTTCCTGAGGATGGAAGGATACAAACAGATAAGTAAGGATGGTAAAATAAGAGTTTTGATAAAGTTATTTTTCCAAGGAGAATATCCTTTTTTCCTGCTTTTTTTTTTAAGTTATAAATGTTATTCTGTTTAAATCTACATCAAATGCGATGCCAAATGATTTAAAAGTGTTTTGTCCCAATGAAAGCTTCTATTTGGTTTTTATGTTTTCACTGCTATACTTATTTTTACCTATCCAAACCACTTGAGTTTTATCAAAATTAACTTTTAAACCGGAAAGACATGTAAAGTATGTAAGCTCATTTAATGACTCTTTCAAAGATCGTGAAGATCCATCTAAAAACATATACATGTCATCTGCAAATTGAGTTTATATTCTTCGTTATTTATATTATTATTTTTCCTAAGATTTATTGCTAATGTTTTAGCGCAAAAAATGAAAATATAAGATGAAATGGGATCACCTTGATGGAAACCTCTACCTATGTAGAAAAAAAATATGACAAGTTTCCAGCTTGAGCTACTGCAAAATTAGCATTTTTATTCAAGACACTTAGCCATTTTTTAATTGATTCACCAAATATGAAGAAAGGAAAAACGTTGTGAATAAAAGACCATGAGACCGAATCAAATGCTTTTTCAAAATCATCTAAAAGTATTAGTGCAGATAATTGATTTTCTTATGTATATTGCATAATATCATAAACTAATCTAGAATTTTCACCTATATATCGTCCAGGTATAAATCCTGTTTGGTCATTGTTAACAAGTGTAGGTAATACAGTTTGGATTCTGTCTGCTATAATACTAGAAGCTATTTTGTAAGCACAGTTAAGAAGCGATATTAGCCTTTGGTTTTTCATGAATAAACGTGATTTATTTTCCTTTGGAATGCAAGTTATAATCCCTTGTCTTTGTGTTATAGAAAGTTCCCCTTTTTCATACCCAAAATTAATTGATCTAACTAAAAATGACCTATTCTGTTCCAAAATACCTTAAAAATTTCTGAACTAAATCCATCACTTCCATGAGATTTGTTATTTTTCATTTTCTTGAAGGCTGTACTATCTAATTTCTTAATATCCGAATCAGGTAAAATATCACCAAGATTGTAGTCAATTAATTCATAATCTTTGTTGCTAAAAAGTTCCTGATAAAATAGTTTAGATTTCTTTGATATATCTTTCTGATCAGTTATTAAGGTCCCATCTTCTTTTTGTAATTTTGGGATTATTTTACTAGTGTAATTTTGTTTTTGTAAGTTGCATATATATTTGCTTGGTTTTTCATTTTCTTCTATTTGCTGAGCTTTCGAATAAAACCATCATTTTATTTTTCTTTCTTCAATTTTAAGTCTGCTTCATTTGATTCTGAAAGTTTTTCTTCATGCTACTGTATTTGCTTTATCAGATCCTTTTCATTTTTGTTATTGACTTAATTTTATATGCTGAGTATGAAATGGATTTTCCTCTTAATTCCATCATAAGTGTTTAAAAAAAGTTGATCCTCTATTGTAAACTGTATTTCACTGCTGGGTATTTGATCAATGTTTGAAAAATTGTAAATTGGAACTGCATATTGAGTAATCACCTCTTTTTATTTTATCATTAATTATTCTTAAGGTATTCAGAATATTTTAGTAGTGAATTATTATGTTTCCATAATGGTTTTCCTGGCTTAATTGTTTGAAAGTTTAATTTAAGTGAGATTATAGAGTGATCTGATCTATAGCTAGATTTTATTTGGCTTTGAGATTAGGGAATAATTCACGAAATGGGTCTAATAATCTATATTCTGTTTTAATTTGAATTACTTTTTCTCTTGCTTTTTTATTGTTTATATTTTTATACTTGTAATAATCTAAAGATGGATCATGTACAAGATTGAAATCACCACAGAAAAACCATTCTTCACCTTCCTAAGTTTCAGATTTTCATTTCCCATTTTGTCAGAGGGTAGCATTTTCAATTCGTTTCTTCGGGCTCTCTCCCATCTGGCTCCTAATGAGTCAAGCCGCGTGGATGTTCGAGACAAGGAGGCCGTGTCCATCCTCTTCCTTTCCTAAAGTCGCTTCCTCTCTTCAGTGTCAAAGCCATGATTTCTGAAAATAAATCAATTTCAAGGTTGTTATATCTATTTTTCAAATTGATTTCAACGAGAAAAAAAATGTTAATACTGCAAGAGAGCCATAACAAATAACTTTTTAACCACATCAATCTATCACCAGAAATAACATTTGATGTGCATAAAGTAAACTGGAAATGGATGACAAAAACGCTTCGTGAAACTTAGCTTTATTTATTTTATTCGTGTAGCTTAGCATTTCTTATTTTCATTGAAATATCATTAAATTGACCAAATTAATGCATGATCATATCATGGACATTATCAAATATGGATTGGGTGTCTTCTAAGATAGCTGTGGTAAGAAGTATTAGTTTCTAGAGGCAATTAAGTCGAAAATTAGGTTTATTCCGTGAAGCTTATCACGGAGAAAGTTTGTCATCGTGACAATTTGAAAGCATTCCAGAACTTGCAGAAATGACTGTAAAGAGAATGGTATCAGTGGACGCGGAAGTTTTATATTCATATGATAGGCTAGGTCTCGAAAAGCGGTTCAGTAATACCTAATTACAAACTTTGAAAACGTTGTACCTACCGGTGGTTTTGGTCGGCCATTTTCCGTGAAGCTTATCATAACCATGTCACGTGATTCCCCACAGTGTTATAATTTATTGAAAAAGAAGGAGAATCATTGTTTGGGACATATAGATTTACAAGTGTCAGTCGTCTATTTTCAATGGATAAGTCTACAATGAAATAGTTTTCATTTAATTCACTTTTATAATTATGTATCTTATAATCAATATTTTTGTGAATAGAATAGCAACTCCTCTAGCATCTGACTTAAATGAGCTAAATAAACAATTAGATTCCCATTCATTGCGAAAAAAAAATTCTGAACTAGAGGTGAAATGAACATCTTGCAGACAGTAAATATGAGAGTTTTCTGACGTGAAGTAATTAAAAACATATCTCCTTTTCTCAGCTGTTATTAGTCCCTGACAATTGACAGACATTATTTTAACTTCCATAATGGATAGTATTTCTTAGAGTACATAAAGCAATGGCACTATAAGGTGCATAACTCATAACAAAAAAAAATAAAAAAAAAAAAAAAAAAAAAAAAAAAACACTTCAGTTTTTAAGTAAACATCATGAAATTTATCATATGTGATATAAACATTATATATGTATTATGATAGAATAAAATATCTATAAAGTATTAGGAGAAGAAAGCTTCCAATCTTAAAATATTTGATTTAACTGTAATGTTTTAAGAACCATGCTTAACTTTTCAATTATGTTTATATAATAAATGTGCCATTTTTCAGTATTTCCCAATCTGATACATGTATATACCTATTTAAAAGTCATTTATGCTGGTTTTATTTTGTTGCTTTCTTAAATATAATTCTTTAAACTCAATATATGAGTTAGATATACATATTCTCCTACATGTCTTGCATTTTCACAAAGAAAAACATCTAAAAAAACAAGCTTAATGCAATAACTACATACTCACACACAAATTCATACACATAAAGTCAATCATACATATATGTACGCATACCTATTACATACATATGCAGAAATATACATAAACACATTCATTCTCTAAGAATTCAATTTTCCTTTAATTGTATTGATTTCTTGTGTTTATACCTATGTTCATTTTATATAATTTACACAATCTTTATTCTGTGGTCATATAAAAAATGAAAAGTAAGATTAACAAAGTAGTAAAACTGGTGTTGCTTTGGAAAACTAGACTGAATTTTGGCTAGTACTTAGTAATAATTCAAAAAAATCTTTATACAAACTAAAACATGTTAAAACATTTTATTTGCCTCCTGGAAAGGAAAAATTGAGAAAAGAAAAATAATACAACATATTTATCAATTATGAAAACATTATGTTTGGGGAAAATAACCAACAACTAACAAACCAATATGAAATCATTATGAGTTATTTGTATACATATTTTTTATTTCATTTTTTGTTACACATATTATATTTGAAAGATAAAAAGGTAACATATTAAAGGTGGTTCTGTTAAACACCTGTTAAACATTTAACACAATTTCAAATACAAGTGTTGACATTTTGGAATAAATTTTTAATTTCAATATGAAGTGATTTTATACTAATTTTGCAATCATGTATATATTAGTTTCTGTGCCCCTGTTTACACACACACTTACACACGAATAAACAAACATACACATTAGATGATAATTTATATTGAACAGTTTATAGACTGAAACAGAGACATACATTTGTAATTATTAGAGAGGATGTTGTTGTTGTATTGGGGTTTACCGTCGCCTTGATAGTATTTCAATCATATAGCGACGTCCAGCGAATTACAGTTTGAGGAAGACCCCAAATACACAGAGGTACCCGGGTAGAACCACCGACCTACCGCAAGCCAGCTGGAAGGCTTCCTCACATGAAAAATCCGAAGTCCCTACCGGGATTCGAACCCACAGCGGTGAGGGGCTGAGAGAATTGTAGTCCACGACTGTAACCGCTCGGCCACGGCGGCCCCCTTATTAGAGAGGAAATTTTTCAAATAACAATATATGAAGTTTTACATTTAGAAAAAATGCTTACAACTGTAAGAAATAATGAGTTTATATTTATTAGACACAAATTTAAAATGAAAAAATCTGTGAGAAGACAAACAGCAATATTTACAGACTGTAACTGTTCAAATTAAGACATTCGTCGCAGAAGTTATCAATATGCGTATTATATAACTTTGTTATACATTTCGATATAGGACCGAGACCTTTTTCTTAAAATAACACACGCCATCTATTTAGCGAAATCACAGACCTACTAAACATGTGTTTATATATCTATGGCGAAATCGATTCACAAATAGTTTACTTTTTAACTGGGGTGTTTTCCATGTTTAAAAAGGAAGAATGATTTAAAAGCAATTTGAAAATTGGCAAATGCTGTCATCTCATTTGTCCATACAAATAGGTTAAAAAAAACTATATAGATTCCATTTGACAATTTCTAAATGTAGAAAAATGAAGATTATATTTTAATTCTGTATTTATTACCATGATGTTCTATTTTAGTTGGGACGGACCTAAACAAGTGCTACAGCAATGGGACACATTATAAATACATAGGGACGAGAAATTACACGTTCACTGGTCTCCCCTGTCAGAGATGGGACCACTCGAACACCAATCCTGACAGTTTCCCAGATGACAATTTGGTAGATGCCGCCAACTACTGCCGGGATCCAGACTTTCAATGCGCACTGTGGTGTTATACGCTGGATCCCGACACAGGTGGCAATTTTGTGACATACCGGAATGCCAGCCAGGTAAACATCTTACTGAGTTGCACATAATTGAAATGTAGCTGTAATTTAATATTAATCTTTAAGGATACTGAAAGTTTAACGTTTGGGTTAGAACTAATGAATATATACAGATGGAACCATTGCAGCAGGTTAATAGAACAGAACCATCAGACACTTTATTTCGACAAAAACTATACAGTTTCTAGTCGTAAGTAATACAAAACATATGCATACAATTTTCACGTGCACAAACAAAATTTTAAAATTTCCTTAACCAAATAAAATTGATAAAAGGAGTTGAACTAACACGTATTTCCCTTATTGTTTTGGTTGCAACTTCATAAACATATTTTGACAGTTGTTTTATTACTGATATATTAGAACATTGTAATACGTCAACAAACTTGATAACACTTGGACGTCTATAGTAATAAGAATTAATATACCTTTTTCGAATATTTTCATAAATTGGACAAACAAGCAAAAAATGAATTAATCTTCAAAACCGTGACAAAGTTTTTTAATATTGTTTGAAGACACCACTTTGTACCAATATTTAATAATACGGACAAATCTTGATACATAAAAAAGATATCTACCATGCTGTCCATAAATATCGATGCTCGTGGTAGATTTTCTAACGTTTAATAAATTTTTGAGAAATTTCAAATGTACCCGCTCAATTGATTTTGCTTTCCCAAAATCCCATATCTTACCCGAATAATTAATAATATATCCTACAAAAGTATTATAGAGTTGACACATTATTAAAGGCAATATATATATATATATATATATATATATATATATATATTTGCTAGTTTTATATAATAACATGTTCAGTGCTTTTAAGCTTTTACCAATGAGTGTTTGCTGATTTAGAACAAATGATCTTGTATAATTCTTGTACCTGAATAATAAAAGTCGTTCACAGTTTCTAAAATATTTTGATTATACATGTATGTTCATGATTCATTTGCTTTTAGATTCCCGCGATTTCTAAACGCAATTACTTTTTTATTCATTTTGCTGTATGATGACAAGGTCGGGCCGAACGATGTAGAGGCGTATCTTATAAATGAAGTAAGCATTTCTCTCTACAGTATTTAAGTTGCTCATGAAGATTACATAACATATTCAAAAACTCTCGGAACGTCTTGAATACTAACAAACAAGCTGCACGTTTCTCTCCCCGAATATTGTATTTAGCCGTGGAAAACTGTAACAGCATTTTGCCGTTATTAGACACGCTTTTTTTTACACAAGGCAACAGAACAATGGCATATCTTGTTAAAGTGGTAAAAAGATCTCTCTCCAGTATTTGAGTTGCTCATGAAGATTACATGACATAATCGGAAGGGCTCGTAACGTGTTGTAGAAACAAGCTGCCTGCACGTTTCACTCTCCAAATTATATGCAGTCGTAGCGTTATTAGGCATGTTCGTTTACATAAGGCAACAGTATAGGTGCATATCGTATAAAGGGAATAAAAAGATCTCACTACAGTATTTAAGTTCAAGCCAGACTTTCTAACAGAACCGCCGCATAATGTGATCTGTTTTGGTAATAACAACAGTAACACAGTCTACAAATATGTATTTGCGCATGCGCATTTAAAAAAAATCATAGTCTGAGATTGATTGAACCATTAATTAAACTATTACGTCGCATAAAACAATCTTCATCCTATAAAAGTTATTAAAATGTAATCGGTCTAACATTTGTCCCTACCAATTTTTGTAGCGTGCAACATTTATATAACCAAAAAAGTCTAAAATTGAAACAAAGTTATATAACATAACGAAACTCTAAAAAACGAATTTTTATCTGGCGAGTACACATGAGGGATGTGGCCTGTACGCTTTGTCCTATAATCTATTACGATTCGTCTTTGTACGTACGAGTCATTTTAAGAACAACAATCAGGTGCTATTAACTGCAAATTTTATACACATATATTATTGCCCTTCTTATTTGGTAGTTAACAGAAAGCGCTATGTACTATACACTTCTCAAAAGAAATGCGACAAGGCTAATGTATGCATGTACTTCTTATCTGTAATGTAACATATAGTAGTTAGCACCTGGGTCTTATATTTTTAGTCAGTAAGCACATAACATTAAGCATTACACAATTGACGTTTAAAACCGTCTAACAGAAATGCAATAAGGCATCATGGGAAAGTATACATACATGCAAACACATAAAGCATTCAGAAGTAAGCGTGTTGTAATATTTACATAATTGTTGTTTTTTTTCCACAAAGAGCATGAATGCATATAACTTCCCCTACTATAAAGGGATAATGTGAGAAACGCCTCAAACTATTCAATATGTAATAGGACCAAATGACCTCCATTTGTTTTTTCTATTTTTCCCTTACATGTGACCTTCATTTTCATCATAAGGGTTTAAAATATCACAGACACGAAGAAATACAACAGTATTGTATTATTGCATTTTAACCAAAAACAATATAACGTAATGTAAACATACACAGGAAATAACGTCATGACCTTGACGTCATACATTATTTCGCAAAAAAAAAAACCTTTGCAGGACTTTGTACAAAGCAATTGATTATCCATTATTTGGGGAAAATATGCCCACAGATACACATGTATGGTTACTCATATACATTCATAAACATGTACCTTTCCATGCATATATACACATAGATAAACAAACATACATTAATTTTATCCATTTAAACCAAAACAATATGGCGTAATGTCAACACACACTGGAAATGACGTCATGATTTCCAGCTTATAAACGCTGCTGCTAAAAAAACAAAGAGCGATGAAAGAATATATTTTTGATAATATTATGTCGCAATTAATATGTATTTTGAAGTTAATTTGATAAACGAGCAAATTAAATTATTAAAGGTCCGCTTTTAGATTACACACTAGCCTTACTGTCTCTTATAATCAGTACACTCAGGTCGACTCTTTAGATGAAAGTCGTGATTCTACATATACCTAGATAAACAGTGGTGACGATGATGCAAGGAACATTGTTCAACAACAAACTACAATAACATACAAAAAGTATTTTAATGTATAAAGAAAAAATAGAAACATCTTTTTATTATAAATACCCGCACGAAACAGTAAATTGAGATATGAATAGTGCTGACATTAGGTAATTCATATACCATCGTTGGTGAAATCTCTATGATTAATGTACACTATTATGTCTTGTCTAATTACAATTTTGCTATTCACATTTAGTTAGTTACGACCCAAACAGCTGCTACAACACGTCGTCACATTATGACTACACGGGGACAAGAGCTTACACGTACAGTGGTCTCCCCTGTCAGAAATGGGAGTGGCAGACGCCACATAAACATTCGAACACCGATCCTGACAAGTTCCCAGATGCTAGTCTTGAAGATGCCGATCAATACTGCCGGGATCCAGACTTTGAAGGCGCATTGTGGTGTTACACGCTGGCATACGGTGTCAGATGGCAGTTTTGTGACATACCAAAATGCCGAACAGGTACACATTTTCACATTTATACATGTATGCCAAGAGAAAAAGACATTTTATCGTTGTTGTTGTTGTATTGGGGTTTACCGTCGCTGCGATAGTATTTCAATCATATAGCGACGTCCAGCTAATTACAGGTGGAGGAAGACCCCGAGTACACAGAGGTACTTGGGTAGAACCACCGACCTACCGCAAGCCAGCTGGAAGGCTTCCTCACATGAAAAATCCGAAGTCCCTACCAGGATTCGAACCTACAGTGGTGAGGGGCTGAGAGATTTGTAGTCCACGACTGTAACCGCTCGGCCACGGCGGCCCCCACATTTTATCGTCATCATACTTTACCATGCAAAGATCATACATACTTTATATATAATTATTAACTTATTTAAATTACATTTGAAGTTCGTAACTCTGAGACATGTTTTGAGGAAAATGAGGTTCTTCTTCACATAGTCACTGTTCTTTATGCAACATAAGACACATATGTTGTGTTTAAGTTACATATCACAATGCTGTAAAATCAAACAGTTTGCCAGGCTCCCTCTTTAAACATGCTGGCTAGTATAGTTTTCAACGTAAATCTTTCAAGAATTACAGATGTAACTGGGGGTGGGGCGGGGGGGGGGGGGAGTCAGCTAGAGCCAATTGTGTAACAAACAGCACAGAAAAAATATCGATATGATATTTTTTCCTAAAACATGAATCCATTAATGTTTGCCTTCATTGCAGATTCCATGTAGTTTAATGTCAACACCATCGATTACATAGGAAACTATTTCAAGATGAAACCCATATTTTTTACTATTTTAACAGGCAACCATTCCACCTTTTCTCTTTAATCCAACTAGTAGCATATGTGTTCATCATTATATTTTTAAACCAGTACTAGTGGCCGCCATGTTAATAAAATGACCTTTTCATTGCGACGTATTATCATTTGATGATGAATTATAATGCAAACTTCAAAATATTTTAATCAAATATTTTGATTTACCTCCCCTGAGATAATTATAGTCATGTTATCAGATAAGAATATCACACGTTTATGTGACGTTTTGTTCTAGTTTCAGATAACTGTCAACTTCTCAATGGCGTAGCGGCGTTTGCATTCGATCGCCCGTACCGGAAGTACTTTGTAAAGCAGCCGTAAAATGATGTTTTGTTGTATTTAGCCCTTCTTACCCTATCTAAATTTTAGAGCGATTATTCAAACATGAGATTTGTGATTCCTCGAGGTCTTGCCTGGCCCCTAGATAGTACATCCTATATAATTTCTGTACTATTCTTTGAAGACAGTATCAAATCCACATGTATGTCCTTTGCAACTAGACCCCACGACAACCTGTCGCTGTGATTAATACCTTGACCGATATGGCTTTGTAAATGTTTTCAAACATCGTCACAACTAAGTCGAATCGTAATATCAACACGGCCGTGTAAAGCGTATTTTCGCACCAACTGATCATGTAACAGACTGTCACGTTTGTTTGTATGTTGGGTTTAACGTCCCACCGACAGTATTTCAGACATTTAGAGACGATGTCTACTGTCTACTTGAGACAGATATAGTGCTGCCACACTGCAGTATTACGCCGTAGACATGTGGCATGATACCACACCCAGTCACATTATCCTGATACCGGGTCAACCAGTCCTGCAACTACTCTTATATGCTAAGCGCCAAGCAAAGGAGCTATAACAGTACCCTTTTTTACGACTTTGGTATGTCGCGGCCGGGGATCGAACCTACGACATTCCGCTCCCGAGGATAGACTGTCACGGGTCCTCCTGAATAATCAATTGTCTTTAAAGGAACCGACTTTGTTTGTTTGCGAAAATAAGAAAGAAAAAGAAGAAAGCTGCACGCGATAAAACAACAACAACAAAACAACAACAACAAACAACAACAACAAAAACACACAGCAAATTTGTGTTTATTCCAAGCATAACGCATCGCCACCATAAAAGAAATTAAAACAAAGGTGGTCAATCAAATGATCGGTAAATCAAAAAACAACCTCATTTTTTACTTAATTCTCCTACAAAAGGCTAATAAGTATACCCGTGGTATTTTTTTCTAATGATATTTAAAGATACTGTCAATTAAATGTTAAACGTAACAAAAAATAACGAAAACACAACTATTTAGGTACATGTATCAACAAATGTCAACATCAAGTTTTGACATCTGAATGATTCCTCGAATTAGGCAATTCTTCGAAATTTTTTAACGATCCAGTCCGACCTCGAGGAATCGCGAGACCACTGTAATTATTATACATTGCATATTTGTATATCAACACATCGGAAACCCATGAGCGACTCATTTCTTTACTTTCAATATACCGCTCGATTAGCTGTAAGTTAATATTCCATCATTTGAATTTGTTTCCCCATGAGGTTGTGGGTGAGTTTTTGTCTGATATTTGACGAACAGCGACCTCTTTAGTTGGCTTGCCTGCATCAATTTGAAAAAGAAGCAAATTACAGAATTTTCTATAATAGTCTTGTGAATTTATGATGTGGTAAAGATGTGTTGTTATTTATCATGTTTTGAACGATTGTTGACAAAATGGTCATTATTTATCTTTAAAAAGAGAAAATTGGGTGTATAAGTATAATGATCAAGATTGCCTAAAAGCATATTTTTTAAACAGTGGTTTAATGCAGGGATTTTGAATATAGGTGATATAGTGGATAGTAATGGTGATTTCTTATCTATGGAATCACTTTCTGCTACTTATAGAATTAAAATTAACTTCCTACATTACCAGGGATTAGTAAGAGCAACAAAACTTTTTCTTAAAAGAAGTAATATTTCGCAAGAAAAACTTTCAATACAACAATATAAACCAATATTACCACCATTAATGAAAGTAATTTTACATGGAAAAAAACAGTCTTAATATCAATTCGGATGTTCCAACAAGTCAAACAAAATGGGAAAATGAATTAAAAATAAAGCTAACAAAAAGTGATTGGGAAAATATCTATTTACACCCTTTTGTGAATGCGATTTCTTCAAACTTACAATGGTTTCAGTTTAGAATTAATCACAGAATCCTTGGAACAAATGACCTTCTTAACAAAATGAAAATATTAGATAGTAATAGATGTTCTTTTTGTAGAACTGATAAAGAAACTATTGTTCACCTACTATGGGAGTGTCACGTTAGCCAGAGTATTATAAAAAAGATCACAGTAAAACAAGTAAATCCAAAAATAGCAAATATAGGGAAAGTAGATTTCTTATTTGGTGTATTAAACGATACATGTATGGTGGAAAATCTTTTAATATTATTTACTAAAAAATTCTTATATCACAGTAGGGTTATAAAACTTAAACCATCATATGATTTAGCTGTAGCTTATATTACACAACAATTCACAATATACGCCAACACATTAAAATTAGAGGATAGGAACCGCTTTGATTCCCAATGGAAACAACTTCTTAGCAACACCTTAGATAATGTTTAAATCTTAAACAGTATTTTCAACACGGACATAATAAGGTACGGATGCTTTACTTTATTTATGTTGTATGGACTTAAATAAGTATACCAATATAGATTTTTATTGCTTTATAATTCTATGTAGGAAAGGCAACTTGTTTTTTTTTTTTTTTTTTTTTTTTTTTTTTTTTTTTTTCGTCTTCTTCTTTATCTTATGTTTGTATTACTTCTATTATATAATTTAAACTACCACTTTGTTAATAATTGATTCAAAGTTAAAAAATAAATGTTGCATTTGGTATGATGTAATTTACATGTATGTTTACATGAACATAGTTATATGCAGTTATATTGTACGGAGCAACGGGGATGGCCTCGACCCTTTTGCTTCTATGACGAGGAAAATAAAGTGGTTAAAAAAAAAAAAAAAAAAAAAAAGATTGCCTAATGGTATTCTGCATAGTCTTGTGACCAGCGCCAGTTCTTTAAAATCAAGACATTTTAAATAAATGTGATATAGACTTAATACACATTGCGCTAGAGGAAAGTTGTTAGATATTATTATAATGCCATGGGGATTCATTATTACAGTTTATATTTGTAATGACTCTAAAACATATAGAAAATGATTTTTATATTAAATGGGTATTAATATGTGTCTGTTACACATCAAGCCATCTTTTACCACTTGATAACCTCGTCATAGGAACAAGAAGGTCGAGGCCATCCCCGTTACCGCACACCATAATTGGAATAATCTATAGCATTAGAAGATATAATAATATATGCAAAGTGGTAATTCCAAGCAGTAATTTAAACAGTACAAATAAGAAAATGGGGAAAATACTATCATGCTGCCATTGCTACTTAACTTAAACAAAAGTACTACATGTAAAGTGGCATATGTCAATACCTCAAAAAAAATTATTTTACCTCGGTGCATCAATACTTAAATTCATTTTAGGAAATTATTTAAATTGACTACTATTATGTTGTTGACTGACTTTAAGAATCTGTCAGTTTTAAACATTATCAACCCCCAGAACAGTTACAGTCTAGAATATTAGGAGCCTAAATCATTTTTCTTCTTTTTTTTAGTGAGGTATTGGTGTACATACTATGATAGTGTTGAAGTGTCACCTACTGTAAGCAGAGGTGACACATAGGGATCACTTTTCCGTCGTCTGTCTTTCCGTCACACTTTTTCCGTCACGCTTCTGCAGGTGACACATCTGTATAAAATAACACTCTTGTGTGATATATCTTATTGCTATTTCAAATGTTGCTTTGAATTTATTTACCCTTCTGTTATATATGAAATTCCTTGTACATTTCCTTGTGCATTGATAGTGTAAACAGAAATAATTTATAGTTAAAATTCTATAGAATGGGTCTAAATGGTAAAATACTTAATGGCATATAAGATATGTACAGTAAGGATAAGTCTTGTGTGCGAAAATGTAACAATTATTCGGACCTTTTGAGAATGCCATTGGATTATTGCACGGGGAGATAATGTCACCATTTTTTTTTATTGTTTATTGAAGATATGGAGTTATCGTTACTAGATCCAACAAGGAATGGGTTAGAATTCGGTGATCTCATGCTTATAGGTTTATTTTTTGCTAATGATTTAGTAATATTTTGGAAAACACCAGAAGAATTACAACATAATCTGGATGAATTACATGAATTTTGTCGTACATTGGATTTGGTTAACACTCGTAGTAATAACACTAAAGTGATAGTTTTTAGACAGCGAAGTCCACTACGTCAGTGTGAGATATGGCATGACAATGACAGCCCAATCGAATCAGGAAATAATTTTATTTTCCTGGGTACAATATTAACTATACGGAGAGTTTCATTTTAAATCAGGAATTTATTGTGGGGAAATTATTAGAAAGAATTGAACACGCTATTAGCAATTACCAATGACTTAAATTTACAGAGCAGTACTATGTTACAGCTTATTTATTCATTTGTCGGGTCAATATTAAACTATTTATGTCAAGATTTCGGTAACTCTAAGTCTAAAAATATAGAGAGAGTACATCTGAATTTTTGCAAAAGGTTCTTGTTTGTACATCATCATTGGCAGTGTGCGGGGAGTTGGGTAGATACCCGCTTTTTATAAATCGATACATCAGGAAAATTAATTATTGACTTAAACATATTACAACCGAAAATATTTTGCTAAAACAAATGTATTGTCAACTTGTAGAGTATAATGCGAGGGGTTGCCAAAACTAGGTCTCGGGAGTTAAACGGCTCTTAGATAAGTATGGCTTCGGGTATGTATGGTTAGACCCTTTTGCGGTTGACCATTAAACATTTGCTTCTGTTTTTAAAGGTCGGTTAATCATTTATTTTAAAAACAAAAATGGAGGGGGTGAAGAAAAGCGCTTACAGGAATTTAAAGACATATTTGAATTTGAGATTTACTTAGACCTTTTTACCAAGAAAATTAGTAAGTTTATTCACAAAATTACGCGTGTCTCACATCCACTAGGAATAGAATCTGGGCGTTATGGTCGAAATAGGGTTGGTCAATCTGAGAGGTATTGTGAGCTTCGAGAGAAAAGAAACATTGAATGTGAGTTCCATTTTATTTGTGTCTGCAAAATCTACAATGAAATTCGGAAAAAAATAATTAAAAAAAATATATCTATTCAAGGCCTAGCTTTATTAAATTTGTTTTATTGATGAAATCAAGTAATAAAGATGATTTAAAAATAAACATATACTTGCTTCTTATTTAGTTGTTTTAAATCATATTGCCAAGGCAGCATTCCTAAATTGATTTGGAGGTGTTAAATTTTCATTACTGTTGCCTTTCATGTTTAAACTTAAAAGAAACCTGTTAAGATATATACAACCTGAAACTCCCATTTTAAATTGGAATATACTAAATATCCTAAAAATAAATTATACAAGCCAATGATAGCATTGCATTTACTCTGGCTTCAATTGCATACCAACATTTGATTGGTTGACGAAGCAGGTCAAAATCAATTTTATACAGCTACGCCGAAAAACATAAACACACAATACTCAAAGAGAAATATTATGTTAAAAAATCAAATATCACATTGTGGTATCAATTCAAGCCCTAAATTCGGCCAATGATGCCGATTTTCCGTAAAATTATATAACTTAAAAATGTTATGTTAGTGAAGAAATGCAGGCTTTTATGAGTTAGCCTATCTACCCTATATAAGCATTGTATTAAAAGACTTTATATTTTATCTTATTTAGTTCACAGGACAAAGCATGTCGCGCATTTAGACTTTTTAACACAAACACACACACACAAGTTTGCTTTGATAAACCAATGTAACTTATTTAGCCCCTTTATATAGACAATATAGCCTATTTACCAATAAAGACTATGATTATTAAAACCATACTGACCATTTAGACTATTTAGCGTACAAGATGCTTTGTGCATAAGCCTAAATGGCCGATTTATGTTTGTTTGTTGGGTTTAACGTCCCACAAATGCCCGATATAGCAGAATATCTATATTGGCAATTATACGCCAAATAGCCTTTTCAGGAAATAAAAAAGAAGTTATTTTTAAATTCCAGTGTAGTCGATTTAGATTTGAATTATGAGCTTGAAAATGCTATGTTAATGAGGAAATGTAGGCTGTCATGTTTAGCCTGTTTAGACTATGTACTGCACAAACTACGGCATTCAGTCAATGTAGCCCATTTCGCTATCTTTAAAGGCCAGTGATGCCGATTTAGTGAAAAATAAACAAAGTTACAATTTTTATGTTAACTAAGAAATGAAGGCTATTGTGGATAAGCTCATTTAATATTAAATTTGCTATATCTTTTACGCTATTTAGCTCAGTATGTAGAAGAGGCTACAGCATTTAGCCAATATAGCCAGTTTAGCCTTTAAAGTATTAATTTAATAAACCATTGTTGTGTTTTTGTCCTCTTTAATTTAAAAAGCCATCAAAAAGGCTACAAAATTATTAACATAATTGACGTTGACGATAACGTTACTACAATGCATAAATAAGAAGAATCCTTTTCTAAAGATCATTCAAATGTTTACAAAAATAACTTATTTGCATATTCCATATATCGTCCTCGTCAATGTTCCATAGACATTCCGTATGTCTCCGCTAACGAATCACGAGTGCATAAATTGGTGACGTAGCAGATAAGCAATTATAGTGATTCGACCACGGTTTTTCCAATTCATTTTGTTTTTCAATTACAGACTGTCTTCGGTAAATACCCGTCAATGCAAAATGTAAACAATGAGAGTATTTTGACACCCATCCAAAATACTAAATTGCGCAGTTTGATTTTCATTGCGTTTAACTGATATTTTACAGAAGATATTTGCACAATTCATTATATTCCAAATTTGTTTTAGTCTCCAATAATGTCAATGTTATTTCACATTTTCTTTTTCATGACAATTGAACCATTATGAAATATAACACTTATTAGGCCTTTAATGACAGTCGTCGTATAACAAGAATTGTACCGATATAATCACTGCTCAACCTTCAAAGCCATCCCGTATCGACATCATTCAGACATATATTCTTGTTGGCTAGGTAGTCTTTGTGCACGTGACAATCATCCCTCTTCATGTATCTATTCATTTAAGTTATACAGGCCCCTTTGGCTACATTGGCTTATTAACAAAGTTCATTTAAGTTATATAGGCCCCTTTGGCTACATTGGCTTATTAACAAAGTTCATTTAAGTTATATAGGCCCCTTTGGCTACATTGGCTTATTAACAAAGTTCATTTCAGTTATATAGGCCCCTTTGGCTACATTGGCTTATTAACAAAGTTCATTTAAGTTATATAGGCCCCTTTGGCTACATTGCTTATTAACAAAGTTATTTATTGGCCCCTTGGAAATTTTTGAACTTGGCTTTTATACATAACATTTTGCATGCTGTATAGGCTAGTTGGTATCCATTGGCTTATAGATTAAGCAGTCTTAGTTAAATATGCTACCTCGGCTACATTAGCTTTTAGATATAGCTTTTTGTATGCTGGATAGACTATTCCCCCCACCCCGCCAAAAAAAGACAATCAAAGGTAGCCTTTGTAGTTGAAATAGGCTATCTCGGCTAGTTTAAACTTATTTATTTTACGTCGATTGGGAAACAAGTCTTACAACTTGTACTAATCCCCCTCGACGGTTTCTGGATTGGACCAGTACTTTGCACCTGGGAAGGTCATGAGGATAAATGGGCTGAATGTTGAAGCCTATTCACTATACAATATAAATTGGATAAATGGGTTCATGCTGTATCCCATTCACTCCATATGCTAAATAGGCTTAATGGGATAAAAAAACAAAGCCTTTTTTAATTTAAATAGGCTAGATGTCGTAGCCTATTCAGTACATAAATAAAATATGCTAAATAGTCTAATTAATATACCAATTTTAAGAAGAAGAAGAAGCAGAATTATTTTTTCTGATTACATATGACAATATAAGTAGGCCAATATTACCGATGATAGTTATATTAAATAGGCGGACATTGTTAATCAAATGTAATATTATAGTAGTATTAAATATTACTTATAATACAACTATATCTAATTTGAATTAACAGACAAAATACACCGTATTATTATACTGTTATGTTTTTCTATAATAGATAATATTTAAGGAGATATTACTTTAAAATGGGAGATAATTATGTTTCAATCTTCAATTTCAAATTTCTCCGCATTTATCTCCCTTAGATCTGTTTTCCTAAATAATCTCCGCAAAAGATGCACTCATGCGTTGTAAACGCTACTAACAGCAAACATTAGGTATCGTTACATCAGCCAAGATCAGAGTCTGGTTTAAAAAAAAAATGAATTAAAAACTGACGACGTGCCGGCCACTTCGGACTGCGAACTCAGGTCTGGTTCTTGATTAGATGGATATAACAATCCGCATGAACGAATCCAACGATGCCATTTTCAAAGAGGCGCTTTATGTTGTACATCTAATTGTTAAACAAAAATGTTAACACGCTATAGCTATCATCATCACGGAGGGGGCGGGGGGAGGGGGGGGGGGGGGGGGTAGGTTAACTTAGGCTTCTCCAACTCCATTCCAAAGGCAGGCTAGCTGTTGTAACATTATAGACTGCTGTGTTTTTATTGATGGGTTTCTAATATATGGGATATTCTTTTAATTAAGGTGAATACCTTTGTTGAAACTACGTCTTATTCACTGTGTATATAAAAGAAAATGGGTCATTGTAATAAATGGAATAAGTTCACTTAGTATATATGGACACTTTAAACAGTATATATGTCTACAGTGCTTGAAATAAAGAAAAAGTACTTATGTACTTATGTAATTTATTATATTAATTAATGGCGTGCTCCCTAGCAGAAGAGAAGTTGGTGACTGTGAGAACATTAAGGTGTAGGGGTGTGTGATCACTTCAGAAACAAGGACAACGTGGGGGCTTCTTCAGATACCTGACTATGTGATGATTCCTTCTTGTTAGTAGAAGACTCCACAGACTTGTTTTTTTTTATCTGAATGTGTTCATTGAGTGGACAGTAAAATCGTTTTGATACGATGGCTAAGTCCAATATTCGTTTATGGAAGTCTGTTCCAGCGGATACATAATTATCTGGCTTTGGATCCTCAAGTTAATGGTAGATTTCCCTTAAAAGAAAAAGAAAGTGACAATGTTTGAATAAATAAATTTTGAAATATAAAAAATGTATTCCAAAAAATGGGGTAAAATACCTGTTTGTTGGCCGATTGGTTACTATCCTATGGGCCCTCGACGCTGTTAGTTCGAGTCACGACATGTTCACTCAGATTTAATATCAGATGTAAGGGCTTGCTGGTAGGTCGATGATTATACATGGGTTCTTATTTGCGCTCTGGTTTCTTTTCCATATAAAAATAACAGATAGAGGCTAAATAATTGAAATAGACCATTTCATTCCGAAATGAGACGTAAACCTACGTAAATCAACGAGAACTTCACGAACACCTGATCCACATGCTGGTGTATAATTTCACATATTGTTAATTGGAAATGAACATTCCCTAGTCACCGATTGGTCAATTTAAATCAGCGAATTATACCGGGTATTGCCGATCCTCTAGTAAAATGGTTTATACTTACTCTGTGGCGATAAACTCCAGCACAACTTTATATGCAAATTCTTAAGCTGTTCTAGAAAAATTTCCAGATGCCAAGAATTCATATACATGTAGTACGTACACCTATATAGTAATGTTTTTTCTTTTCTTCATAATGATTTAGAAGCCTATTTTTTCATTCTTGTTTTGCGTGGACAAAAAAAGTAGTAAAACATTTTTAAAAGTCAAACATTTAAAATAGAATTAAGTCATTTTGGAATGTTATGGATATAAAAAATGAAACACAAAATATATATAAAAAAAATCAGAATTAAAATGCATAACAGTTTGTTACTTGTAGCTTGTAATCGAAACACCTTGGCGCCACACCAACGCTAAGCGTCCTAAGACGGAATTACTAGAAGTGTTCCGATTGTGATAGTCGAAATAATGGAACGATATATTCGTCATCAAGGGCATACGTACTCATATCGAACTCCAGCTAATGTCCTTGATCATGTGACATATGATACGATTCCCCCACTAACAGTGAATAGTGATATTTATCGTTTGAATTTAAAATACGAATGCACTTTTTGATTTGTTTCAATTCAGCATAAACAAAACAAAAACAAAACTGAATAAAAAAAATATGAAACATCGGACGTTTTCAATTCAATTGGTTATTGTTGAAAATAATTGAAATTTTAACCAGATTTAATGAATGGTACGCGGGAGACTTGATTTACAAAACGTTTTCTTACACGAGGTCGTGTCATGTATTTAAGAAGCTTTGCAAAAAGGTAAATAGGCGTTTAATAAAGAGGGCGTGTCAGCGAGTCGTGTTATAAACTGCATTCCTCTCGACGGATATTTCTTGTTCTTGATTAGTCCATTTATCAGTGAAAAACAAACATCTTTCTCAAATAGAACATTGCCAAAATGTTTCAACATAAATAGATTCATATCGATATCTGAATGCGTGGGGTAGAAGAAATGATTAATTTGCCTTCGTCTGTTTCCGGCGCCATGATAAATGTCGATGATGGTTCCGGAAACACCCGAATGGTGCTATCTGTGCCTCGTGGGAGAGCAAAGCACATAGGAGAGATCATACGAGGTGCCAAAAACGTCATTTCAATTGCCAATTCATTATGTACTAATTCCCTTAACAAACCAGGTTTCTGCCTGATAGGCAGATCGGCGATTTGGACCGAGGTATTTTTATACCTCGCTAAAGCCACCCCAGAAAGCAGAATTCAAATCAGTAAGTGAGATAACCTTAGATGAGTGATCGGTTGATCAAAGGCCGTTGTTGGCGCACGTCGTCTGTCATCATACAGCGATAAGCCTGTACTGAGCTTAATTTGTCTATGAGCAACATGGAACCAATATTCGTATTCACATACACAACTATTTATGTTACGTCGATTTGGACACATGTTCTTATATTATATACTGATCCCTCCCGATGGGCCATTAGTTGGATCAGTACTTTGCGAACGGGAGGTTCCTGAAAATTCCTTGGACACAACTTCTTATAATATGTACTGATCCCTCCCGATCTTTCCTTAGTTATAAAAAAATAATAAATCCTTGGACACAATTTCTTAGTATGATATATACTGATCCCTCTAGATGGCCCCTTAGTTTGATCAGTACTTTGCGCTTTGGGGGGTCATGAAAAATCCTTGTCCCCAGCGGGGTTCGAGGCCCAAAACCTTCGGAACCGCGGTCGTATACGTTATACCACTGGAGCGCGGCACACAACACTATTTCTATATGTCCGGATAGCATAATGGTGATGCACTTCTCATCAATTTGTTTTGGGTTTGATTTCTGGCTAAGATGACTTAGATGACGTAAACAACAATAACTTAAAGGCGTTTGAGCGGGGTTTTTTTTTTTCTTACGGACAGATTATTTAAAACAATTTGCATATAAGTACTTAAGACTTTAATAAAAAAAAAAAAGGGTCACGGTGCTTGTTTTAGAGACCAAGCTTATGGTAGAGCATCACTATTTGCTAAAATTTGTTGAAAAAACATGACATTAAAAAATAAAAAAGATTTCGTTTCTAAATACTGTAACAGCATATTCAAATGAATTTTTAAAATATTTTTACCAATTAATTATAAGTTACAGATAAAAATAATGTCAAATATACATTAAAATACAAAATGGGCAAAACCCAAATGTATAAAAAAACAAACTATCCCAAAACTGTAAATTTAATATATACATTTTTCTAAATAAAAAAAATTTCAACGGACAGATTTTCTTTAATTTTTCAGAGTCAGTTTTCTGATATAAATGCTGTGTGAAAATAAAAAAAATATATACCTCACCAGATTTGTTTTTTAACTAAAACTGCTTTTTTATTAATATTTTAGCCAAATTTGCATAAAAACACTAAAATGTGACTTTTTATACCTTCAAAATTTGGCAGATATACTATTGATGATATTCTTAACACATGAATATTAAAATTAAGGCTTTCTTCTATCAGTCAACTTAAAATAAATCAGAAATTAAAAAAAAAAAATTTACCAAATTGAAAATCAGCTGTAATCCGCTGAAACATCCTTAAACTTAATGACTAACAATATTTGTTAAGAATACTACATCTGGATATTTTTCATTAGAAAAAAATATTAGGGCCATAAAAGGCACCACGTATGTTTATTATATTACTTAGCGCTTAGTAATGATTGTGGAATTCGGGCCTGGTCGCGTTCGTGAGCATCGTCGGAACCAATATTCGTTTAATGCGCCTTGCTTCTTGATAAGCGAAACTTCGAGTTCAGGATTTATTAATTCGGCATTTCATTTGTACGGAACCACAGAGGGGGCATTGTGTTTTTTTATTATTATTATCACGTGTCCACGAGACGACGACTAAAAAAAACAAATCTTCAACCACCAATCTCGCTAACTCGTGGCCACGTCTTCTTAACTAGGAAGAGCCAAATATCGCTAACTCGTGGCAACGTGTTACTAACTAAAAAATAAACAAAAACAAAAATCTCGCTAACTCGTAGCCACGAGTTAATAACTAAGAAAAAATTTCTTCACGTATGCTATCTGTCACGAGTTAACTGACCAATCAAATCGTTAGATTATCTGTGGCCACGTGATAGCGATATTTGTTTTTATGATATTTCTTAGTTATTTCCTCGTGGCCACGAGTTAGCGAGATTTGTTTTTCGTTTATTTTTTTCTTAGTTATTATCTCGTGTCCACGAGATAACAAAAAAAGAAAAACACCATGTCCCCTCTGTGCTTCCGTGCATTAACCGTGGCGGAGACAACCATTTATTGCATGTAGTTTAATATAAAGTGCGCTCTCTAGAATATTTAGCGAACAGACATATACTTTTTATATCTAAGAAGCTGTGCTTTCTTCATAACGTCTTCTAGCCATAAGGCATACTTATATCTGAACTCTACCTTCTATGCTTCACCAATCAACCAATTAACATAAAATAGCATAACATGTTATTTATTAGCACATAACTTTTAGGTCCATACCATAAACATTAAGCTAGAAAAACACACACACAAAGCTCAAAGAGTATTGTACAAAATAGTTTACTTTAGACATATGGGTTCTATTCCAAACCGCGACAAACCAGTCATAAAAATATACTGATATAGCTACCTTGCTGTCGATCTGCATATAAGGGAAGTTCCAAGACTGGCTGACCCGTCAGGATATGACTGGATGTGACATCATGCCACATGTCTACGGCATGATACTGCAGTGTGACACGGGTACTATATATGTCTCAAGTAGATATATACCTGTAGTCTCCTAATGACTGATATATTGTCGGTGGGACGTAAAACACAATAAACATACACATAAACTAAGTTAAATATTAGGGTAAGTTATTGATTCATTAGGACGATAGGCGTAATGTATATAAATTTTAACAGGTATACAATAAGCCCCTTGTACTAGATTTGTCTAATTACTTCTCTTCTTCAAACTAATTTATTTCGAGTGTGGAATGAGAAACCATCCAATAATTTAATATTTGCATATCCTAAGGAGATAATACCTGTGCATTTGATTACATCTATTTTTTAAACTAAACGTGCGATAATCAGCTTTTCCAGCGAGGTGTTACCATTGTCTGACAGGGTCAAAATACCGGCCGTGCCGACTGCATGTTTGTGAATATCTATTGAATGTCTTTAAAGACGAGAAGAGTCGTGATAAAGCATTCAAATTCAAATGTGTGCAGCCTTTGTTTAGGAATTCAAATGGGTGTTTATTTCAAATGAAATTAACATATTGATACTTAACTGTACATGTGCGTGATGTCTTTGTTTATGACCAAAGACACGTTCCATGTGCGTGGTACCCCAAACCATGTCTTTGATATGCGCATGACGTCAGAACACGATCCTTCCGCGTGGCATGAAGTAATTAAAATGATTTCCGGAGTAGATGTTTTAATTAAAAACATTGCTAAAACATGAAGTCAATTGCCACCACGCAGATGTCATGAGAGAATTAAAAGAGTTAAGACAACCATGACTGTACAATAATAATCACGTATCATGCATATTTGATATTAAATCAAAGCTTAATCAGTTCAGAAAAGTGCAACTTTAAGTTATTGGTGTACATGTACTTATGATGTACTTAAAGGATGACATACATCGGTCACTTTGTTACAAAGATACACGATGAATAGTCATGCAAACTCTTTTTAAGAGCCAGTACTACGTGGATAAGCACCTGCCAATATTTGACAACGTCTCCTTAGCATCAAATATGATTACAAAAATAATTCCAAAGTTCAAATGTTTATGACCATCTGCGGCTTTTTTTTTCTATAACTTTGCGTGCTTATTGCCAATTTAACAAATGGTTTTTTTTGGTGTTTTTTTTTATTTATCTATTTTTTTTCTTTTAACTATATATTATACACCTTAGAACTTTTTTGTAATATTGTATCGCTAATGCATGTTTCAAAAAGAAATTATCTTATATTTTGATTTAATTGTTCAAAATTACTGAAATTACGTGTAGATAAAATAACTTTAGTGGGTCAAGAAAAAAAATCTAAGTCTCGTAAAATGACCCTAGAACCATTAAAAGTAATTTTAAAACACAGTCATTATGAAAGAATCTTATTTTAAAAGTGCACATTGCTTATCTTTTATATCGGGAATTTCTGATTGAAAGGAAAATATTGATATAAATATTTAAACTGAGGGAGCTTGAATTAAAATAGTTTAACTTGAAATTCCGTTTTCGGTATAATTCAACCAAATCATAAAATTATTACAGAGCCTAACGACATCATTGTTGATGTGTGTGTGGGGGTGTGTGTGGGGGGGGGGGGTATTTACCACCGGTTCCATAAGCCGTGTAGTTAGAGTGTCCGCTCCGGAATCGGGAGGTCGTGGTATTGGTATATCTCCTTTGCTTGGCGCACAGTATGTAAGGGTAGTTCAAGGACTGTATCATGCCACATGTCTACAACGTGATACCTGCATTGTGGCACCACTATATCTGTCTCAAATAAACATAGTCTCTAAATGATTGAAACACTAACCCCACCCCCCCCCCACCCCCATCCCAAAAAAAAAAGAAAGAAAGAAAAAACACACACACACAAACACAAATAAAGAGGAGGTACATTTCGGGATTTGGAACAGGTTAAGGATGGGGTTTGAGTTTGAGAATGTGATTGTATATTGTTTGTGTTTGGATTTGGGTCTGAAATACTGGGGAGTTTCAATAAAAAAAATGACCGTGGTGCTATACCTCACTAGGCATATGCAAACCAATCGAGGTACAAGCAGAGCGGTATGTGTCACACATTAGATAGAGAAGATAAACTCAAACAAGAAGCTTCTATTTAGATATTGAAAGTTTAAAGCGGATCTGCAATTATTTAAAAAAAAATAAGACTTAAGTGAAAATCATTAATACAATTAAAATTTTAATTAGTCGTATTAGACTGAATTATATATGTTCGTTGAAATTGTCTTGGTTATAATTATTGGTATTTCTTACGAGCTACAAATACAACCCAAAATAACTGAAGCTGTAAAACATACATGTTTATATCTCGGCAGATTTTTATGTATGTATGGATGGATGGATGGATGGATGAACTGAAGAAAAATTATGTACGTGGCACATTATCGTTTGTTTGACATGTCCTGATCAAATTGACCACGCGGAACTTTTTGAGCTGTAGTAACTTAACAGCCTCTTAATTAAATGCTAATTAATCAAATGGAAACGATGGTTTGAATTCCTATTAAAAATAAATGCGAAAAATGCCGATTTCAAATTATAATGAATAAGCAAATTAAAACGAATGACGTTTTATGAATGCGTTTGAACTTATAATTTGTGAAGGGCAGTGTGAATTTGTAGTCACTTTATAAACACTGTAAAAAAATACTATTACGGTGAGCTGGTTTTGATATTATTGTATTAATATATACACTATATAATATACAAACATTTCCTATATGCATGGCACCGTCCCCGATGGCCGAGTGGTTTGAGCGTCCACCTCGGGAGCGGGAGGTCGTGTGTTCGATCCCCGGCCGCGACATTCCAAAGTCGTAAAAAAATGGTACTGGTATAGCTCCCTTGCTTGGCGCTCAACATATAAGGGTAGTTCTAGGATTGATTGGCCTGGTGTCAGGATAATGTGACTGGGTGTGGTATCATGACACATGTCTACGGCGTGATACTGCAGTGTGGCAGCACTATATCTGTCTCAAGTAGACATTGTCTCCAAATGACTGAAATACTGTCGGTGAGACGTTAAACACAACAAACAAACTATATGCCTGCCATTTTATCCCCCCCCCCCCCTTTTTTTTAAAAATTGGTGTAGATTATCCTATCGAAAATATTTAGTGCCTAATGTCTATTTTTAGCATCGATACACAGTATAGTATAGTATGATACGCTACGGTTATGATTAAGAGTGGCTATTGGAAACACGCGTGTATCATTATCAAACCCATTCGAGATCACGGTAACTGGTCATGAGGTCATATTTAAGTGCATATGTCCCTAGCTCTTTTTATTTATTTATTTACATTTTGTATTTATTTATTTATTTATTTATTTATTTATTATTCATTCATCCAATATATTTTTATTTATTTATTTATTTATTCGTGTATTTATATGTTGATTTTTTTTTTCATTAAATATTTTTTATTCATTCATCCAATAATTTATTTATTTATTTATTTATTTATTTATTTATTTATAATTAAGAATAAATGCCTGTGTTGTAATAACTAACACTTCATCTACGGCGTATAATATAGAAAGATACACATACTATCCGATTTTAACGAGATTCATATTTTCCGATCGAAATATATATATTATATGTCCCTTTTATATGCTTGAACAATTTGATATTTTTCGGTTTATCTGTCGAAATTACAATATATTCATTTAATACGGTTTATTAAATTACATCGTAATTATCAACATCTTCCCTCCGGTAAACACTTCATGTCTTAATTTTGACAATGTAGGTTCGTTCTTTTAACACTAACAAATAATTTACGACTGTTTGGTAATTCATTATAATCTATCTCAAATAAATTGTTCCCAAATTGATTTGAGAGAACTTTATCAATGAATCAGTATCATGTGAACGCTCCTTTAGAAAGTCGGAGGCGTCTGTGATGGTCGTATCCTCGGGAAAGATATGTTTCAACAAACAGTTGCAAGAATACTATAAAGTCTTAAAGGCTTTGAATAAATGCATCTTCTATTAAGGCTAGTTTTAACTAGTTTGAACCTAGATACAGTCAATCCTGTCTTAAGCGGTCAAGGGAAAAAGAGAAAGTGACGGCTAAACAGTTGTGGTCGCTAAATGAAGGTTAAACATGCTGCAAGATGCTAGTGTGGTAATATCAAAACTGGCCGATAATTGGAGGTTGACCGTTCAATAAAAATGGCCGTAAATACAGGTTCATCTTTACTTATTACTCCTTCTCTGAAAAGCTATCCAAAGACAGTAAACCCTCGCTGTTTAGACACCCATCGGTTCCAACGAAAAGTGATCTTAATAGCGAGGTGGTCTTCATAATAAATTTTACCAATATATAATCAGTACTTAAAATCATTTGGTTAAAAAAAAAATGAGTGGTCTTTATAGCGATATGGTCTTTATAGTGAATTTTACCAATATATCCGGACAATACTTAAATTATTTCTTTCCAAATATGAGACGCCTTAATAGCAAAGTGGTCTTAATTTCGAGGTGGTCTTAAAGTAAGATTTTGCTGTACACAGAATCGTCTCAGTGTTCAGAATGTTAAGTACATGTGTATTTAATTATTACTGACAATAATATGTTTGCTCTTTTCGCTGCCTACAGTGTCCTAAACACCTGCCCTGCGTTGAGTTATGCGAACGTTCGCACGGAGAACGTTCGTCATCACGGGTTAGCTTATTGAACGCACCGGAACAATTCCAAGATGGCTGCAGACATTTAAAAAAAATCAAAATTATCGTCTGTTTTTAGCTCACCTGAGCACAACGTGCTCAAGGTGAGCTTTTCTGATCGCCTTTTGTCCGGCGTCCGTCGTGCGTGCGTGCGTGCGTGCGTGCGTCCGGCGTCAACAATTGCTTCAAACAACATCTCCTCCTAAACGGCTTGGCCAATTTGAAAAATATTTTGCAGGAATGTTCCTTGGATGAAGCTCTACTAAAGTTGTATAAATGGCTCTGGTCCATTGCATAATTAGGTCACAGGAGCTAAAAATAGATTTTAAAAATGAAAATTAAAAAAATCTTCTTCTCTGAATCCACAAGGCCTAGCCTTTTGATTTTTGGTATGTAGCATGATCTTATGACTCTCTACCAAGATTGTACAAATTATGACCCTGGGGTCAAAATTGACCCCGCCCCAGGGGTCACTTGATTTCACATAGGCTAATATAAGAAAAACTTGAAAAAATCTTCTTCTCCGAAACCACAAGGCCTAGCCTTTTGATTTTTGGTATGTAGCATGATCTTATGACTCTCTACCAAGATTGTACAAATTATGACCCTGGGGTCAAAATTGGCCCCGCCCCAGGGGTCACTTGATTTCACTGGAATAAGGAAAAACTTGAAAAATCTTCTTCTCAGAAACCACAAGGCCTGGGGTTTAGATATTTGGTGTGCAGCATTGTCTAGTAGATCACAACCAAGTTTGTTCAAATCATGGCCCTGGGATCAAATTTGGCCCGACCAAGGGGTAACCTGATTTTACATAGGCTAATATAGAAAAAACTTGAAAAATCTTCTTCTCTGAAACCACAAGGCCTAGCCTTTTGATTTTTAATATGTAGCATGATCTTATGACTCTCTACCAAGATTGTTCAAATTATGACCCTGGGGTCAAAATTGGCCCTGCCCCAGGGGTCACTTGATTTAACATAGGCTAATAAGAAAAAAAAGTAGCATTTCTAGTCGCTTCTTACCAAGTTTGTTCAAATCATGACGCTGGGGTCAAAATTGGCCCCGCTCCAGGGATCACTTGATTTTACATAGACTTATATTGGAAAAAAAACTAGAAAAATCTTCAAGGTCTGGAGTTTATATATTTGGTATGTAACATGGGCTAATAGACCTCTACCACATAGAGTGTGGTAGTGTGTAGCATTGTCTAGTCGATTCTTACCAACTTTGTTCAAATCATGACCCTGGGGTCAAAATTGGCTCTGCCCCAGGGGTCACTTGATTTTACATAGCCTAATGATACCAGGTGAGCGATCCAGGGCCATCATGGCCCTCTTGTTTGTTTACCTTTCCGCCATTTTGTTCGCTGAGTGAGCTATGTCAAAAGTACGTTCGCGATTGGTCCGAACGTTCGTGACGAACAAATCGTTCAGTAACGCGAACCCTCAAAATATCCTCGAACGTTCGCTTTTGTTCGCGTAACTGAACGCACTGCTGTTACCACGAGATTACTTAACACTTCATTACAAATGTATCTTACTATCGTTAGGTCGAGGTCGAAAGCGACCATGCCCGAACTATATCATTCTTGGCGTTAAGTATCAAATATGATTATTCTTATGAAACATTAATGTGTGTGTTATTGTGATAATAATAATGTCTACTTAATCATTTACTTAAAAGTTTCGTAAACAGGATTGTCTGTCTGTTTGTCGGGTTTATTGTGACATAGAGTTGTTGACTTTGTCTACTTGAGACACATAAGTGCTGCCACACTGCAGTATCACGCTGTTGACACGTGGCATAATACAATGTTGTGACACCGAGGCAGGCAGTCCTGGAACTATGCTGGGTGCCATGCAGCGAGCTTCCATTACTATTTTATCGACACTGGTATGTCAGACCTCCTGCTCCCGAGGCAATCGGCCATCGGGGACGGTCTTAAAACAGCATCCATCTACATTTATACAATATATTAGTTTATTCATAACTACGTATTTCAATCATCTTTATGTTTAAAAGAAAATGTATGTTTCTTTTCGTGTCATTATGATTTTAGATATAATGATATATAGTTTAATAAACATGTGATAACCGATGCAAATTCATAAATAATTATAGGCTAACAACAATAAACACGAGTACAAAAAGAAACAACACAATCTTAAGTACAGTACAATATTATAATTTTATTTGCATTGAGATTTTGCATTTCATAGCAAAAGAAACTTGACAGCAATTAAAGAAAAAAATAATGCAAATTCCCCCTTTCAAGTGAAATTTGTGAAACATATATATTTCGTTTTAAACACCATGTGTCTGACAAGATCCTTAATAGCAGACGACAGGTGTTTTAAAAGACACGAAAGCTTATTGAAAGAGCCTGTGCCAAAAAAAAACGTAGGTCAAACTTAACATGAAAATTATGCCAATGCCTCTTTAAACGTAATGGATGCTTACACATATGGTATACAAAAAAGTATAGTAAACCTATTCATTATGAAATCTATCAATTAATAAATGTTTTGACGAAATAACCCATATCAACCTATGGTCATAGAAAAACCTGACACTTGTCAATAAAATGTCGTGTTTGAATTACAAAAAGATGCATTAAACCATCGGATTATTTGATTAACGGTTACGTCATCTGACGATAATTGCCTTTCAGCGTTTAAAGTGTTCATATACATTCAAAGTTTACAAAAGGCTCGTCTTTAACTGCACCGAAATTGCATATAAAAACGAACATACACGCCCCCTTTTAATGGTTATGTAAAGAGGT
>CM037792.1:22396459-22424630 GCA_021229015.1 Solen grandis | reverse complement strand
AAAAAAAAGACTTATGAACTAAAATTAAATTTATGCAGCTACAAAGATGCAACAATAACAATTTCAGTATCAGGTTCAGGATATGGTTCGTTGAAGACCACCATACTATACTAGTCTAAAACAACGGTTAATGCATTTTGTAAACAAACGTGCGATTTTAAACACTAGTTTCTTCCTTTAACTACAAATAAATCAAACAATTTCCAAATAAAACCCGTCTTATGTTTGATTTAATCCGACTGTATATGAACGTTCGGCTTTTTCCGATAGAAACAAAGCGATCGTTATTTTCCGATAGGAGGTCAGCTGTTACCGATCGTTTTTTCTCGACAGGTAATAATCGATCGATTTTTAAAGGATTCCGATCGTTTATCAGCTGTTTCCGGTCGGAAATGTGTTATTTTCAAGGTACAAAATGCACGATATCTCGGCTAATATAAATGTGTTTTTCAAAAACAAGACATAATTAGAATCGGGAAACAATGCTCTTTCATTATCAATAATAAAAATATATGTAAGAACTGTGGTTTTTAAAAAAGTTTATGGAAAAAACCGACGTTCCATAAATTCACCGACGCGGGTTCAGCAAATAACATTTATTTTTGCACCTGTTACGCCATTAACCACCACGCCTTTTTGCTAAATCAATATTAGTCTTTGTTAATTCTGTTGTAAGAAGGAGTTGATAAAGACTCCTTTGAATTGCAGCACAACAATAAACGGTTAGCAGTTGGGAGTTGATGAATCAGTATTAAAAGAGAATATATGATTTGATAATCTGGCATACATGTCCTTCTTTAGCTTTCCTTGAAAACTTTCTATTTTCACACTTACGACTTTAGTGAGACAGCGTAAACGGAAGGACTACATATTTCGTTAGTATTACTGTTGGCATATAAAATCGCGTTCGTCTTACCAACAGAACTGGACTATTAATTACTATTTCTAATCTTTAAGGACCAAGATCATAAGGAACAGGTAAACTGACTATGTTGTTTTCGTTTTACAGAAAATACAATAAATACACAAATTTTATTTACAAGTATAGGCTTTTGGGTTATCGTCATGAAATATTATTTTGACAGTTTATTTTATAACATTTATGAAAATAAAGCACATGGCATTTTCCTCTCGTCCAATCAGATGCTTGTATTCGTTCATAGTCACCGTGGACTATAACGCGTAATCCAACACTTTTGTAAACATCAATAAGTGTAGACTATGCAATCACATAACTTAAACTTTTGTGAAATTTTGTCGCTAGTGGGAGGAAAATGCCATGTGCTATATAGGTTAGCTCCGCGTGACTATATCGTGTAGTTAGAGGCAACTATGAACTAACCTATACTAAGACGGCAATGATTTGGTACATAAATTTGAATGTGTAATGCCCTTGAAGTTTTTTTCTATTCACGCGCCCCTCTCCTACATAATCGACCGTTTTAGGTCACCAGAGCACAACGCGCTCAAGGTAAACTTGGATCATCCTACGTCCGTCGTTGCTTTAAAATACATTTTCTCTGAAACCTGAAATTGGTGAAGCTTGGCATAAATTATACTTTAGTGCATCTTCACAAAAATTGCCAACATAAACTTGATCCATGCAGAACTCTGGGTGCCAGGGCAACTAACACCATTTTATTTAAAAAGAAGCTTTAAAAATAATCTCCCTTAAAACCAATGAATTTTTGTTTTTTAGATTCAAGCTAATCCCTTTACAAATGAGGTCCCCTGGGATTGGCTAATTTCGTTATAAACTCTATATAGAAATTTCAAAAATCATCTCCCCTTAAACCATTGGTCAGGATTTATTGGTCACCTATTTTTCTGTACATGTACCATATTTCCTACAATGAAGTTGATTCCTTGAAAAATGAACCCCCACTCACACGGCTTAAGCTAATTTCCTTGAATACTCTTTATATTAAATATTGATTATCTCCCTTTATAAAATTGATTTTTATACGCCAATCTTAAGATGGGGCGTATTATGTGAACACTCACGGCGGGCGTGGAACATTTGTTGTCCGGGCTCTAACTTCAAAACCGTTTGCCCAATCCTTTTCAAACTTTACACACATGTGCATGGCCATAATATCTCGGATGAGTTCGATATCCAGCATTATCGCGTGAATGACTTAGAATTTATGGCCCTTGACGTACACAAAATACTTGAAATTGTGATTGTCCGGGCTCTAACTTCAATACCGTTTGCCCAATCCTTTTCAAACTTTCCATACATGTGCATGGCCATAATATCTCGGATGAGTTCGATATCCAGCATTATCGCGTGAATGACTTAGAATTATGGCCCTTGACGTACACAAAATCTTGAAATTGTGATTGTCCGGGCTCTACTTCAATACCGTTTGCCCAATCCTTTTCAAACTTTCCACACATGTGCATGGCCATAATATCTCGGATGAGTTCGATATCCAGCATTATCGCGTGAATGACTTAGAAGTTATGGCCCTTGACGTACACAAAATACTTGAAATTGTGATTGTCCAGGCTCTAACTTCAATACCGTTAGCCCAATCCTTTTCAAACTTTCCACACATGTGCATGGCCATAATATCTCGGATGAGTTCGATATCCAGCATTATCGTGAAGACTTAAAAGTTATGGCCCTTGAGTACACAAAATACTTGAATTGTGATTGTCTAGGCTCTAACTTCAATAGTTTGCCCAATCCTCTTCAAACTTTCCATACATGTGCATTGCCATAATATCTTGGCTGAGTTCGATATCCAGCATTATCATGTGAATGACTTTGAAGTTATGGCCCTTGATGTACACAACGTACTTGAAAATTTGCTTGTCCCTAGTCCTTAGACCCTATGAGGTGTTGCAGATCTTGCAGTTAATTAATGGAAATGTATCAACATTTTTTTTTTATGATTAACATTCATTAACTAATGGGATTTTGGAATTATTTTGCTTATTTATGGACAGTAGCTTGTTTCTCTGGGCTATTTCTGAGAGTCCCCATACTATGATGGGCGTATTTTGTGGCAGTCCTGACCCTTGTTGTATGGTTGTAAATAACATGGGGATTGTTTTAAAGTTTGATTTGGTTCAATATAATATGAGTTTCTTTGAATAAATTGTAAATTCAAGTTGAGCCAGCAGTGTTTTTTGAACTTTTAACCAGGCCGAATGAGACAAACACTTGAATATATAGACTGCTTTGCTGATATTCCAATTTGAATGAGGCCACACATGATGACTTAAATGGTATTGGGTCTTTATAAATTAAATAAAGAAAAAGTACAAATTTGACATATCCATATTGGCATATAATAGCTGTGGATCTTTTAACTTAATTATGAAAATACATATTTGATAACAACACAGTGCCATGTTGTGAAATAATTTATGCAAACCATTACACAGAAGTAAATTCTGTTTTGAACCTTTGATAAGCCCATAGTCCTATTGTCATTACGCACCTGGTCCCTGTAAAATGAGTTCTGCAGATTGTTGGTTATTTTGTTAAGCTTAGTATGTACAGAAACTTTGAAATTGTTTGGATCTGAAACTTTAAATCAAGGTAAAAGCAGCTGGTCTACAGATGGTCCTTCACTAAGAAATTGATTTTTAACTATATACGTCCATCAACACCCATCTACAGACACATGGTCACCTAATGCACCCGTCTGTGATCGTAAAAGAATTGAAAGGTTTCCTCATCACAGGCAATACCGTCACAGACGGTATTGGAAATATATTTAGACTAATAAAACATATATTTCACTCATATATATTTCATTCACCTGAACTTTCGAAATCACTACTTGAACTGGTGAAGACGCAATGTTGTGGAATGTGTCCTTTAAGGATATCGAATTCAATGTTAAACCAGTTTCTTCGATGTCGCGATTACGAAAATGGCGTTTTCTTGTGCAATGTGACATACCCTTTCGCTTGTCAGGAAACAAAGACTTCACCAACATCATTGAGGGAGAGTATAAAATTATCATTTTATCATTTCTACCGAACATCTGTGAAAGCGCTGCTTTAAACTGAATTTCTTAATTAAGTTTCGGTACTCTGGTGAGCGCTGCAGGGCCATGAAGTCCGAAATGTAGCGGAACCATTACAGGGACTTTACCTTAATATATGTTTTTTTTTGTTTGCTTTTTTGTTTTGTTTCTTACATTTTACGCTGATTTTTAATGCGAAAGGGTGAAGCAGAAATTTCACAGCTCAATGACACATTCTGGCATCTGGTTGAGCCGCTGAATTCTGTGTTGTAAGTTGTGTCATACACGTCAAGCTGTGCCTACACTAACTATTTGTTGTTTGTGACATGACATTCGTTGTTTACTTGTCGATCTGATTCCATAAATGACCAGTGAGCTCGGGCCAGGCGGAGCCTATAAGGAACATGCGCTGAAAATCTTCCATACCAAGCGTCGGTGTAAGGTTGATCTTTACATCCCCTTAATTCCTAGACAGTCCGCGCGGTTTTTAGACAATCTAAGGGATGCTTAACGTCATAATGGGGCGCCCTTGGCTCAGAATATCAGTTACAGGGCCAGTTATTTGTATCGTTTTACATTGTAGATGAATATGAACAATGCATACTACATAAAACAGCTTGGTTTGACACCATATAAAATAAACCATGTTAATTTCACCTGGTCCATTAATAAAACAAATGTCGGTAAAATTTCAAAGAAGAGAACAAGAAAACTTTTGACGCAAACGTTAAAGAATCGGGCCGAAGTACTATTGCGCTGACGTGATTCTCCGTCATTGCGGGAAAAGATTCGATATCCGTTTCGATGCTCTTCTGATACTTGCTAATACAATAGGAACCAGTATGTAAAAAGACTGCATTTCGAGATGGTCCCTGTAAATGACGTTCGTTTGTTTGTTGGGTTTAACGTCCCACCGACAGTATTTCAGACATTTTGAGACGATGTCTACTTGAGACAGATATAGTGCTGCCACACTGCAGTATCACGCCGTAGACATGTGGCATGATACCACACCCGATTACATTCTCCTGACACTGGGCCAACCAGTCCTGCAACTACCCTTATATGATGAGCGCAAAACAAGGGAGCTGTAACTACCATTTTATACGACTTTGGTATGTTGCGGCCGGGGATCGAACCCACGATCTCCCGTACCCGAGGCGGACGCTCTAAACACTGGGCCATCGGGGACGGTAAATAACATTCGTATCTATTGGTTTTCTTAAATGTTGGTGAAAGTGATTTCAGCATATTACAATGGCACTAAATCGAAGATCTAATATTATAATAAGTAACTAATAACTCGAAAAAGTTCATATAATAATTTGGTGTACTCTGTTCTACAACCTGTGTTCCCAAAGTCCTATGTTATTATATCATATTATCATATCATACATTTAAGTACGAAAACAGAAAGTACGTGTATACTTGATTTGGTATAAGTACAATATGACACTCAGCATATAAAACATGAGAAGTTAATCTAAATTTAATATATCGGAAAATATAACGACACCTGTCACAATCATTATCATAGATAATTTTACGAAAAAAACGAGTAATATACTCGTGTCTATATATTTATTTTCATTTACAAAATAACATCATGTAAAGACAGGCACGGAGAAACGCATGACACTGTTCACCAATTTAAAATTGTATCAGGAACCGTGCCGGCACTTGCTAGCTCGGAATAATCCACCGACATGGCTATTTAACACAGAACATTTAGCCTTATTTAAGTACAATTTATATATAATTAAAAAAAATCTATGTCAAAAAGTGGTCACAACTGTGTCAATAAGTAACATTGTTACTTATAGTAAAACTTGGCCTTGATGTAATTGATACATGTGCCCAAACAATATCAAAATTCGTTTAGTTCATGATTTGTTATGGATCGGGCAGGGTATTTTTAAGTAAATATAGTACTGAAAAAAATACCATAATTGTGTCAAAGATTTTCGAATGTTGTTCAAAGTCAAAATTTGCCTTCATATTTTACCAATATAAAATATGTATCAGATCTTGAATATGTAAATTCTTTAGCCTATGGTGAGTTATCGATCGGAAAATGTATTTTTGACAAATTCTAAATCGTAAAGGGCCATAACTGTGACATATATTAGGGGTTTAATAACGATTTTCAAAGGATTCACAAATGCTTATACAGGCGACTGGATGGTAAATTTGTTAATACCAAACAAAATGGATTACCAGTAATAATAAACTAAATACTGTTGAGCTTTTCATTTAAAAACAAATGCATGTATATATATGTTTCAGGATAGAAAAATGGTACAACGACATTTCATCTGTTTTGCCGTGTTATCAATAGTCGTGATAGTGGTTCAACTGATATTATATAAAAGTAAAAGTACGTAAACTTTGTTATCATATACCTATAAATTTTCTAGCTCAAATACATGCAAAACACGAGGCGCAAATACAAAGTCCGTATTATGTCGGTGACAAGTGGTCAACAATGTCAATAAAACCAGATTCAGTATGCTAACTGGATCTGACCACATCGTATAGATGGTCGTCTCAGATTGACCTTTGTATAAGCCAATCAAATAGGCGGCTACAGAATCGTTCGGTATATCAGGGGGAAGTAACCGCATCAATCTCACAATAGGGAAGAAAGATGTCTAAGTGGCCGGGTAACTAATTCGGTAGAGTATTCGCCCTGTAGGCAAAAGGCCACGGGTTCGAGTCCCTGTCAAGCTGCACATTTTTCTCATTTTGTGACAATTGTTTTACCGAAATCGGTTTGAAATGCGCTATTTAACTGGATTAAAATCGAGCACTTGTTTATGCATATAAATTACTTAAAGGTCAATCTGACGTGACCCCTGATGCGATGTTGTCAGATCCTAATCGCGGAAGGTAGAGGAGTACAAATGAGGATATGATTTTAATCACAGGGATTTGGCACGTACCATTTGGAGAAATTTTTTTAGTTAGTATCTATATATATTAACAAGGGATGCAACTCACCGAGGGCGAATTTCGATACCGGTATCGTCCGACGGTCTGATCACAAACAAAAGTCATTGACTGGAAATATGTACAGGTCCTGACACAAGCCAGGGCATCCACCTCCAAGAAAAACACAAGAAAGTCCTACTCTGGTATCTCCTTTTCTCACCATTGTGTTATATTGTCACAAAACACTGCCAGTTTTCGTGAGTCGGACATAACCTCGTAACACGAATAGTCACGTGTAAACAGCAATTTACACACATATTTCGCAGAGTTTAACGAACCAGATCGATTAAATATCCAAAATTATTTCAATATCTTCGATCTATTTCATATAATCATTTTATGTTTTTATCAAGTGTAGAAGTTAATTCTGCATAACTCTGCCGTAGCATAATCATAAACAATAATCGAAAAAAGGCACGTATGCAGATTTAATACTTAATCAACTTTTTGATACAATAAAAAAATATGTAATTCAGTACTTTTGTCTTGTTATATGCGTATAGTTTCACATATAGATAATTGCATACATTAAACACTTTTTAGATGTTTATAGATAATATAAATTTGAAACATCAGAAATGAGCATGTATCTGACATTTGATAATCAGTGGATAAAGACAATTATTTAAGGGCTTCATCGTGAAAGTTATAATAATCCTCAAGGTAAACCTTCAAATTCACAGCAAAGGTGTATCCAAATGTAGCGGAAGGTATCTCTTTACGTCAATTTGACGTCACAATAGCTAAATCGAGTATACAAGGATCACCCTCCAGCGGCCATAACGATTTCGGTCAAAAGTTCAAGATTGCTATAGCATCATCTGAAGTAGTCCACAAGCTTCGATATACAGTCAAACATGTCTTAAACGGTCAGCCAAGGGAATAAAAGAAAGTGGTTAACAGAATTGGTTAAACATATAACAAAATTCTAGTCTTGTAATATCAAAATTGACCGCTAAATGCAGATTGGTCGCCCGCATAATACAGGTGACCTCAAATACAGTTTCAGCTGCATTTTGTTTTATCACGTTGTTATTATGTCATTGGACAATTAAAAATCATTATTTGGAAAACAGTATTCCAGCATTTTGACCTTCAGAAGTGTGTACATTGCAAAGCTTTGTTGAAATACGTGGTTATTATTTCATAGATATTCAAGTAATAACTATGATTTATGAAATGTATTAATTCGACATTTGAGAGTTTGAAAATTATTTTTTTAGGATTGTTTTTTTTCTGTCTGCTTGCTATATTTCTGTATTATTTAAACTGATTTTGTCATCAAATATGGCGGATAATTATCTACTTTAGATTTAAAAAAGTCGATCTCGATCACACATGTATTAAGCAGTTTGTAATTTGAACATTTGTATATAACCTCCATTTATTTCATGTATCTTATGAAAGAATGCCGGACCTGAAGATATGCAACAAGTCTTGAAAATTTTAAGTGATTACGTCATGACATCTTTTGCATAATCACGTTTTCGGATAACGTAATGCTATTATAAATCAAAACACATGTATTTTAATTTGATGCTTGTTGACTAAGATTGCATATTTCTACATGACCTTTAACCCTTTCCCTCATAGAGGACACCATGAAAAGACCTATTCGAACAGCATAAAACCAGATCAGCCTGCGAGTAACTCGCAGGCTGATCAGGTTTTATGCTGTTCGCTGCTTCTCAGTGGTCTGGAAATGAGGATTTTGTAATTAAATTTGGTAAGGTTTAACTGTGGTTTTCTGCAGATCAGGCTTTATGTGATACCTATTGAGGGCGTCAAAATGAGAATATATGAGGGAAAGGGTTAATGAACTAACACAACCTGAAATTTACAAGAAGCAGAATAGTCGAGCGCGCTGTTTTTCGGACCACCCTATACTATTCACACAAGGATTCACTAGTTCATATTTTATTGAATTAGCAAACGAAACGGCATTTCCAATTCTCAAAGTGATGTTGTACATGTATATCATTTAAGAAAATTATACTGTGTTGCTTTATCATTTAAGTTTAGACACTTGTGTCTTATTGATTATACACAAAAGGATAATAATTTAATTTAAAATGACTATCTCCTAAATTTGTCTATGCTTTTTTTCTTTTACCGCTTACTTGAAAAAATTTTTAAATTAAAATTTAAATAAATAAAAATTTTAAAAAAATTCACAAATTATAATATCCTTATATTATTTTTCCCCCCCCCCCCCCCCCCCCCTTAATCTTCCTAGATGTCCTTACCACGTGACCCAATAGGAGTTTCCTGCAATTTGCACCGCTTTTGTCTATAGTCTATTTATACTGAACATACGTTAAAAAATCGCCTCTTTATTCCAAATAATCCTTTATCAGAGTTTCCCTGATGAGATGGATATATACTTGGGTGTGTAACCATTTAAATAATTCATGCATATGGCAATCTAAACTTGACATTCTAGAGGGCGAACAATTTTTAAAAAATATTTGTTTCTGAAATTGTCAATTATAAGATGGAGGTGACACAGAAAAAAAAGCGCTCAGATGATACTCTATAAATTCTAAAAACAATTATTCATATTGCTTGAAATATATTACTGTTCGAGGGCGAAAAAAAAATATTTTCTAAATTTCGATTAACTTACCGACAAATAATAAAATTCGATAGGTTACTTTGAGATAAATTATATACTATCGATCAGTAGTTGGTAACGATGCTATTGGTATATTAAGGTTATACGCATTTAGAAATTCATTTAAAATCAACAAATTAATCTATATTATTGTTTAACTCACATACTTTTCATACGCTCGATAAATCGTCTCAAAATAAGGCGACTATTTAAGGTTTACCGAATATATGGTGAGGTTTTAGAAAAAAGTTTCAAATTTAAATATTTTTTGAACTGTTGTTAGTTGCTTAGTTTTTGCTAGTGGTTGATGTTCTTTTTTTTTTTTTTGCTGTTGTTGTTATTTTTCGATTTTATTTTTATTTTTCTATTATTATCATTATAATTATTGCATTTAGAAAGGATGAGGTCTTTCGAAAACAAGTGAAAATTAATAAATCAATAACTTAAAAGTCTTTTCTTAAGTATGTATGTTTGAAGCTTATGTATATACATGTATATTAGCTTATATATTAAAATTTCAATAATTAATTATGTCAATATTATCCAGCCGTTTTCTTTAATAGAATATATATTCCTTGGCGGTAAACAATCGGCAAGCCATCTCGTTTGTCATTTATTTTCCAACAGAAACAAACTTCAATAAAAAAAAAGGGTCATTGTAGGTATTGACTAAGGGATACAACTCTAACTAAATCCGATAAGGTCCATAATCAATAAGGTTACGTTATTATTTTAGCTTCAGGTTCTTTCATGGCCGGATTATATCAATTTGGATTGGATCAACACAGGCATTCCCTTCGCAGTATTGACAAATTCACCTGTAATTTAACCCACGAGGAGGGGTTGCAAAAATTAAGCAGTTTGACTTTCAACGCGCCAGCCGAACAGTTGGAACGTATAGGGCTGAACAAAGAACCGCCGACAAATATACCAGATATACCGGTCTTGTTTACAGGGGCAGACACCTCTCATTACATGAATTCCCAAGCTTCGATTCAAAACATAAATGAAGTGGTCCGACCAGCATTCCCTGACCTTAAACTGGTTTACTTCGACCTTGGCCTGAAGCCTGATGAACGTCAACAGGTTGATTAATATTTAATATTTTTTTTTGGGGGGAGGGGGTAAATTTCATATGCAGAATTTGTTATTTGAAAATACCCAATGTAAACAAGCTTCTGGATATATAGTAACTAGCAATACCAGTATTTCGAGGTGTTAAGCCACAACAAAGCCGCAAGGCTGTGATACAAATTGCTTTGCCCCAAACTACAGTGGGTTCGATTTCTGTTCTTCGCGCAACCATATATCGAATGACTTTCTTGACGATGATTATCTGAATTTCATCCTGATAGATAGTATTATTTCAGTAGAAGGAGCATGACATAAAATGTGTTGCATGAATACAGATGAAGCTTTATTAGCGACCACCTGTATCAAGCGGTCAACCTGCATTTAGCGGCCAGTTTTGATATGCATCATTTTGTTATATGTTTAACCTTCACTTAGCGGCCACCTCTGCTAAACGGTCACTTATTCTTGTTCCCTTGACTGACCGCTTAAGGCAGGTTTGACTGTATTATCATATCATTCATGATGTTGCTTTACTGAAAACCCATTTATATAATAAAAACAATGACACAAAAACTATATCAAAAAATTACACAAGCACAGAAAAATAATCAATCGATATTCCTCTATGTTATGGCTAGTGTAACATAGAGCGGGTTGAAAATCACCATCACAAACATGTTAATAGGAATGAATTATCTGAGAATATTATAGAATAATATTTATATTTTAGATTAAAAAGGAATTAGTTATACATCAAACATTGTATATTCATATATTACTGAACTAAAATAATGTATATGTACATACTTCAATCAAAGTGAATTTAAAAAGGTATGCCTTTTTAACCAAATAATCAATAGTTGTTGACAAAAGATTCTAATTTACAAATAAAAGAAATAAAAGAAAAAAAACATTTTTAATATTTTGTCTTATTACTATTTACAGTTCCAAAAATACTGCAATTGCACAGTGATTGATTTTCCGTTTGACGTATTTCCGCCGTATGTGAGAAATCTTCACAATTTTGCGTGGAAGCCCATTGCTGTAAATGTAAGTTATGGAAGCCAAGGTGTAGATTTAATTAACATTTAAAGTGCATTCTTTTTTATTAAAGTATACCTTCCAATATTGACATTTGACAGGCAAAAGATTTTGGAATATTTGTCTCATAACGACGGCAAAACTTATATGATACTCAGATGTCCTTTGCTTATGTCTGAGTCTCTTGCATCTTGTTAAAATAAAGATTGCTTATTTCTTCGTAGAGAATGCTTGATCGTCAGGGAAACATATCACTTTAAAATTTTACTGACAGTACAGTTCATGCATTGACTTCAATGTTTGTCAAGAATAATTCATATCCAACTATCTTCATAAATAATTAATTACAATAAATATAAGAACGGGTCTGAATTTTTTGTCAAAGGGGTTTATTTTTCATACACATCTAATGAGCAAACCCGTACGAGTAACATTTCGGGTGTTAGTGGTCCTTTTTATACAGTTTTACAACATCTCATGCTTCCAATATTTATATGGTTCCAATGTATCGTTTTGAAATCATTGCATGTTGTAGATTTGTTAATATGTAAGTAGAAGCAAAGCATGATCAGGACATTCTAATGACGCTAGGTGCCTACGACATTATCTACGATATACACATATTTATATGCGATGATTTTGATGAATTTAGAATAACAGAAAGTATCAAAGGTGACAGGAATCTCCTAATATAAGTTTATCTATCTTTAGCAGTATGTTGACAGAATTGGGGAAATTTACGGAAAAGGGTCAAGTTGATTGACTTGGTATGGCAATGCCTTTAATCGCTTATGCTTAAGATCGTTTCGACGAAGAACATATGGAGTTTGTGCGCCAGGAGAAGCCGGGGGTGTCTGTCTGTTTCTAGGATGAGACATAGTCTCAAAGAAGTTCAATGAAATTTGACTAAACGTAGGGATTTTGCTTATTTCATTTTATACGTTCAATGTAATATCTCAGTGTAAAGAGTGAAGAAATGCTGAAATGAACAACTCACCGTGCATCAGGCGTATTCATATCAACATTTAACTGCATGTATGATTCCAATTCCAAGTAATATGATTTCTAGATGGTGATGATTCACTATAAGAAATAAGAATGGTTTCTTAGAGTGACTGTGATTTAAGTCAATTACTGCAGCTTATACATGTTCTGTGATGTATATTATGATTGCTGCGTTTAGTTTACCTTAATTCTAAGTGTGACTATTTGTATTTTTCAAGACGATAATCCACTCAGTTGGCTAGCAAAATACTAAAACATTGTTTTTCCCCCTACAGCCCCGACACACTTGATAAAAATATTAAACACAGTATCTTTACTTTAGGTGTGTAATACTAAAATAAAAGAGAATAAAGTTATGCGGATGATCCTTTTTGCAACCATTGTATAAATTCAAACAATGTTGTATATTTATTTAAAACGCTATCATAAATAATGGAGGATGGTGTTAAAAGGAATCAGAAACAATTTAAAACATTCTAAAAGGATTATAAACATATTTAAGTTGAGGAAATATAATAATGATTATTCTAAGGTAATAATCACATTTTAAAGTTACTCAAAAGAGGAAAATTGTAGGGAATAATTATTTAACGTTTATTCAAAACTTTAATCTACATGCACTTCCTTTTTCAGATAGCATTCACGACGTATGGCCATATCTTTTGGTTCGACAGTTCAATAAGATTTTTTTCAAAGAATTTCTCGAAAGACGCCACCAAGGCACTGACATGGATGAAAGAAAATAACATAACCATTTTGACTCTCCCTAATAATCACAAAGGATCTTTAGTGCAGCACACTTTCATGGAAACCTTCAATCACTTCTCAGAATCACCATCATGTTACCTGGAAAGACAAAGTCGAAGAGGAGGATTTGTCGTTGCTCGAAACAGTTTTGAAAGTCGAACGCTTTTGAAACAGTGGTTGGGTTGTGCCCTCACTGAACAATGTATCAATCCCCCGGGTGCTTTTATGAGTTGTCCAGACTTGATAAAAAATTTAAGCGTGTCACATACGGGCCTGTGTCACAGATACGATCAGTCTGCCATTAGTATTATATGGTATAGAATGTACCCGGATTTGCCATTTAAACAACCTTCATGGATTAAGGTAATGAGAGGCCAAAGAGCACACTATTTTCCAGAACTGTAAGGAATCACATCTCCATTTTGTAAAGACTGATGTTGAATACAAACAACCACAATAACGCGCAATTTTGCGACAAAAATAAAATAATGTATCTGTGGTATTGTGTCAAATGTTGAAAATATCAAATGAAGCATTCAAACCCATATATGTACAGTATATGCAATATAGTATAGTGCTGTATGCCTATTTGTTATGAAGCTATGTAAAACGTGTATTTTCAACCATGTAGAATACATTATTGTTCCTTTTTTACGGAGAAGAAGATATTTCATATCAATATTTTAGAACACATAGGAATAATTATGCCATAGATAACAATATAATCTTATATTTATATGCTTCGAAATTTAATCTACAACCGTATATGAATCTAATTAAGAGATCGCATTTGAATAAAAAGAAAATATAAAGAGTAATGTGTGTTTGTAAATCATTTATCCCGTCGCTGATGTTCTGAAATTGAATTGAGCCAGGAAAATCCTGCTATTTCTTTTTTCTAGTGTTTATATATTATCATTCTGCCAAATCTGATTTCGAATTTGTAATATATTTCGAGAAAATGACCCTTTTTTAAATGAGTTACAAATCGTTACTGTACTTCGCTCTTCTTCGCACTTCTTTGACAGAATACACATCTTTCCTAATGCAGATTGTCTGGGCATGTTTCATGTACTCTTAAATTTATGTTAACAGTTTAACCTGTAATAGCGATCACCTGTGTTAAGTGCTCAATCTGTATTTCGCGGTTATTTTTTTATTACATAATATGCAGTTTATTTCATTTCATCCATCTCCGTTATTTTTCGTCATTTTTTTTTCTTATTTATCCGTGAGGAAATGAGTGCTGCTCTATTAAAAAGAAGATAGGGCGACCTCTTTCACCACTACGCGGTCTAGAAACAGGTAATTTTGAACAAATTTTAAAGAACTATTTTAAAAATTATAACATTTTTATTTGTTAATGCAAACACAACAAGGAAGACATAAAGGTCCAAAGATAAATTCCATACTTACTGATAACTCCAGAAATAGTCGGAGACAAGGCAGTGCGTAATACAGATAAATTCCAAAAGTTACATACCGACTTGGCAAAAGGAACCAGGTTTCAATGTTACATATAACAAAGTGCGTGGTACTTAATTATTATCATAAGATATAAATCGATACTCACCAAATATGAGATTTAATCATCCAGCATACTCATTAAATCGTTGGTTCGATTCCCAGCCGCGACATACCAAAGTCGTAAAAAAATAGTATTGTTATAGCTTCCTTGCTTGGCGCTCAGCACATACGGGTAGTTGAAGGACTGGTTTCCTCGGTGTCAGGATAATGTGACTGGGTGTGGTATCGGGCCATATGTCTACGGCGTGATACTGCATCTATATCTGTCTCAAGTAGACATCGTCTCCAAATGACTGAAATACTGTCGGTGGGACGTTAAACCCAAACAAACAAACTTATAAAATATGGAAAAAAGTGGGAATATGCATTTTTGAGAACCATACTCGTGTAGTGTGAATATATAATTTTGCGTCTGTGTTTTGACAATGTAATTCAAGTTCATTTCTAACGTACTAAAATGTGCTACAACGTCTAATTCTATGGACGCACGTATAATTACTTGATTTCTTACCACTGGGAAGGCGAGGACACTGGTTACATCCCCTCTTATTCTTGATTCACGTGTTCATAGATGTATAGTATCCGGTGTAAGACCATAAACTCTAACATATAGTCTAATTGGTCATTTAAATTGCAGCTGATACCTATCAACCCCATTCCATAAACTTGATGCCTAAATTTCTGTGGGGCCCCCGTGGCCGAGAGGGTAAAGTCGGTGACTTTAGAACTCACTCAGCCCCTCACCGCGTGGTTCGAATCCCGGCAAGGTCATTCGGATTTTCATGTGAGGAAGCCTTCCAGCTAGCTTGCGGTAGGTCGGTGGTTCTACCCGGATGCCTCCGTGCATTCGGGGTCTTCCTCCACCTGTAAATAGCTGGACGTCGCTAGATGACTGAAATACTGTCGAAGCGACGGTAAACTCAAATAGTCAAGTCAAGTCAAGGTAAATGTTCCGTCTTACCGGAATTGATCAGTAAATCAAGCATATGTCAATCTTAAGTCAAGTCAAGGTAAATGTTCCGTCCTTTATGATTAGAAAAATGATTCTGGTTCTTTCATATTGAAAAGCATGTTCATAGTCAGTACTTTATTGACGACATTGGTATTTCCTTACCTGCCGACCTAATAGTGATCTTGAAGCCAATGCAGTGTTTCCTACTTGCTGAATTCGTTTCCACAGGCACTCATTTCGATTCATACCGAATTATTGTCAATAACGAGGGGGTCTTTGACGTTGCTCCAATGCCAATCCTGGTGACGTCCTTAAGGAGTTTTAAGATTTTCTTTCAGTTTTAATGGTAAAAATGGATTGCGAAAGTTATTTATTATGCACATGCAATTATGGACTAATGAATATACATGGATTGACACACATTTATGTGTATACTTACAGGTGATTTGAAGATCGTTTTGCACTGTGTTTCAATCAGTCTGTTTCATCTAGGTTGCTGATTACTTTTTAAGGGAAATTTATTTACACGATCAGAAGGGGGGTAACTGGTTTGTACTTTTATTGTATTGTATTTGAACTGTATTTGTATTTATCTTTCGATTAGGACAACAGTAACATTGTCAAACATAGACTTAAAATTAATGTGACTCTTCACATTTCAGTGTCTGGCCCCGTGGCCGAGAGGGTAAAGTCGGTGACTTTAACACTCACTCAGCCTCTCACCGCGTGGGTTCGAATCCTGACAGGGTCATTCGGATTTTCATGTGAAGAAACCTTTCAGCTAGCTTGCGGTACGTCGGTGGTTCTACCCGGATTCGGGGTCTTCCTCCTCCACCTGTGATTAGCTGGACGTCGCTATATGACTGAAATACTGTCGAAGCGACGGTAAACTCAAATAGTCTAGTCAAGTCAAGTCAAGTCAGATATGTCTAATACAAAACCATACTTATGGTTTACTTTTATTGATATGTGACGTGATAATATCACATATTTGATAACGTTTGATTGACATTTGTGCTATGTACCATTGAAATATCGTCCAAGCACCCCAGTTGGTCCTTTTACCGACATACCGTCCCAAGGCCATAACTTTTGGTATTGTTTTTCTATTTCATTTAGAGTTTTGTCATCGTGTTTTCCAAATACTTAAACCATAGCGCATCAAATCATGATTACTTGCTGTTACGTTAAGTATGTCCAATAAATCCTATACTCCATCTTTGCATTTTTTTTTCCTGCTGTCCCCTTTAACCTTTGTATAGGTATCTTCATTGCGCTGGCCTTTGTAGCGTGGAGGTGACATTTATATGTTTGCCCTCTTTCTGTATCTTCCTCGAAGGCTTTGTCGAAGTTGATTGCCAAGAGAGTGTGTGTCGGGGGGGATGTCTTTTTCAGGGTTGGCATATTGTGTGCCAACATATCTTGTTCTCTTTTCAGGCCATCTCGGATATTGCGGCATTCCTTGACGTTTCCTCTTGTAGTATTGAGGACCCACTCTCTTAGACGTATCTATACCTTAAGTATCTTTTTTTAATTCAAATCTAATGAATGCACAATTCCATTTAGAAAATAAGTTTTTTATTACATTCATATTAAGAAGAATGAACTGTCAAATGAATTGTCTCTTGTAGTGATATTGTGTCATTAGGCGGAAAAAAATAAATTGTTTTCACTCAGCTGAATTTTTTTATCTTTAACTTTTTTTCTCTTTTTTACCTTTTTATTTTTAGAAGGAAGGTAAGAAAAAGGGTATTTTGAAACTGCAATAGCCCGAATGCTTAAAAAATAGGGTCGGTACAAAAATAGGGTCGGTCGATTTAGTGGAATCAAGTAACATTTTTTACGCCTTATGTACTTTTATACAAATTAACACTTAGTATGATATTTAAGATTGTATATTTTCAAACATCCTTTTTCCAATATTCTTGTGATGGTCAACTGAAAAAGCGTTATGTCAATCAAGAACCGCCGAGGTAAAACATTTACAAATTGATTAACATTACAAGTTAAAAAAGTATGAATAAATCCAGAAAATATTTTGTATATCAATTGAGACAGTTGATATATTTTACGCCCTAAACTATATCAGTCAGCTAGTTGTATATTTAACAAAATAAAGCTTTAAATTTTGTCACTACATGCTTGTCAAAATGTCCAGTCAGTCAAGTATTTGGTATTTTCTGTACAACTGATTAACTCATACGCCCCAGCCAATTAAGGACATGGACAATTCCTTTAAATGTACATGTATAGGTACATTTTATACATTTTTTGGAGATATTAGAGACATGGCTATTTTGTAAGTCATTAAAAGGTCATAATCTGCATTTTCAAACAATACATCCTGGTAAATAGTCACGTTCACTTTTGTGGTTCGGGCTCACATAGTTATTTTAGGTATGGTTCCTGCTGTGGGAAAACGTAACGGACGGACGGATAGCCTCCCAAAAAATATGTGAAATATTATAAACATATGCATGTTTTTGAAGGAATTTCGGTATTAATTTTGGCCACATTAACAGGTGTCACAACTCTACAGACCGGCAACTGTTATTCTATACTAGAATTGCAACATCCGGAGCTGACTATAAATACAACATTACCACATATACAGTCGAATTGTTTCTCTTACGTTCGGTCTGGCGCAGTTTTATAAAGTATATACATTATTTTGCATGTAATAAAGCAAATTCGATATCAGCTATGGTTTCATCAACAGCTGTTATTACTCAACTGATCGGCAATTGTTATATAGCAATACCAGCATCTTGCGTTATTTCACGTAACCGGTGCATGTGTCAGGGTAAACGTATGTTTCCTAGAAACTTCCGAAGACATTTACCTAGAGTGACATGATTCAAATATTTTATCTGTGATATAATGGCAATAATATTTTTTCAGAAAACAACATAATTAGTCTATATAGGAAAATAAACGTTATTGAAAATAATTACAATTCCTATTGGTTTGTTAAACATTATATATTATATATGACGAATAATTTAATATTTTTCCTAGCATTTTTTATCTCGCCATTAACGAAGACACCTTTTCGTTATCTATCTTAATCCCCCCCCCCCTTTTTTTTACTTTCGGACACTTTGTACAGGTCCGCGACAAACAACAATGTTGTTTGACATTATTTACCTTGCTTTACCTAAGTTATGGTCGATATGTATCACCAATGGTTTTAGGAATTATACTGCACACGTCTTATTTTGAGGAGTGTCCATACATTATTTCAGTGCTATGCCATCATTTATATCCATGTCATAATACACTAATGGTGACAGGCCTTTCTGCATTTAAGAAAAATGGTGACGTCATTCGTAAGTAGTGTTCTTTTTCTGACTGTCGGTTTTAGCAAAGACCTAAACCCAAAGATAAGCAACTCATATGAGCGTAAGAAGGAAATCGGCGCCACCGCGATATTGTGAGAAAAAGCCGGTGCGCTTGTACTGATGTATCTACTGTACGGAGTTTTTTTCCGACGCCATTCGAAAGCATACGATGATCATCTACAGCATAAGGTGCACGTGAAGAACATGGTAAACTTCAGCTGACTGTAACTGGTTGCATACGGAGGATACAAAGTAAAATAATGACTTTAAATCCGAGAGTAATCAATATAAGGTCTTAATGATTGATTAAGGACTAAAGGGAAATATTTCAGGAAGGAAATAGTTCAATTAATGAAAAAGATAATCTTTACTAATATTTCGGCAAATATTTCCTATATGACGAAAATGTGAAAATAATGCTCCAGCGTTTATGTTTGTACTGTCGCAATATCTTTTAAAAGTATTTTTCCTCTTCATAAAGGCAATAATTTTTGTAGGGAGTTTCTACATTTATTTACTAGTAAAAAATTGAGATCCCTTGCTTGACGCTCATCATATTTTTAGGTATTTCAAGGAATGGTTTACCTGGTGTCAGAAATCTCGAAATGACTTAAATACTATCAATGGGACGTTAGACCCAACAATCAAATAAATTAGCAATTATTTATTTTTATGGGATTATTTTCTATAACAAAACAAAATTACTCTAAGTCATTAAAATTATCACATAGAAGGGGCAATCCCCGCAACGTAAGTACATGTCTGTCAAAGTTTTTTGTTGTTGTTGTTGTTTTTAACAGCATGTCCATTTTAGTCCTTAAATTTGACAATGATGACCTATACAACTGTCAACTCTAGTTAAAATCTTCTTTTTTTTTGGCAATGTTTTCGACGATGTTATTATGAGTTGTTTACAAATGACTGTAATCATTTAATACTTTATAAGTTTAACTATTATTTTATTTCAGCTAAGCTTTTACCCATGTGAGTAATGGTATTTTTTCTATAACAATGATTATCTTTATATTTTGAACAAGCGCTACGATCGAATGCTTCGCAAGGGCCTTAGACTTATGGGGTCAAGGTCATTTGATGAAGGTCAGGGTACCTGTCTGGTAGAGTTTATCAAGGTGCATGCACCTGTAAAGTTTAAAGGCTGTAGGTGGGAGGATTTCCGTGTTGTGGTCAAGGTTAAGTTTTGTGACAGACAGACGTCAGACAAACAGACCAAAACAATATGCACCGATCTATCGATGCGGTGGGATAAATAAATGTTAAAAGGACAAAAGAATAGAACAAAAAACACCATAGTTATACAACCAGACAAAAATGACAAATCGTTGTATCGACCGGTGTTTTGCTATCGCTTAGTAACACAGACCTGGATTTTTTGCGGAATACACCTGTCCCACTCTCGTTCTGGCACGAGAATATACGGTATTTCGCCGAGTTTCTTATCTTTGGGTTTAGGTCTTTGGTTTTAGGGAACTGAAACGGGTAGTGTTAGGTCCTTTATGACATTAGGTTCTTAGTTGCAACTATAATCATACCACTAGAAAAAAAAAACATGAACATCCTTATTTCATTTAATGTAAATATAATTAAATTTACAAATTAATATCAGGCCTGTATGTCATATTTACAACACTTAAGGGCATATACTACAGTTTGTCAGTGCAATGATTCAAATATAGATTAATATATTTCGGATATCCAAATTTTCCGATATAAGCTGCAATCTATAAATAGAGACTGTGACGTCACTAGCTTGCACTAGTCTCTATACTAGACCGTAGGACTCACCCAAAAACTGCGAATTGTGCTTCCGCGCAAATAAATATGACCAAACGTTAGTAACATGAGCATGCTTGAATACTACTAAATGTGCCTTAATCATTGTCGACACATTATATTGTAATTTAAACACTTCTAGTGTAGATTGAACAATATATATAAATAAGAATTACGTTCACATGAATTTTTGAAAAACGTTGTCGTCTGTGTGTAATTTGCAGATAATTATTTTTCTCTCAAAATATAATATACAATGCAAATAATACTGTACAATGGCATAATAAATTGACAATAACTTAATATCGTGTTAAATATTGTATTTACGTTACTTATCCATTTCAGTGCAATCTCCAACGCAGGAGATCTTGGTGGCGCAGCAATGTTTTACCCATGATTCTTTGAGCGCTTTTACACAGGTCATTCAGACTGGTGTTGACACATTGATATAAGCTGTCACAAATGTCAGTACAACTACGTTTAAAGCGTTGTTTCGCCAGTATAGGAGCGTCTTCTTGTATTTATCAAATTTCATTTTTGTTTATTAATTTTAATTTAATTAAGTCTGTTTAACAGCTTTTTAACTTTGTTTTCTTGTTTAGCGCTAGGCAATTATCACAGAAACAGCTGAGTTTAACAAGAAATCTCTTTAAAAAAAGATATTCGGCGTAAGAACAAAAATAATGAAAGTTAAAGTGTTACAATATAATAAACGTTTAATTAATTTGCGAATAAAAGATAAAAAAAACAAGAGATTTAACTTAATACTCAACACAAAATTATCCCAATAGCCTAAACGAAATTTAACAAGTAAGTTTGTTTTTTTCTATATATTCCACTCTGAGATTCAAAAAATCTCTTTAAACCCTAAATCCTAACTAGTTACACCACACCAGAAAGCGCAATGTTTTCTGGGTGCAGTAGTAACCTTACCAAAATACTTAACATATTTCTCCAACTGCTGCCCGGCCAGCAGGTTCGCTACCTCAGATTTTACATCTTACCAGATAGCGTAAGACGGAAAGGAAGTGTTTTGAATGCATATATAAACGGAATTATCTTTGGCCTTGAACAGACGCACAAAATTATATATTGTATGTGGAAGATTTATTATATTATATATTTATAACTTCCACTGGGATTAGAAAATAAAGGGAGGTAATTCAAAAAAATATTAGCACCGTGTAGACAAAACTAAAAATAACAAAACTGAATCATATATCATATAAAAATTTAAACAATTATTCCAGCACCAAATAAGCCAAAAGATTATAATATAAAAACCTTAAATGGTTTCACTATATATGGCTTATGTTAGCTAATTCATACGCTTCGAGTCTTGCGACTTTCAAATGCTTAGATTTTATGTTTGAATTTTTTCAACTGGGTGTTTTTATGCTTAAATATTAAGAATTTGTTATTTGCCAATTTTCAATCATGTAAAAAAATATGCACGCTGAAACTCCCTTTTTATGATTGAATAACCTTAAATAATTAATGCAAACCAATGAAACGAGTGTTTTTACGAACTCTTCGGTTGTTAACCAAGATTTCATTTGTTCAAGAAATAGGACAAAATTCATTTCATACAGCTTACGCCAAAAACAAATGTTATGAAAGGGAGCTTATTCTCCCTTCTCTCCATTTTTCATTTTCCTTTTTATTTCTTACTTGGACCAACATTAGTGGCATACGTGTCCTTCCGTAGTATTCCTTGACATCTATTTATTTTTACACTTAACAAGTACTTTACATCGCGAGGCAAAGCGTAAACAGATGTGCATTATTTGCGCAAGAAAAGTCGTTGGCAATTTAAATCGCGTGGTCTTATTGTACAGTGCAGGGGACTATAAGTTTCTGTTTTTATTCTGTATAGACCAAGGTCACAAAGAACAGGTAAAATGATACATACACATTTATTCTATAGAAAATGCAGTTAGCATGCATATTACAATTACAGGTTCCTTATAAATTCTAATGCGAAATGATCGAACACCTTTTCGGCATTTTTTTCGTAGCATTTTAGAAATGAAGATAGTTATGATGTGGGATCATATAACTCTGTGTTGTTGCTGTTTTTTTTTTGTTTTTTTTTTTTTTCTAACAACGCATTCTATCTTTCCATCTGGCGGCAAATCCTCTCTTACATGGTCGTCTATCTTATATGATTTTCCCCCAGCGTATTTTATTACAATGTTAATTTATTTAGCTTATACGAATATTTGTGTGTGTGTGTGTTGTTTTTTGTGTGTGTTTTTTTTCAAAATAAGTATTGATAATGATACCATATGAGGCCAATTATTACTCTTTCTTTGTCCAACATGTCATGAATGCCAAAGGAATATAATAACTAGTTATCTATATCGACAACGCTTTTTTTATTGATGTTAAAAGAAGTTAAACATACTTATGATGTTTTCTTTCAGTGGGATATTTTGGGTTTTATCAATCAAAGATCAGCGGGATTTGACTATGATTTTGGCGAATTAAGGTTTAGAACGCACCTGAAATACTAGATATAATGATCTTGAATTCGAATTTTAATTGTAATATCTGACAGAAAAGTTCGAGGACTTGCAACACACACACACACACACACACACACACACACACACATATGTATATATATTAATTAAAGAAAATATATTTTTATAGTTTGAGCTGAATATTAATGCGGATATGAGGAAGGATGAAACAAAATTGTTCACAACATTTCAGTAACACTTGTGACCATCGTTTGCATCTGCAACAACCCGGTATCCGGATGAAATGCTGAAATCTACAATGTGTGCTATTGTGATATTCGTCAATTCTTGCCCACACTAACTACTGTGTCAAAATGTAAAGATTCTGCAAAGTCGAACTTTGTTTCGTTTTATTGATATTAACATGCGGATCAAAATCTTCTAAAATTATCAATCCACTCATGGGTTTTTGATGGGATAAAGCAAACAGATTGACAGTAGCACCGACTGACGATCTATTTCCTATATACCCCATAAACTCCCCCACTATTCCACTATGCTAAAGATTTGCAAAGAATTCACAAATCATTACTAAACATTTGAAAAAAAAAATGATTAAATCGATTACATGGATATTTTTTCAGGACAACAGAAAATGGTACAACGATATTTCATTTGTTTTGCCGTGTTAGCAATAGTCGTAATAGTGGTTCAGCTAATAATCTATATAAGTAAAGGTACGTTACCATTGTTACTGTGCAAATCAAGCGAATAAAGCAAATACGCTAAACCGTATGCAACCGGTTGATTACAGTCAGCTATGGAGTTGCCTTAGGACCACTGATAATGCTGTTCACGTGCACAATATGCTGTACATATGTATACATGAACATCGTTGTTCATGATATTCAGACAGTTTCATAGCTGACTGTAAGCGTACGGTTGCATTCGGTTTGGCATACTGAACGCACGCCTGAGCCAAGTTAACCAACTAAAAGAGATACCGAAACTACCTCTATTCCAAGCTATTGTGTTAAAAAAAGCTATGATATGATTTGAAAATGTACTTCAAGGAAGCATGCACGTTTTTCTTGCTCTGACTTCCCTGACTGCTGGTGATTCTCTTGTGACCATGAGTTTACTGTTCCACAGTAAACTAGCGTTATGAATAGTTTACTGTTCCACAGTAAACTAGCGTTATGAATAGTTTACACAGTTCCACAGTAAACTAGCGTTATGAATAGTTTATGCATTTGTCACGCATCTTTACACACAGCAATAAAATTAGCATAATGTAAAGGATATAGGTTATCAGGTTATCAGGTATGGAATAGTAAGTAAATAAAAGATAATTCAGAATAATTTTGCCTTAGCTTTAAAGAATAATTGAAAAAAGTGATCAATAATTATATTCAGGGTTGTACTTTTTAGTATTATCAATACTAACCTCTTTTTAAATTGAATTTTGTGTAAGGAATTTTGCATAAAGTTACCCTTAGGTCAAACCTTATAAAACACAAGAAAGAGTTTTCTAACCGCAACTATGACTATTTGAATTGACTATATGAGTTTACCGTCGCTCCAACAGTTTTTCAGTCATATAGCGACGTCCAGGTAATTACAGTGGAGGAAGTTCACGAATGCACGGAGGCATCCGAGTAGAACCACCGACCTACCGCAAGCCAGCTGGAAGGCTTCCTCACATGAAAATCCGAATGACCCTGCCGGGATTCGAACCCACAGGGTGAGGGTGTTAAAGCCAGCGACTTTGCCCTCTCGGCCACGAAGGCCTCTTCTAACAACAATGTTTAAATCGAAATTTCAGGGTTGATAAAGTATCACCATGAGTCATTTTAATGCACGTGGTTATTACGTCATTGATATTCTAAATTACGTGGTTTTTACGTCATTGATAACTTAAACTTTTAATTTTGAGAGATTGTTCGCTGTCTAGCGTCTTGACATTTAGAAGTTTTGCACACTGTGATGGAATTCTGTTGAGTCACGTGGTTATTATTTCATGGTTATTGAGGTAGAAATATCTTTTTCTTACAGTTTGCAAAATATCTGCATAATGTTAAATAAGCAAATGCTTGATTTCTATCATACAAGTTTCTAGCAATCTGAATTTTTTATGTCACTTGAATATGTCCATAGTTCAAGGACATGTTAGGTCGCATGATTATATCGTCACTAAAAAAATAAAAGTAAATTCTTTTAAAGTTGACGAAGTAGATAGCAAAACAAGAATTTTGAATAATCGTTAAAAGTCGAATTTCGACTTTAGTTTATAAACTTTGACTTACCATACCTTGCTGTACCTTAAGGTGTGGAAAATATTTTGGCAATACATGTTGTATATTCATGTATTTCGGATAAGGAAGTATATATCAAAATACAGGTATTTAAAGTTGAAGCTGGTTGACAAAGATGCTGGTGTTCTGAAGCAGGAAATAGTGTTCTTTATAAATGGGGGATTGTGAGTATATCGGTGTATATCGGTGACTGAACTTCATTTACTACATTGACGAGGGCTGAAAAGGGGATAAAATTCATTAGATGCAATAACCACGTTACTCAGCAATATTTCCGAAACATATCCACTTCTTCTTTTGATGCTCTCTACTGAAAATTTTATTCAAATTGCTTCAAAAATATTAGCGTTAGAGCCCTAACAATCTTTGTTTGAAAATGTCGGGCTATCAGTTCTCGAGCCGTCAAATGATGTTCACATGACGTTAAAACCATTCGATAGACAACTCAAATATACTTTTTATACAATCTTAAGGATAACTGTGTGTTGATGTTATTGGTTTTAAAGTAAGAATTCATTTTAGATAATTACGCACATAATAATATTTCAGCATCAAAATTTAAAACTGCCAGTATTATGCATTATATTTATTTTACATGATATGTTAAAGCAATCGGAAAGCCATCTCGTTTGTAAATTTCAACAATTTAGATTCTTTTTGGTATTGTTTATGGATACGATCAGAAAAAGAACTGTTTTATGACATTTTTTTTTTCTAGAAAAAATTATAATCGTAGTACTTGACCTGCTGATTCTTTCGTTTCTGAAGATCTAATAAGATGTACAAATCAAAGGATGCAACTCTAATCAATTTCGAAAGGGTTCTTAATAGTATTTGGTAGCAGTATTATTCAAATTAAATCATATATTAGTATCTTATTTTAAGGTTATTTCGAGGACGGACTTTTTCAAGGTGGATTTGATCAATTCAAACATTCTCCGCGCAGTTTTGACACGTTTTCCTGTAACTTAACCCACGAGGAAGGGTTACGAAAATTAAGCAGTTTAACATTCAATGTACCTGTCGACCAGCTGGAACGTCTCGGACTGACCAAAGCACCGCCGAAAAATACACCGGATATACCGGTTGTTGTGACAGCGGCAGACACCTCTCATTACAGGGAGTCCCAGGCTTTAATTAAAAACTTAGATGAAGTGGTCCGACCAGCATTTCCTGACCTTAAACTGGTATACTATGACCTTGGCCTTAAGTCTGACGAACGTAAACAGGTAAGTTAACATTGTATATCTGTTAGTTGTCGACTCCAAAGGTAAAGTGTGTTGTTTGAACAATGTTTGAACAATGTCTGAAGATAATAAACTCTGTATTTACAGGATTTATTAAACTTTATTAAAACAACAAAGTCATGTCTTCAACAAATATCACTAAGTTTCTATCCACAAAAGATTCACTTTCTGTTCTTATCATTTGATTTTTTCCATTAGACGGTTTTCAGCTTGTTCAGATGTTCAACACTCGGCGCCGCTATGCTCTCGGTTACTTTCATCAAACATAATTTTCTGAACGTCATTCTGTGTTAGAAAGCATTTTTTTTTCAATGACGATTAACAAGAACATATCTTAAAACGTGTCATATAAATAGTATTACATTTAAATGGTATTTCATAACTATAAACATTTGTGTAATAAATACAATGCCACGAACATTCTAAGGGATAACACAAACAGGGGAAAAACAGTTAATGTCCCTGCGTAACACAGAGAGAGCTGAATATCACTATCACAAACAAGTAAAGTCAACCCTGTTTTGAGCAATCAGTCAAGGGATCAAGAGAAAATGACCGCTAAACAGAGGTGGCTGCTGAATGAAGATTAAATATATAACAAATGGCTATAGTTAAGAAATATCAAAATTGACCGCTAAATGCAGGTTGTCCGCTAAATGCAGGTGGCCGCTAATACAGGTTCAAATGTTATTACGAATTTATTATCTGAATAGAATTGTATATACCTGTTTAATATTAAATAAAAAAATAAAAAAAACTTTTTGAAAGCGTTTCAATTCTAATTAACAGAGAAATTAAAATAAAGAATTATTGCAAAATTGCTAAAATTATTTACAGCTCGAAAAATACTGCAACTGTACGGTGATGGATTTTCCGTTTGATGAATCGCCGCCGCACGTGAAAAACCTACACACGTATGCGTTCAAACCTATTATAGTAAATGTAAGTTGTGGTGGTCAAAGTGGATATTTAAATTGTGATGGTCGAGAGGGGGATTTAATTAAGTAAGGGATTTGAAGATGGGAATTTGATATATTGAGGTGGTCAAGATGGGGATTGAATTAAGTTTGGGGTG
>CM037792.1:22346359-22396359 GCA_021229015.1 Solen grandis | reverse complement strand
TCAAGACGAGGATTAAATTTAGTTGGGGCTACCAAGAGGAGGATTAAAATCAGTTGGGGCGACAAGATGGGCATTAAATTTACTTGGGGTGTCAATAGGAGGATTAAAGTTAGTTGGAGGGACAAGATGGGTATTAAAAGTTGGGGTGTCAAGAGGAGGATTAAATTTAGTTGGGGCGACAAGATGGGTATTAAATTTAGTTGGGGCTATCAAGAGGAGGATTAAATTTAGTTGGGGCGACAAGATGGGCATTAAATTTAGTTTGGGGTGTCAAGAGGAGGATTAAATTTAGTGGGGGCGACAAAATGGGCATTAAATTTAGTTGGGGGTGTCAAGAGGTGGATTAAATTTAGTTGGAGCGACAAGATTGGCATTAAATTTCGTTGGGGTGTCAAGATGAGGATTAAATTTAGTTGGGAGTGTCAAGATGGGAATTAAAGTTAGTTAGGGGTGTCCATATGAGGATTATATTTAGTTGAGGGTGTCAAGATGGGAATTTAAAATTAGTTGGGGATGTCAAGGTGAGGATTAAATTTAGTTAGGGCTGTCAAGATGAGGATTAAATTTAGTTCGGGGTGTCAAGATGAAGATTAAATTTAGTTGGGGCTGTCAAGATGAAGATTAAATTTAGTTGGGGGTGTCAAGATGAGGATTAAATTTAGTTGGGGGTGTCAAGATGAAGATTAAATTTAGTTGGGGGTGTCAAGATGAGGATTTAATTTAGTTAGGGCTGTCAAGATGAGGATTAAATTTAGTTGGGGGTGTCAAGATGAGGATTAAGTTTAGTTGGGGTGTCAAGATGAAGATTAAATTTAGTTAGGGCTGTCAAGATGAGGATTAAATTTAGTTGGGGGTGTCAAGATGAGGATTAAATTTAGTTGGGGGTGTCAAGATGAAGATTAGATTTAGTTGGGGGTGTCAAGATGAAGATTAAATTTAGTTAGGGCTGTCAAGATGAGGATTAAATTTAGTTGGGGTGTCAAGATGAGGATTAAGTTTAGTTGGGCTTGCCAAGATGGAAATAAATTTAATTGTGGGTGTGAGAAGTGAAAAAAAAATTAGATGTGGGTGTCAAAAGGAAGACTAAATATAATTGGGGGTGTCAAGAGGAGGAATTAAATTTAGTTTTGGGTGTCACGATTAGGATTTAATTAAGTTAGGGAGCAAAGATGAGGAGTAGATTTAGTTGGGCGTGCCAATTTTGAAATAAATTTAATTGAGGGTGTCAAGACGAAAAATAAATTTAGTTGGGGTTGTCAAGTTGGGAATTAAATTTATTTGGGGATGTCAAGAGGAGGATTCAATTTAGTTGGGGTGTCATGACGGAATTGACATCTAGTTTTGGGTGTCAAGGTGATGAATAAATTTAGTTGGGGTGTCAAGATGATTCTTAAAGTAAGTTGGTGTTTCAAGATGAGAATTAAATTTAGTTGTGCTGTCAAGATAAGGATTAAATTTAGTTTAGGGTGCCAGGATGGTAATTGAATTTAGTTTTGGGTGTCATAGTTGGAATTAAATTTAGTTGGGGGTGTCAAGATGGGAATTAAATTTAGTTTGGAGTGTCAAGATGGGAATTAAATTTAGTTGGGGATGTCAAGATGGGAATTCAATTTAGTTGGAGTGTCAAGATGAGGATTAAATTTAGCTTGTGTTGTCAAGATAGAGATTAAATTAAGTTGGGGTGTCAAGATGGGAATTAAATTTAGATGGATTTGCCAAGCTGAGGAATTGGATTAAGTTTAAATGGTCAAAATAGATATTTATTGTAGTTTGTGTTGTCAAGATGGGAATTTAATTGTGTTTTGGTGGTCAACATGCGGATTTAATTAAGTTGGAGTGGTCAAAATTGTTATTTAGTAAAGCTGGGTTTGTCTAGATGGGGATTTTATTAAGTTGGGGTGGTCAAAATGGAGATTGATATACAGGAACAGGCAAATTTTAGCCATGTTCGAAACACCCTGAAGACTGAGGATATCATACTTGAGTGACGGACATCTGGGGTATTTCATATGTTTCGTCAACATATATAGGATGAACTATTCGAATAAAATGTGTATGTGTCCAAGGTTATATTTGGACTTATTTATAGCTTTAGACGTTCATTAAATCTCAGCCTTAACCATTGATATAACACTTATAATAAGATGTACATTGTATTTTGTTGTGTTATAGTCTATCTCGTTAAATTAAAACATGAAAACATTTGTATCTTCAAATTACCTAAAACAGAGAGAATATCAAACATAAAGAGGATAGAGTCATTTGCGTGATCTTTTGTAATTCAAATTATATCTTTAAGTTATCTTAAAAATAGAATATGTTGTTGAATAAAATCAAAGAGTCTAAGAAAGGATTCTAACCATTCGTGAATGACTTAAATATTAAACTTAATGTCATACAGTGCCAAAATACCTTCTAGTATGTTAATGCATACACCCTACCCGCTGTGTGTGAGACTCAGCAGAGATGTGCAATGATTTCAATGATTATGTGGTACACAATGGAAATTCAAAGACTTTTCTAATTTATTCAAAAGTAAATTATAGGAAATACATACCTTACAACTTTTAACGACGTACACTTTTTTTTTCAGAAAGCATTCACGATGTATGGCTATGTCCTTTGGGTTGACGCTTCAATAAGGTTTAAACGAGCGAACTTCTCTACAAAAGCCAACGCAGCACTGAAATGGATGAACGAAGAAAACGTTACCGTTTTTACCCTCCAAAATCATAAATTAGGATCTATAGTGCAGCATACTTTTATTGAAACCTTCAATTACCTTTCAGAATCACCATCCTGTTATCTTAAAAGGTATAGCCGAAAAGCAACACTTTTTCTTGTTCGAAATAGTTATGAAAGTAGAACGGTTCTGAAACAGTGGTTGGGTTGTGCCCTCACAGAAAATTGCATCAGTCCTCCGGGAGCTTTTTTAAGTTGCCCACACATGAAAGAAAATTTCAACGAGTCAGATACGGGGCTGTGTCACAGATACGACCAGTCTGCTCTTAGTATCATTTGGTACAGACTGTACCCGGATTTTCAATTTAAGAAACCTAATTGGATTAATGTAATGAGAAGCGACAAAGAACACTATTTTCCGAAACTTTAAGGAATCACATCTCCTTGTAAGAATACAAAAAAAAAACCACAATAAAAGGCTTTTTTGCGACAACGGGTCAATATACTTGTGGTATTGTATCAAATCTTAATGAAGTAGTCAAAACTTTATGGAGTGTGCATGCAATATAGCAGATATGTTGTATGCCTTATTGTTGAAGCTATGTTGAAACGTATATTTATATGATTCGTAATTTAATTTTCTACCTTATATCAACTTATTTAACCTATATCTGTTAAAGTTCGTTGTTGTTGGTTTCTTTCAATTTGATTCAAATTGTAAATTACGTGATAATATTTTTATTACGTCGCTGCTGCTTAATTAACTAAACCAAGCAATTGATACTCTTGTGTATTCTTCTGTTTTAATTTCATTCTGTCAATTTGATATCGAATCAGAATTATGCTTCGAGATATTGACCATTCTTTCGGAATCGTACTTCAGCCATCATCGCACATTTTTGACAGAATAAATACACATGGTTCCGAATAATGTACACCAGATCATCTTGACATTTAACTTGAACATTTTGGTATATTGGTATAATATGCTAAGATCATTAATTAATTAATTAAATAAATAAATAAGTGCATCTTATTAATCTCCGTCTTCTTTTCTTCTTCTACAGTTAAAAAGCTAAGGCTGCTAGGCAATCTTAAAGATAAGCGGTACTGATTATATTTAGAACGATACAAAACACTGATAATGCTAGACTTTCCCACTGTCATGCGATCCGTCACGAACGCTACGATTGGACATTCGTAGCTGATCGCCGGAATCTTTTGAAATTTCAGGTTCGGATACGCAAAGATGGGATTCGATACGTTCTGATACGATTGTTGCGCTTAGGTGCGATATGCTCACGACTGGTAATTTTCAAGCGGCACGATCTGGTCGCACGATCACATGCGTTTAGATAGGATCTTCCCGATCGAGTTTCGATCTGACGCGATTATCACTATCGGGGTTCCCGATTTAGTACGATCTGGCACGTGCATATATGTTCTGATATGTCATTACAAACTGATGCGCTCTGTTGTGACAGGATACGACCGTGGTCAACATGTCTATCACGATCGGTCGAAGATAATCACGATTCGATCTACGATTAGACCCCATAGGGTATACATGTACAAAGTGGTCTTTATAACGAGGTGGTCTTTATAGTGAAATTGACCAGAATAGGACTGGTATGGATAAGTTATAGTATCATGTACTATAATCTAGTTTGCAATATTATTATGAATCATATAGATTATTTGGTTATATCAAATTACAAATGTTCTATAATTAAAAAAAATATTAACACAAAAGAAAGTTTATAGAAACTGAATCTGAATTTCAAAACAAAAGTTGTTGTTGATGTCATTCTCTTGATATTAGACAACCAATTTACCTCTCATTTCGCAATCATTCTTTTTTTTAGTACAGAATTATCTATTCATTATGTTAAATATCTAAATATCTGCAATGTACATTTACTGGTGTTAACTATGAAATTTAAATGCTGGCAAACTTAATTGTTTCTGTATTGTATATAATATGATATGTAACCAGAAACATTATATATGTTTATGTTACATGGTATAAAATACTACTTCAATCCCCCTATATTAGTGTCATTAAGGACAATCGACACGTTTTATCTAAATCCATAATTATTAACCACATCGTCACACCATTGACACTTTGTTTTCACAACATGTCGAAATCGTTTCATTTAAGAAGCAGCTTGATGATGCACTTGGTGTATTATCAAAATGTCATAAATTAATAGACATACATGGGTGTCTCTGGGCATTATTTTTGGTCTTATTAGCGGGCCAAATGAGGTATTTTCTCCACTGGAGCTGGTTCTTAATAGTGTAATTGCGAGGTGGTCTTAAATGTGGGACATGTGACAACTGGATTTCTGCTTAAAATAATTTGGTTCCAATAATGAGTGGTCTTGATAGCGAGGTGGTCTTAATCGAGGTTTTACTGTATAAACAGCCCACTATCGAATTCGTTGTTTCATGCTCTTTTCGATATTTTCAAGATTGATATTTTTCACCAATAAGAAGAACCCACAACCTTTGATAATGGCAGGAGTTCAGGACGATAACGTTCCATTTGCAGCATCGCTGTATGCTTATATCATCGCCAGGGAGGAAGAAGACAAGCTGTAGCCAGGCCATCTAAGAAAAGAGACAGGAGAGCTGCAGTCTGGCAGTTTTGGGTGCGTCCATGACTTACAGAGGAGATAAGACTACGGCTTGGCTAGTTCTCCAGCCTCCTAGACACCCATCTAAGACTTCCAGAACTACATAAGGTTTATGTCCAAGACTGATCCCGATCACCACGATTTGAAAGCGCAATTAGATGCGCTGTGTGGCGCTTTGCTACGATTGATTACGAACGGATGCGATGATTACGATTAAAATTAATCGTGTTGTTTGTAGATTTTTTTTTACTTCTACGATCAACACGATTGCCACGACTGACCTCAAGATTTGATATGATCTGAAACGAGCGCCACGATAATTTCACGAATAAGACCGCGATTTCAATCGTGACGCGAATCGTGATAGTGGGATTAGCATTAAGAGTTAGTCTGTAAGAAGAAAGCACTTGTGTATTATGAAAAGTTATCTGAGGAGTTCATGTCACTATACCCTTTTTAAACAAAATCGAAAAATCGATTTTTTTTTCATTTTGTATGAGTGTTGTAGGGTCAGAGTTCCATTCCTGTTACTTTGTTCTTTATTCCAAGATTTAAGACAGAAATATATTCCTAGTACATAATGTGAACATCCAATACTTAAAAAAGTTTAATTGCCTTTAACCTAACAAAATTGAATTGTTGATAAAAAATATTGGAATGTTTTTATTCTATAGTTTCCAGAAACGTAAACATTTATTGCAAACTTGACCTGTTGTTCAATGGTGTGTGTGTGTGTCGATAAATCAAATGTTAGCCATTTTTGATATTTATCGAATACAAATTGCATTGTATGTTATGAATTGGCAAGAGCCGGCGGCCATATAGCAATAAACTTACTTACTTACTTCTATAATGGGTTGCTGCTTATGATAATTTCCACGTATCATGTATCATATTTTAGATATTAATGACTCGAAAAATAGAATTGACTGTCTCTTTTTCTATTATAAGTATTTTTTTATCAACAGAATTTTAAAAGTCAACTTAAATAACTTATTTATCCATAAACGACTTTACCAGAATGAAAATATGTAAAACATTTACTGGTACTACATTTTCATACATATAATGTGAAACGCATTGCAATTCATTTTTATACGCCGCCGTAGGCGGTCATATATTGTCGTCATCTTCTCCGTCCGTCCGTCCGGTCGTCCGTCCGTACGTCTACATTTCTTGTGAACGCAACTCCTCCTACGTTTCTGACCGTATCTTTTCAATACTTGGTCAATGTCATTACTATGGCTAGATGTGCATGTAGCGGCCATTTTCTGGTTCATTGAGTTTTGCTAGAGTTATATCCCTTGAAACTTAGTTTCTGTAGGTGATTGATATGACAGCCTTGTAAACGTAACTCCTCCTATGTTTCTGATTGTATTTTTTAAATACTTGGTCAATATCATTAATATAATGTCTAGATACGCATGAAGCGGACATTTTCTGGTTCATTGAAACTTAGTCTCTGTAGCTGATTGATATTGCATCAGATTATAACCTCAAAAATATAAACAAACGAATCGTTGTGTGCGGAATGAAATTACCAAACTAAAACTATTGAACTAATACTTAATACTTTATATAGGCAAATATCAATAAGATTTTCCCCTCGAAGTGATCTAGGGGTGCACATGCAAATTTTTTTTCTGAATTTCAAATACCATCCATCAGTCTGTTCTTTTTAACAAATATGTCAATCAAGTCAAAAGTTAATATGCCAGTAACCCCAATCAGGGAAATTCCATCATGTCTGATACTGTCATTGTCAACTAAATACAAACATATTCTGTGATGTCATTCCATAAGATAAGTGGCATGATATATTCTCCTGGTACGTGGTGAACTGGTCTTATGTGCAGAACACTAAAGAAGAGAAACCGGTTGCAGTGGCCAAGTGGTTAGAGTATCTGCTCCAGAACCTGATACCCTATGCTCAAAATTGGATGGCCTTTACTGAATGAGATTACTGCATGAGCTTACACATACCTCACTGATATTTGGCCGTTTACAGTGCCAACAAGAAGGACCAGGGTGCCCACTGAGTTTTGAAACTAGGGGTTACTATGCATTGCTGTTTTTTCGTTTTCAAACTTTGTACCCCTTTATACAGAGTCGTCTGCAGGAAGGTTTTTAATGATTACATGTAATTGATAAAAAGCATGTTCTTTAAGGGGGAAATCCCAAAAAAGTGAATATGCAACATCCTTTAAATAATTGTCATTGGTGAGCATTTTTTTAGCAGTGGTTCAAGTAGCTATTCAATCTTATAAGCTTTGGGCCTCAGGTTCGAATCCTGGAAAGGCTGCACTTTCTTCTCATTTGGCCATGTAACAGCATATTTGGGTAACCCTTCTCACAGATTCATATAAGCAGTCCTGTAGATCAGTCTGTTTCGCGCTCAGACTGTAATTCTTGGTTTGAGTCCTGCTCTGGCTGCGTCTTTTTCTCACCTGACTATATTTATCATCAATTGTAGGGCCATTACAACATATCTCTTCTGTATGTTTCGCCCTTTGGTTTGTCAAGAAGATAGTAATTTCTTCTGTTTGATGAGTTCTGCAGAAAATCAAAACATGCTAGTGAATATGTAAAGGATTACATTGAGTCCCTGGACATGTAGACCCCAAAAACAGAATGTTAAATAAACAAATACATAAATGTAGATTGGGACAACAGGATAACATAAGATACAATCACATTGTTGTTTTGAATCAAACAACTGTAAATGATATATTTATGGATAAATTCCACAAATGCTCTTACAAAGAGAGATAGACAGACAGAGAGAAACCCGGCAGAAACAAAGAGAAAGAAAGAAAGAAAGAAAGAAAGAAAGAAAAATGTGACTATTTTCATAACAAAACAGAATGAGAGAGAGAGGGATAGGGAGAGAGATGCATCAAAATTAAGTTGAAAAAGTAACATCAAAATTAGTCTATTGAGGTCTGTTGAGAAAAATTGATTGTTTTTCTCCGAACGGAGAAAAGCGATCGTAGGGGAAAAATAGATATACTGTACTTGGCTACAATTATGATGTTCTTATTGAATATTAAGAAGGGTTTTCTACCTAAGACAGAGACTTGAACTTGGTGTCGTCGATTATTTGCCTTAAGTTTTCACTAGCGTCTGCTGTGGCTGGGAATGGCGGGTTGACTCTGCTGGGCGGAAGCCTCCCCACGCATGCGTGGACCTTGCACATACTCTTGCTGGCGATGGTGACGTCAGGGTCAAAGGTCACCACACTCCTCCCCGTCATAAAAAGGGACACATTCCTCGGAGGGATTGGACGCCGGCAGGATGGTAGCACGGGTGATGGCACCGCCTGGCCATAAATTGACCATATATTGTTCCTGGGTAGACCAGTACTTAGCCCCCAAAATTAAAACTTACCTCTGGCCATTCCCTAAGCTCACGACCCCGAAGTTGACCATTGGGCCGCGGTATTCTTTACGGGTTAAAGAGGTCGGGCCTTGTCGATTAACCATTCACTCCACCGTGCCCGGGTGTGTATGTGGGGGGGGGGACGAGCGGGCTCTACAAATCCGATGGAGGGAAGGCTCTTACAAGCCTAACACCTTCATTGTCCGATCCAGGTTGCAATGGCTGACGAAAGCCGATGGGAGCTAGGGTAGCATCTGGTGGTCTTCCGTGGAGAGCTTGTACATGGTCTGTAGACTCTCCACTGGTGGGGCTCCAGGATGAACAGAGTTCATGTACCCTCAAGTACCCTCCAGTGTATCAGGGCTGTCACGTGATTTCCGCTCTGTTTGACAGAGAGGTCCTCAGGGACAGGTGAGCCTAGAGACTCGCAGAACTCCCGTCAAAGGTAGGGAGACTCATACTCTCTACTTAGCGGACGAGGCCACCAAAAGAACTTTACTGTCCTAGCAGCCATCGTGCTACCAGCCTCAGCGCACCAATCCGCCTGTGGACCATGTCGGGTCCTCCAAATTTTGTGTGGAAGATGACCGGTAGGTGGGCGTCATTATTTTTCTAACCCTTTTTTGTGAACGGCATAGCTCCGAGGTGAGAAAAGCCACATCTATGAAACTTTTATCAGTAATAACCACGTACTTGAAGATGATCCTAACGTCGAGATAATTTTTCATTTTTGTTTCGATTTTCCCGCCAGGGGGCGTTTTATATGAAAATGCTTAATAAGTAATATCTCAATTATTTGAGGTCCGATTCAAATGCGGTTTTTGCATAATGTTCCTTGTAAATAGCCCAATAAAAGATGATAGGTTCCAAAAATTTGCGTATATAAAACTTTTGTGCTACAGGAGGTTGAAAGTTCGAATCTCGCAAAAACTGTGAAATAAGGGTAGGTCTACCAAAAACGTGCCCATTTTATTCAGAGATGAGATAGGAGAATTTTTTTGTTGCATATGGTTCGCAAGACATATACGCACAAAATATATGGTGTGGCGATTTTGAGAAATGCATGGTTTGTCCACAGTACGCGGTCAAACATAACCAATATTTTCGAAAAATCAACATTTTAAAAGCATGCCTTTTAAAGTTATTTGCAGCTCCTGACTTTATTTTTTGTTCAATCTTCATCATTTTTTCACTGTTAATGCATTTTTATCAAGCAAATAAAATCATAGAAAAAAAAATCACCCATAATATGCAAAGGTCAAGGTCATATACCAACTATTATTATTTATATCGGCATAAAATAGCTCCAAATCTAAAAATATTTAAAGAAAGTATATCAACAAAAATTTTAGTTTCTAAGGAGATCTTTCCATTAATGTTTAGTTTTTGAAGATCGAACTTCATTTGATCAAATGACCACAGTCCAAAGTTTGATCCTTTTATCAAACAATTGTAAATCCGTATGTTTCCTCTTTTTTTGCAGCTCCTGACTTTATTTTTTCTTTAATCTTCATCATTTTTTCACTGTTTATGCATTTAAATAATACAAATAAACTCATAGTAAATAACGATGAAAATATGCAAAGGTCAAGGTCATAATACCGATTATTATTATTTTTATCGGCACAAAATAGCTTCAAATCTAAAAATATTTTAAAGAAGGTATATGAACAAATGTTTTAGTTTGTGAAGAGATCTTTCCATTGGTGTTTAGTTTTTGAAGATCGGACTTCATTTGATCAATAAGCAAAAATATTCGAATAAAGTTAATATCAATCAATTATGTCTGCAGTTGAAACCAGTGCTCTTACTAGTCAAGTTAAAAGCGAAAACCAAGATGCCGCTTTGCGGTTCTAGTTTTTTTTGCTGTTGTTGTTATTTTTCGTTTTTATTTTTATTTATCTATTATTATCATTATAATTATTGCATTTAGAAAGGATGAGGTCTTTCGAAAACAAGTGAAAATTAATAAATCAATAACTTAAAAGTCTTTTCTTAAGTATGTATGTCTGAAGCTTATGTATATACATGTATATTAGCTTATATATTAAAATTTCAATAATTAATTATGTCAATATTATCCAGCAATTTTCTTTAATAAATATATATTCCTTGGCGATAAACAATCGGCAAGCCATCTCGTTTGTCATTTATTTTCCAACAGAAACAAACTTCAATAAAAAAAGTGTCATTAACTGTATTGACTAAGGGATACAACTCTAACTTAATCCGATAAGGTTTACTTCGACCTTGGCCTGAAGCCTGATGAACGTCAACAGGTTGATTAATATTTAATTTTTTTTTTAATTTTTTTTTTTTTGGGGGGAGGGGGTAAATTTCATATGCAGAATTTGTTATTTGAAAATACCCAATGTAAACAAGCTTCTGGATATATAGTAACTAGCAATACCAGTATTTCGAGGTGTTAAGCCACAACAAAGCCGCAAGGCTGTGATACAAATTGCTTTGCCCCAAACTACAGTGGGTTCGATTTCTGTTCTTCGCGCAACCATATATCGAATGACTTTCTTGACGATGATTATCTGAATTTCATCCTGATAGATAGTATTATTTCAGTAGAAGGAGCATGACATAAAATGTGTTGCATGTATACAGATGAAGCTTTATTAGCGACCACCTCTATCAAGCGGTCAACCTGCATTTAGCGGCCAGTTTTGATATTTTGTTATATGTTTAACCTTCACTTAGCGGCCACCTCTGCTAAACGGTCACTTATTCTTGTTCCCTTGACTGACCGCTTAAGGCAGGTTTGACTGTATTATCATATCATTCATGATGTTGCTTTACTGAAAACCCATTTATATAATAAAAACAATGAATAAAAAACTATAACAAAAGATTACACAAGCACAGAAAAATAATCAATCGATATTCCTCTATGTTATGGCTAGTGTAACATAGAGCGGGTTGAAAATCACCATCACAAACATGTTAATAGAAAATGAATTATCTGAGAATATTATAGAATAATATTTATATTTTAGATTAAAAAGGAATTAGTTATACATCAAACATTGTATATTCATATATTACTGAACTAAAATAATGTATATGTACATACTTCAATCAAAGTGAATTTAAAAAGGTATGCCTTTTTAACCAAATAATCAATAGTTGTTGACAAAAGATTCTAATTTACAAATAAAAGAAATAAAAGAAAAAAAATTTTGTTTTTAAAAAATTTTTTCCCCGAAATCTTCACAATTTTGCGTGGAAGCCCATTGCTGTAAATGTAAGTTATGGAAGCCAAGGTGTAGATTTAATTAACATTTAAAGTGCATTCTTTTTTATTAAAGTATACCTTCCAATATTGACATTTGACAGGCAAAAGATTTTGGAATATTTGTCTCATAACGACGGCAAAACTTATATGATACTCAGATGTCCTTTGCTTATGTCTGAGTCTCTTGCATCTTGTTAAAATAAAGATTGCTTATTTCTTCGTAGAGAATGCTTGATCGTCAGGGAAACATATCACTTTAAACTTTTACTGACAGTACAGTTCATGCATTGACTTCAATGTTTGTCAAGAATAATTCATATCCAACTATCTTCATAAATAATTAATTACAATAAATATAAGAACGGGTCTGAATTTTTTGTCAAAGGGGTTTATTTTTCATACACATCTAATGAGCAAACCCGTACGAGTAACATTTCGGGTGTTAGTGGTCCTTTTTATACAGTTTTACAACATCTCATGCTTCCAATATTTATATGGTTCCAATGTATCGTTTTGAAATCATTGCATGTTGTAGATTTGTTAATATGTAAGTAGAAGCAAAGCATGATCAGGGCATTCTAATGACGCTGGGTGCCTACGACATTATCTACGATATACACATATTTATATGCGATGATTTTGATGAATTTAGAATAACAGAAAGTATCAAAGGTGACAGGAATCTCCTAATATAAGTTTATCTATCTTTAGCAGCATGTTGACAGAATTGGGGAAATTTACGGAAAAGGGTCAAGTTGATTGACTTGGTATGGCAATGCCTTTAATCGCTTATGCTTAAGATCGTTTCGACGAAGAACATATGGAGTTTGTGCGCCAGGGGAAGCCGGGGGTGTCTGTCTGTTTCTAGGATGAGACATAGTCTCAAAGAAGTTCAATGAAATTTGACTAAACGTAGGGATTTTGCTTATTTCATTTTATACGTTCAATGTAATATCTCAGTGTAAAGAGTGAAGAAATGCTGAAATGAACAACTCACCGTGCATCAGGCGTATTCATATCAACATTTAACTGCATGTATGATTCCAATTCCAAGTAATATGATTTCTAGATGGTGATGATTCACTATAAGAAATAAGAATGGTTTCTTAGAGTGACTGTGATTTAAGTCAAATTACTGCAGCTTATACATGTTCTGTGATGTATATTATGATTGCTGCGTTTAGTTTACCTTAATTCTAAGTGTGACTATTTGTATTTTTCAAGACGATAATCCACTCAGTTGGCTAGCAAAATACTAAAACATTGTTTTTCCCCCTACAGCCCCGACACACTTGATAAAAATATTAAACACAGTATCTTTACTTTAGGTGTGTAATACTAAAATAAAAGAGAATAAAGTTATGCGGATGATCCTTTTTGCAACCATTGTATAAATTCAAACAATGTTGTATATTTATTTAAAACGCTATCATAAATAATGGAGGATGGTGTTAAAAGGAATCAGAAACAATTTAAAACATTCTAAAAGGATTATAAACATATTTATTAACGACGTATGGCCATATCTTTTGGTTCGACAGTTCAATAAGATTTTTTTCAAAGAATTTCTCGAAAGACGCCACCAAGGCACTGACATGGATGAAAGAAAATAACATAACCATTTTGACTCTCCCTAATAATCACAAAGGATCTTTAGTGCAGCACACTTTCATGGAAACCTTCAATCACTTCTCAGAATCACCATCATGTTACCTGGAAAGACAAAGTCGAAGAGGAGGATTTGTCGTTGCTCGAAACAGTTTTGAAAGTCGAACGCTTTTGAAACAGTGGTTGGGTTGTGCCCTCACTGAACAATGTATCAATCCCCCGGGTGCTTTTATGAGTTGTCCAGACTTGATAAAAAATTTAAGCGTGTCACATACGGGCCTGTGTCACAGATACGATCAGTCTGCCATTAGTATTATATGGTATAGAATGTACCCGAATTTGCCATTTAAACAACCTTCATGGATTAAGGTAATGAGAGGCCAAAGAGCACACTATTTTCCAGAACTGTAAGGAATCACATCTCCATTTTGTAAAGACTGATGTTGAATACAAACAACCACAATAACGCGCAATTTTGCGACAAAAATAAAATAATGTATCTGTGGTATTGTATCAAATGTTGAAAATATCAAATGAAGCATTCAAACCCATATATGTACAGTATATGCAATATAGTATAGTGCTGTATGCCTATTTGTTATGAAGCTATGTAAAACGTGTATTTTCAACCATATAGAATACATTATTGTTCCTTTTTTACGAAGAAGAAGATATTTCATATCAATATTTTAGAACACATAGGAATAATTATGCCATAGATAACAATATAATCTTATATTTATATGCTTCGAAATTTAATCTACAACCGTATATGAATCTAATTAAGAGATCGCATTTGAATAAAAAGAAAATATAAAGAGTAATGTGTGTTTGTAAATCATTTATCCCGTCGCTGATGTTCTGAAATTGAATTGAGCCAGGAAAATCCTGCTATTTCTTTTTTCTAGTGTTTATATATTATCATTTTGCCAACTTTGATTTCGAATTTGTAATATATTTCGAAAAAATGACCTTTTTTTAAATGAGTTACAAATCGTTACTGTACTTCGCTCTTCTTCGCACTTCTTTGACAGAATACACATCTTTCCTAATGCAGATTGTCTGGGCATTTTTCCTGTACTCTTAAATTTATGTTAACAGATTAACCTGTAATAGCGATCACCTGTGTTAAGTGCTCAATCTGTATTTCGCGGTTATTTTTTTATTACATAATATGCAGTTTATTTCATTTCATCCATCTCCGTTATTTTTCGTCATTTTTTTCTTATTTATCCGTGAGGAAATGAGTGTTGCTCTATTAAAAAGAAGATAGGGCGACCTCTTTCACCACTACGCGGTCTAGAAACAGGTAATTTTGAGCAAATTTTAAAGAACTATTTTAAAAATTATAACATTTGTATTTGTTAATGCAAACACAACAAGGAAGACATAAAGGTCCAAAGATAAATTCCATACTTACTGATAACTCCAGAAATAGTCGGAGACAAGGCAGTGCGTAATATAGATAAATTCCAAAAGTTACATACCGACTTGGCAAAAGGAACCAGGTTTCAATGTTACATATAACAAAGTGCGTGGTACTTAATTATTATCATAAGATATAAATCGATACTCACCAAATATGAGATTTAATCATCCAGCATACTAATTAAATCGTTGGTTCGATCCCCAGCCGCGACATACCAAAGTCGTAAAAAATAGTATTGTTATAGCTTCCTTGCTTGGCGCACATCACATACGGGTAGTTGCAGGACTGGTTTGCTCGGTGTCAGGATAATGTGACTGGGTGTGGTATCGGGCCACATGTCTACGGCGTGATACTGCATCTATATCTGTCTCAAGTAGACATCGTCTCCAAATGACTGAAATACTGTCGGTGGGACGTTAAACCCAAACAAATAAACTTATAAAATATGGAAAAAAGTTTTCTTTAGTGGGAATATGCATTTTTGAGAACCATACTCGTGTAGTGTGAATATATAATTTTGCGTCTGTGTTTTGACAATGTAATTCAAGTTCATTTCTAACGTACTAAAATGTGCTACAACGTCTAATTCTATGGACGCACGTATAATTACTTGATTTCTTACCACTGGGAAGGCGAGGACACTGGTTACATCCCCTCTTATTCTTGATTCACGTGTTCATAGATGTATAGTATCCGGTGTAAGACCATAAACTCTAATATATAGTCTAATTGGTCATTTAAATTGCAGCTGATACCTATCAACCCCATTCCATAAACTTGATGCCTAAATGTTCTGTGGGGCCTCCGTGGCCGAGAGGGTAAAGTCGGTGACTTTAGAACTCACTCAGCCCCTCACCGCGTGGTTCGAATCCCGGCAAGGTCATTCGGATTTTCATGTGAGGAAGCCTTCCAGCTAGCTTGCGGTAGGTCGGTGGTTCTACCCGGATGCCTCCGTGCATTCGGGGTCTTCCTCCACCTGTAAATAGCTGGACGTCGCTAGATGACTGAAATACTGTCGAAGCGACGGTAAACTCAAATAGTCGAAACGTACAGTCATTTTCGTTATTTCGCCTTTCGAGGCGAAAGGACGACAACACGAAATCTGCAACATTGTCGTTATTTCGCCTTTCGCGTTTCGGGGCAAAGACACGAAGACACGACAAACAAAGGGCGCCTACACGAAAGGTTTCGACCCGCGGACACGAAACATTCAAAAGCGAAACTTTTCGTCCTTTCGTTATTTCGCCTGACATGTTTCGTGCTGTCGTGTCTTCGCCCCGAAAGGCGACAGGCGAAATAACGACAATATGGCATGTTTTCGTTATTTCGCCTTTCGCGTTTCGGGGCGAAGACACGACAACACGAAATGGCAGAAATAAGCCACCATAGAAGATCGTTTTGCACTATGTTTCAATCCAAGTCTTGTTTTCATCTAGGGTTGCTGATTACTTTTATGTAAAGGGAAATAACTTTATTTACACGATTCAGAAGGTGGTTAGACGTGGTTTGTACTTTTATTGTATTTGTATTTTGAACTTGTATTTTGTATTTATATCTTTCGATTAGGACAACAGTAACATTGTCAAAACATAGACTTAAGATTATATGTGTACTCTTCACATTTCAGATATGCCTGGGCCTCCGTGGCCGAGAGGGTAAAGTCGGTGACTTTAACACTCACTCAGCCTCTCACCGCGTGGGTTCGAATCCTGACAGGGTCATTCGGATTTTCATGTGAAGAAGCCTACCAGCTAGCTTGCGGTAGGTCGGTGGTTCTACCCGGATGCATCCATGCATTCGGGGTCTTCCTCCTCCACCTGTAATTAGCTGGACGTCGCTATATGACTGAAATACTGTCGAAGCGACGGTAAACTCAAATAGTCTAGTCAAGTCAAGTCAGATATGTCTAGAACAAAACCATACTTATGGTTTACTTTTATTGATATGTGACGTGATAATATCACATATTTGATAACGTTTGATTGACATATGTACTGTACATACTATGTACCATTGAAATATCGTCCAAGCACCCCAGTTGGTCCTTTTACCGACATACCGTTCCAAGGCCATAACTTTTGGTATTGTTTTTCTATTTCATTTAGTGTTTTGTCATCGTGTTTTCCAAATACTTAAACCACAGCGCATCAAATCATGATTACTTGCTCTGTTACGTTAAGTATGTCCAATAAATCCTATACTCCATCTTTGCAGTTTTCTTCCTGCTGTCCCCTTTAACCTTTGTATAGGTATCTTCATTGCGCTGGCCTTTGTAGCGTGGAGGTGACATTTATATGTTTGCCCTCTTTCTGTATCTTCCTCCAAGGCTTTGTCGAAGTTGATTGCCAAGATAGTGTGTGTCGGGGGGATGTCTTTTTCAGGGTTGGCATATTGTGTGCCAACATATCTTGTTCTCTTTTCAGGCCATCTCGGATATTGCGGCATTCCTTGACGTTTCCTCTTGTAGTATTGAGGACCCACTCTCTTAGACGTATCTATACCTTAAGTATCTTTTTTTAATTCAAATCTAATGAATGCACAATTCCATTTAGAAAATAAGTTTTTTATTACATTCATATTAAGAAGAATGAACTGTCAAATGAATTGTCTCTTGTAGTGATATTGTGTCATTAGGCGGAAAAAAATTAATTGTTTTCACTCAGCTGAATTTTTTTATCTTTAACTTTTTTCTCTTTTTTACCTTTTTATTTTTAGAAGGAAGGTAAGAAAAAGGGTATTTTGAAACTGCAATAGCCCGAATGCTTAAAAAATAGGGTCGGTACAAAAATAGGGTCGGTCGATTTAGTGGAATCAAGTAACATTTTTTACGCCTTATGTACTTTTATACAAATTAACACTTAGTATGATATTTAAGATTGTATATTTTCAAACATCCTTTTTCCAATATTCTTGTGATGGTCAACTGAAAAAGCGTTATGTCAATCAAGAACCGCCGAGGTAAAACATTTACAAATTGATTAACATTACAAGTTAAAAAAGTATGAATAAATCCAGAAAATATTTTGTATATCAATTGAGACAGTTGATATATTTTACGCCCTAAACTATATCAGTCAGCTAGTTGTATATTTAACAAAATAAAGCTTAAAGTTTTGTCACTACATGCTTGTCAAAATGTCCAGTTAGTCAAGTATTAGGATTTTCTGTATAACTGATTAACTCATACGCCTCAGCCAATTAAGAACATGGACAATTCCTTTAAATGTACATTGTATAGGTACATTTTATACATTTTTTGGAGATATTAGAGACATAGCTATTTTGTAAGTCATTAAAAGGTCATAATCTGCATTTTCAAACAATACATCCTGGTAAATAGTCACTTTTTTGGGTTTTTTTTGGTTGGTTCCTCTTAAAACGTAACGGACGGACGGATAGCCTCCCAAAAAATATGTGAAATATTGTAAATATATGCGTGTTTTTGAAGGAATTTCGGTATTAATTTTGGCCACATTAACAGGTGTCACAACTCTACAGACCGGCAACTGTTATTCTATACTAGAATTGCAACATCCGGAGCTGGCTATAAATACAACATTACCACATATACAGTCGAATTGTTTCTCTTACGTTCGGTCTGGCGCAGTATTATAAAGTATATACATTATTTTGCATGTAATAAAGCAAATTCGATATCAGCTATGGTTTCACCAACAGCTACCATTACTCAACTGATCGGCAATTGTTATATAGCAAAACCTGCATCTTGCGTTATTTCACGTAACCGGTGCATGTGTCAGGGTAAACGTATGTTTCCTAGAAACTTCCGAAGATATTTTCCAAGAGTGACATGCTTCAAATATTTTATCTGTGATATAATGGCAATAATATTTTTTTCAGAAAACAACATAATTAGTCTATATAGGAAAATAAACGTTATTGAAAATAATTACAACTTCCTATTGGTTTGTTAAACATTATAAATTATATATGACGAATAATTTTATAATTTTCCTAGCATTTTTTATCTCGCCATTAACGAAGACACCTTTTCGTTATCTATCTTAATCCCCCCCCCTTTTTTTTTTTTTACTTTCGGACACTTTGTACAGGTCCGCGACAAACAACAATGTTGTTTGACATTATTTACCTTGTTTTACCTAAGTTATGGTCGATATGTATCACTAATGGTTTTAGGAATTATACTGTACACGTCTTATTTTGAGGAGTGTCCATACATTATTTCAGTGCTATGCCATCATTTATATCCATGTCATAATACACTAATGGTGACAGGCCTTTCTGCATTTAAGAAAAATGGTGACGTCATTCGTAAGTAGTGTTCTTTTTCTGACTGTCGGTTTTAGCAAAGACCAAAACCCAAAGATAAGCAACTCATATGAGCGTAAGAAGGAAATCGGCGCCACCGCGATATTGTGAGAAAAAGCCGGTGCACTTGTACTGATGTATCTACTGTACGGAGTTTTTTTCCGACGCCATTCGAAAGCATACGATGCTCATCTACAGCATAAGGTGCACGTGAAGAATATGGTAAACTTCAGCTGACTGTAACTGGTTGCATACGGAGAGGATACAAAGTAAAATAATGACTTTAAATCCGAGAGTAATCAATATAAGGTCTTAATGATTGATTAAGGACTAAAAAAGGGAAATATTTCAGGAAGGAAATAGTTCAATTAATGAAAAAGATAATCTTTACTAATATTTCGGCAAATATTTCCTATATGACGAAAATGTGAAAATAATGCTCCAGCGTTTATGTTTGTACTGTCGCAATATGTTTTAAAAGTATTTTTCCTCTTCATAAAGGCAATAATTTTGTAGGGAGTTTCTACATTTATTTACTAGTAAAAAATTGAGATCCCTTGCTTGACGCTCATCATATATTTAGGTATTTCAAGGAATGGTTTACCCGGTGTCAGAAATCTCGAAATGACCTAAATACTGTCAATGGGACGTTAGACCCAACAATCAAATAAATTAGCAATTATTTATTTTTATGAGATTATTTTCTATAACAAAACAAAAGTGTTCAAAATCATTAAAATTATCACATAGACGGGGCAATCCCCGCAACGTAAGTACATGTCTGTCAAAGGTTTTTTGTTGTTGTTGTTGTTTTTTAACCGCATGTCCATTTTAGTCCTTAAATTTGACAATGATGACTATACAATTGTCAAATCTAGTTTTTTTTTTTTTAGATATGCTTTTTTATGTGAGTAACGGTATTTTTTCTATAACAATGATTATCTTTATATTTTGAACAAGCGCTACGTTCGAATGCTTCGCAAGGGCCTTAGACTTATGGGGTCAAGGTCATTTGATGACGGTCAGGGTACCTGGCTGGTAGAGTTTATCAAGGTGCATGCACCTGTAAAGTTTAAAGGCTGTAGGTGGGAGGATTTCCGTGTTATGGTCCAGGTTAAGTTTTGTGACAGACAGACGTCAGACAAACAGACCAAAACAATATGCACCGATCTATCGATGCGGTGGAATAAAATAAATGTTAAAAGGACAAAGGAATAGAACAAAAAACACCATAGTTATATATTAGTTTAATATTATACAACCAGACAAAAATGACAAATCGTTGTATTGACCGGTGTTTTGCTATCGCTTAGTAACACAGACCTGGATTTTTCGCGGAATACACCTGTCCCGCTCTCGTTCTGGCACGAGAATATACGGTGTTTCGCCGAGTTTCTCATCTTTGGGTTTAGGTCTTTGGTTTTAGGGAACTGAAACGGGTAGTGTTAGGTCCTTTATGACATTAGGTTCTTAGTTGCAACTATAATCATACCACTAGAAAAAAAAAACACATGAACATCCTTATTTCATTTAATGTAAAAATAATTAAATTTACAAATTAATATCAGGCCTGTATGTCATATTTACAACACTTAAGGGCATATACTACAGTTTGTCAGTGCAATGATTCAAATATAGATTAATATATTTCGGATATCCAAATTTTCCGATATAAGCTGCAATCTATAAATAGAGACTGTGACGTCACTAGCTTGCACTAGTCTCTATACTAGACCGTAGGACTCACCCAAAAACTTCGAATTGTGCTTCCGCGCAAATAAATATGACCAAACGTTAGTAACATGAGCATGCTTGAATACTACTAAATGTGCCTTAATCATTGTCGACACATTATATTGTAATTTAAACACTTCTAGTGTAGATTGAACAATAAATATAAATAAGAATTACGACCCTACTCTCACTTTCACATGAATTTTTGAAAAACGTTTTCGTCTGTGTGTAATTTGCAGATAATTATTTTTCTCTCAAAATATAATATACAATGCAAATAACACTGTACAATGGCAAAATAAATTGACAATAACTTAATATCGTGTTAAATATTGTATTTACGTTACTTATCCATTTCAGTGCAATCTCCAACGCAGGAGATCTTGGTGGCGCAGCCATGTTTTACCCATGATTCTTTGAGCGCTTTTACACAGGTCATTCAGACTGGTGTTGACACATTGATATAAGCTGTCACAAATGTCAGTACAACTACGTTTAAAGCGTTGTTTCGCCAGTATAGGAGCGTCTGCTTGTATTTATCAAATTTCCCTTTTATTTATCAATTTTAATTTAATTAAGTCTGTTTAACAGCTTTTTAACTTTGTTTTCTTGTTTAGCTCTAGGCAATTATCACAGAAACAGCTGAGTATTTTCTTTAAAAGTTTAAAAAGAAATCTCTTAAAAAAAAGATATTCGGCGTAAGAAAAAAATAATAAATGAAAGTTAAAGTGTTACAATATAATATATTTGATATAATAATTCTGGCAAGTTTCAATGGTCTGTGGTTTTAAAATAATTCTTTAAAACGTATTTGTCGCTAAATTTATGAGATGTAGTATATTAGGAAGTGAAAATAGAAAAAAGGGATAAAAATGTAATATAGGCGAAACATAAAAATGTTCGTTCAGTGGGATTCGATCATGAGGCCTCTATGTTCAGCAGACGAGAACTTAACCAACTGTGGAAACGGAAGCTGATGTTATCGTAACGTGTCCGAGCGGTCTGAAAAACTATGGATATGTGAAACTAAATTTTCCTTGTGACTCTCCTGGTCATATGATTAGATAAATTAAAAGTTAAGCTATGAAATATATACAAGGCTTATTTACGAATGATTGTAACAATGGTTGAGTTCTATAATAATAAACGTTTGATTAATTTGCGAATAAAAGATAAAAAAAAAAACTGAATTTAACTTAATACTCAACACAAAATTATCCCAATAGCCTAAACGAAATTTAACAAGTAAGTTTGTTTTTTTCTATATATTCCACTCTGAGATTCAAAAAATCTCTTTAAACCCTAAATCCTAACTAGTTACACCACACCAGAAAGCGCAATGCTTTCTGGGTGCAGTAGTAACCTTACCAAAATACTTTTTTTTTTTTTTTACATCTTACCAGATAGCGTAAGACAGAAAGGAAGTGTTTTGAATGCATGTATAAACGGAATCATCTTTGGCCTTGAACAGACGCACAAATTTATATATTGTATGTGGAAGATTTATTATATTATATATTTATAACTTCCACTGGGATTAGAAAATAAAGGGAGGTAATTCAAAAAAATATTAGCACCGTGTAGACAAAACTAAAATAACAAAACTGAATCATATATCATATAAAAATTTAAACAATTATTCCAGCACCAATTAAGCCAAAAGATTATAATATAAAAGCCTTAAAAGGTTTCACTATATATGGCTTATGTTAGCTTATTCATACGCTGCGAGTTTGCGACTTTCAAATGCTTAGATTTTATGTTTGAATTTTTTCAACTGGGTGTTTTTATGCTTAAATATTAAGAATAATTTGTTATTTGCCAATTTTCAATCATTAAAAAAAATATGCACGCTGAAACTCCCTTTTTATGATTGAATAACCTTAAATAATTAATGCAAACCAATGCGACGAGTGTTTTTACGAACTCTTCGGTTGTTAACCAAGATTTCATTTGTTCAAGAAATAGGACAATATTCATTTCATACAGCTTACGCCTAAAACAAATGTTATGAAAGGGAGCTTATTCTCCCTTCTCTCCATTTTTCCTTTTCCTTTTTATTTCTTACTTGGACAAACATTAGTGGCATACGTGTCCTTCCGTAGTATTCCTTGACATCTATTTATATTTACACTTAACAAGTACTTTACATCGCGAGGCAAAGCGTAAACAGATGTGCATTATTTGCGCAAGAAAAGTCGTTGGCAATTTAAATCGCGTGGTCTTATTGTACAGTGCAGGGGACTATAAGTTTCTGTTTTTAAGCTGTATAGACCAAGGTCACAAAGAACAGGTAAAATGATACATACACATTTATTCTATAGAAAATGCAATTAGCATACATATTACAATTAGAGGTTCCTTATAAATTCTAATGCGAAATGATCGAACACCTTTTCGGCATTTTTTTCGTAGCATTTCAGAAATGAAGATAATTATGATGTGGGGTCATATAATTCTGTCTGTGTTGTTGCTGTTTTTTGGGGGTTTTTTTTCTAACAACGCACTCTTGTATCTTTCCATCTGGAGGCAAATCCTCTCTTACATGGTCGTCTATCTTATATGATTTTTATATGATTTTCCTCCAGCGTATTTTATTACAATGTTAATTTATTTAGCTTATATTTTACGAATATTTGTGTGTGTGTGTGTGTGTTGTTGTTTTTTGTGGGTTTTTTTTCCCATATGAGGCCAATTATTACTCTTTCTTTGTCCAACATATCATGAATGCCAAAGGAATATAATACCTAGTTATCTATATCGACAACGCTTTTTTATTGATATTAAAAGAATTTAGACATACTTATGATGTTTTCTTTCAAAGATCAGCGGGATTTGACTATGATTTTGGCGAATTAATGTTTAGAACGCACCTGAAATACTAGATATAATGATCTTGAACTCGAATTTTAATTGTAATATCTGAAAGAAAAGTTCGAGGATTTGCAACACAACACACACACACAACATATTAATTAAAGAAAATATATTTTTATAGTTTGAGCTGAATATTAATGCGGATATGAGGAAGGATGAAACAAAATTGTTCACAACATTTCAGTAACACTTGTGACCATCGTTTGCATCTGCAACAACCCGGCACCCGGATGAAATGCTGAAATCTACAATGTGGGATATTGTGATATTCGTCAATTATTGCCTCCACTAAATACTGTGTCAAAAATGAAAAGATTCTGCAAAGTCGAACTTTGTTTCGTTTTATTGATATTAACATGCGGATCAAAATCTTCTAAAATTATCAATCAACTCATGGGTTTTTGATGGGATAAAGCAAACCGATTGACAGTAGCACCGACTGACGATCTATTTCCTATATACCCCATAAACTCCCCTACTGTTCCACTATGCTAAAGATTTGCAAAGAATTCACAAATCATTACTAAACATTTGAAAATACAGAACAAAAGGGTTAACTCGATTACATGAATATTTTTTCAGGACAAAAGAAAATGGTACAACGATATTTCATTTGTTTTGCCGTGTTAGCAATAGTCGTAATAGTGGTTCAGCTAATAATCTATTTAAGTAAAGGTACGTTACCATTGTTACTGTGCAAATCAAGCGAATCAAGCAAATACACTAAACCGTATGCAACCGGTTGATTACAGTCAGCAGTAGTAGGGAGCGGACACTTGGGCGGATTTGCACCGAGGCACCGAGGCTCACGTGACCTCTGACGTAACAATGGGGTCAGTCACGCGTGACTGAACACAAACAATGGGGATGCTGCACCTAAGGATGAGTAGCATTCCAAGTAGGTCACGTGACCTCTGACGTAACAATAGGGTCAGTCACACGTGACTGAACAGGAACAATAGGGATGCTGCACCTAAGGATGAGTAACATTCCAAGCAGGTCACGTGACCCGATGACGTAACAATGGGGTCAGTCACGACTGAATACGAACAATAGGGAGGCTGCACCTAAGGATGAGTAACATTCCAAGTAGGGGTCATTGATCCCTTACATAACAATAATATATGATACACCCATATCTAGTTCCTATGAGGTCATCATGACAAACAATGAATGACACACCCCTATGTCATAACGAGGAGAGCTGTATTATATAACAACGTCTTCTATATAGAAACTACGTTTATTGAAATCAAAAGTATATTTGACTATTATATATTTTCATTCAAGCTACTCCCATACCTTTTTTTAAATTATTATTTGTTTATTTAATCCCGATAAAAGTACCTACATATCACAACTAAGTGTCCGAAATAAATTGACAGGCTTATTACAAATATACGCTATAGTATAATCAGCATGTTACCATAACCCATCCTACATTCTATCGGATGATAAGATAACAATGCCTTTTCAAAACCCTTTCATGAGTAAACACCGGGTCTTTGAAATACAATACTATACAAACTAGGGTATTAGTTACATTGTGAGCGTCAACCATGAAATCTATTAACGGAGCAAACGATAGGTCGGGGGTCGCGTGTCTAATAACACCGCGTTTCTTTCTTTCTCTCTCTCTCTCTCTCTCTCTCTCCTATCGAGATTTTTCCAATCTCTAACCCCTTCTTCGCTGTGGGTTCGAATCCCGTTCGAGACTTCGAATTTTCATGCGACGAAACTTTCCAGCCGGTTTGTGATAGATCGGGACCTTTTAGCCTTGTACAGAGGTCCTGCGGGGTCTTCCTCCCCTTGTAATTAGCTATACGTCACTGAAATACTGTCGAAGCGACGGTAAACATCAACACTTCAATCTCTAACTCAATGTTCATAACGAAATAAGTCAACAACATTTGATTAACTTAATTTTTTTTTTTTTTTTTTTTTTTTAACAATTAAATCTCATCTTTCAGCTGGTCGATTTCTGCTTGCAGCACTTGAAGCTGTCGCAAGCAGAGCTGGAGGTTTCCCTCGACGATCCGCAGGTTTCTTGAGATCTGTGCCTAAAAAAACAAAATAAAAAGATAATTAGAAACGTCCTACAGCAAATACACGATATAAGTTTTAATGATAAATTTAAAATGAATAATTGAAAATTGATATTTAATTTCTATCAGAGTATTAACATCCCCCCCCCAATTTAGCCTATGTTATTAAGATTAATTTCATATAATAAAATAACATGTACTCACAGTTCTCATTACTTCGGGACAATTAATGAACTACGTCATCGATTTCGCTATTGTCGCAGAAGCATTGAATGAGCGACGTTAAATAATGAGTATTGTCTCTTCGAATAATAACGTATTTTCTTTCTGAACAAGTAAACAACGCTATCCGGAATACCTCGCGCCGTATAACGGATACATTCCCACGCGTCGAGAGAAGATTCCTTAAAATTAAATCATTGCAGATGTATTGAAATTAATTAATGAGAACTGGTCACACGGGGGGGGGGGGGGGGGGGTTAATACTCTGATAGAAATTAAATATCAATTTTCAATTTTTCATTTTAAATTTATCATTAAAACTTATATCGTGTTTTTGCTGTAGGACGTTTCTAATTATCTTTTTATTTTGTTTTTATAGGCACAGATCTCAAGAAACCTGCGGATCGTCGAGGGAAACCTCCAGCTCTGCTTGCGACAGCTTCAAGTTCTGCAAGCAGAAATCGACCAGCTGAAAGATGAGATTTAATTGTTAAAAAAAATAATAATAATAAAAAAAAAAATAAGTTAATCAAATGTTGTTGACTTATTTCGTTATGAACATTGAGTTAGAGATTGAAGTGTTGATGTTTACCGTCGCTTCGACAGTATTTCAGTGACGTATAGCTAAATACAAGGGGAGGAAGACCCCGCAGGACCTCTGTACAAGGCTAAAAGGTCCCGATCTATCACAAACCGGCTGGAAAGTTTCGTCGCATGAAAAATTCGAAGTCTCGAACGGGATTCGAACCCACAGCGAAGAAAGGGTTAGAGATTGGAAAAATCTCGATAGGAGAGAGAGAGAGAGAGAGAGAGAGAGAGAGAAAGAAAGAAACGCGGTGTTATTAGAAACGCGACCCCCGACCTATCGTTTGCTCCGTTCATAGATTTCATGGTTGACGCTCACAATGTAACTAATACCCTAGTTTGTATAGTATTGTATTTCAAAGACCCGGTGTTTACTCATGAAAGGGTGTTGAAAGGGCATTGTCATCCGATAGAATGTAGGATGGGTTATGGTAACATGCTGATTATACTATAGCGTATATTTGTAATAAGCCTGTCAATTTATTTCGGACATTTAGTTGTGATATGTAGGTACTTTTATCGGGATTAAATAAACAAATAATAATTTTAAAAAAGGTATTGGAGTAGCTTGAATGAAAATATATAATAGTCAAATATACTTTGATTTCAATAAACGTAGTTTCTATATAGAAGACGTTGTTATATGATACAGCTCTCCTCGTTATGACATAGGGGTGTGTCATTCATTGTTTGTCATGATGACCTCATAGGAACTAGATATGGGTGTATCATATATTATTGTTATGTAAGGGATCAATGACCCCTACTTGGAATGTTACTCATCCTTAGGTGCAGCCTGGGTCACGTGACCTCTTGGAATGTTACTCATCCTTAGGTGCAGCTCCCTATTGTTCCTTTCAGTCGTGACTGACACTATTGTTACGTCAGAGGTCACGTGAACCTCGGTGCCTCGGTGCAAATCCGCCCAAGTGTCCGCTCCCTACTACTGTCAGCTATGGAGTTGCCTTAGGACCACTTACCATGCTGTTCACGTGCACAATATGCTGTACATATGTATACATGAACATCGTTGTTCATGATATTCAGACAGTTTCATAGCTGACTGTAAGCGTACGGTTGCATTCGGTTTGGCATACTGATCGCACGCCTGAGCAAAGTTAACCAACTAAAAGAGATACCGAAACTACCTCTATTCCAAGCTATTGTGTTAAAAGAAAAAGCTATGATATGATTTGAAAATGTACTTCAAGGAAGCATGCAGGTTTTTTTGCTCTGACTTCCCTGAGTGATGGTGATTCTCTTGTGACCATGAGTTTACAGTTCCACAGTAAACTAGCGTTATGAATAGTTTATGCATTTGTCACGCATCTTTACACACAGCAATAAAATAAGCATAATATAAAGGATATAGGTTATCAGGTATGGAATAGTAAGTAAATAAAAGATAATTCAAAACAATTTTGCCTTAGCCTTAAAGAATAATTGAAAAAAGTGATTTATAATTATATTCAATCAAGTTTTTCAAATGATGATTTTCAGCAAAATGTATATGTTATGTTATTTTTGTTTTGAATATAGAGAATATTATTTTTTTTAAATTCATAAGAATAAGGATAAGGGCGATAAGGTCAAGTGTTAACATACACGACTGCAAATTCGAAGGTTGTGGTTTTGAAAATTAAAATTAACAAATTTGCACGACCTTCCCAGGCACTATATAAGCCTACTGGTTCAAACCAGGAGCTGTCAAAATAGGTTAGCATTAGGTGTAAGAAGATGTTTCCCATTCGACTCAAAATGAATAATTTTAAACTTTATATTTAATCGGTAATGTTGATGTTAGTTATATAACATTATTTAACTTATGGTAAACTTATCCGGGGTTGTACTTTTAAGTATTATCAATACTAATCTCTTTTTAAATTGAATTTTGTGTAAGGAATTTTGCATAAAGTTACCCTTAGGTCAAACTTTATAAAACACAAGAAAGAGTTTTCTAACCGCAACTATGACTATTTGAATTGACTATTTGAGTTTACCGTCGCTCCAACAGTTTTTCAGTCATATAGCGACGTCCAGGTAATTACAATGGAGGAAGTCCACGAATGCACGGAGGCATCCGAGTAGAACCACCGACCTACCACAAGCCAGCTGGAAGGCTTCCTCACATGAAAATCCGAATGACCCTGCCGGGATTCGAACCCACAGGGTGAGGGTGTTCTTCTCTAACCTCTTCTAACCGCAATGTTTAAATCGAAATTTCAGGGTTGATAAAGTATCACCTTGAGTCATTTTAATGCACGTGGTTATTACGTCATTGATATTCTAAATTACGTGGTTTTTACGTCATTGAGAACTTAAACTTTTAATTTTGAGAGACTGTTCGCTGTCTAACGTCTTGACATTCAGAAGTTTTGCACACTGTGATGGAATTCTGTTGAGTCACGTGGTTATTATTTCATGGTTATTGAGGTAGAAATATTTATTTAATTATTTGAAATCGACAGTTAAAAAATACAGGAATGTCTTTTTCTTACAGTTTGCAAAATATCTGCATAATGTTAAATAAGCAAATGCTTGATTTCTATGATACAAGTTTCTGGCAATCTGAATTTTTTATGTCACTTGAATATGTCCATAGTTCAAGGACATGTTAGGTCGCATGATTATATCGTCACTAAAAAAATAAAAGTAAATTATTTTAAAGTTGACGAAGTAGATAGCAAAACAAGAATTTTGAATAATCGTTAAAAGTCGAATTTAGTTTACCATACCTTGCTGTACCTTAAGATGTGCAAACTATATTGGCAATACATGTTGTATATTCATGTATTTCGGATAAAGAATTATATATCAAAATACAGGTATTTAAAGTTGAAGCTGGTTGACAAAGATGCTGGTGTTCTTAAGCAGGAAATAGTGTTCTTTATAAATGGGGGATTGTGAGTATATCGGTGTATATCGGTGTATATCGGTGAATATCGATGTATATCGGTGTATATCGGTGAATGAACTTCATTTACTACATTGACGAGGGCTGAAAAGGGGATAAAATTCATTAGATGCAATAACCACGTTACTCAGATATATTTCCGAAACATATCCACTTCTTCTTCTGATTATCTCTACTGAAAATTTTATTCAAATTGCTTCAAGAAATATTAGCGTTAGAGCCCTAACAATCTTTGTTTGAAAATGTCGGGCTATCAGTTCTCGAGCCGTCAAATGACGTTCACATGACGTTAAAACCATTCGATAGACAACTCAAATATACTTTTTATACAATCTTAAGGATAACTGTTGATGTTATTGGTTTTAAAGTAAGAATTCATTTTAGATAATTACGTACATAATAATATTTCAGCATCAGAATTTAAAACTGCCAGTATTATGCATTACATTTATTTTACATGATATGTTAAAGCAATCGGAAACCGTAATTTTATTAATTATTTTTAAAAAATTATAATCGTAGTACTTGACCTGCTAATTCTTTCGTTTCTGAAGATCTAATTAGATGTACAAATCAAAGGATGCAACTCTAATCAATATCGAAAGGGTTCTTAATAATATTTGGTAGCAGTATTATTCAAATTAAATCATATATTAGTTATCTTATTTTAAGGTTATTTCGAGGACGGACTTTTTCAAGGTGGATTTGATCAATTCAAACATTCTCCGCGCAGTTTTGACACGTTTTCCTGTAACTTAACCCACGAGGAAGGGTTACGAAAATTAAGCAGTTTGACATTCAATGTACCTGTCGACCAGCTGGAACGTCTCGGACTGACCAAAGCACCGCCGAAAAATACACCGGATATACCGGTTGTTGTGACAGCGGCAGACACCTCTCATTACATGGAGTCCCAGGCTTTAATTAAAAACTTAGATGAAGTGGTCCGACCAGCATTTCCTGACCTTAAACTGGTATACTATGACCTTGGCCTTAAGTCTGACGAACGTAAACAGGTAAGTTAACATTGAATATCTGTTAGTTGTCGACTCCAAAGGTAAAGTGTGTTGTTTGAACAATGTTTGAACAATGTCTGAAGATAATAAACTCTGTATTTACAGGATTTATTAAACTTTATCAAAACAACAGTCATGTCTTCAACAAATATCACTAAGTTTCTATCCACAAAAGATTCACTTTCTGTTCTTATCATTTGATTTTTTCCATTAGACGGTTTTCAGCTTATTCAGATGTTCAACACTCGGCGCCGCTATGCTCTCGGTTACTTTCATCAAACATAATTTTCTGAATGTCATTCTGTGTTACAAAGCATCAAGAACATATCTTAAAACGTGTCATATAAATAGTATCAAATTTAAATGGTATTTCATAACTTTAAACATTTGTGTAATAAATACAATGCCACGAAAATTCTAAGGGATAACACAAACAGGGGGGAAACAGCTAATGTCCCTGCGTAACACAGAGAGGGCTGAAGATCACTATCACAAACAAGTAAAGTCAACCCTGTTTTAAGCAATCAGTAAAGGGATCAAGAGAAAATGACCGCTACACAGAGGTGGCTGCTGAATGAAGATTAAATATATAACAAATGGCTATAGTTAAGAAATATCAAAATTGACCGCTAAATGCAGGTTGCCCGCTAAATGCAGGTGGCCGCTTATACAGGTTCAAATGTTATTATGAATTTATTATCTGAATAGAGTTGTATCTACCTGTTAAATATTAAATTAAAAAAAAATAAAAAAACTTTTTGAAAGCGTTTCAATTCTAATTAACAGAGAAATTAAATAAAGGATTATTGCAAAATGGCTAAAATTATTTACAGCTCGAAAAATACTGCAACTGTACTGTGATGGATTTTCCGTTTGATGAATCGCCGCCGCACGTGAAAAACCTACACACGTATGCGTTCAAACCTATTATAGTAAATGTAAGTTGTGGTGGTCAAAGTGGATATTTAAATTGTGATGGTCGAGAGGGGGATTTAATTAAGTTGGGGATTTGAAGATGGGGATTTGATATATTGAGGTGGTCAAAATGAGGATTTTGCTAAGTTGCAGTGGTGCAAATTTGGATTTAATTAGATTAAGGTTGTCAAGATGGGGATTTTATTAAGTTGGGGTAGTCAAAATGAGGATTGAATTAAGTTTGAGTTGTCAAGATGAGGACTGAATTAAGTTTGAGTTGTCAAGATGGGGATTTTATTAAGTTGGGGTAATCTAAATGAGGATTTATTAAGTTGTAATAGTCAAAATGAGGATTGAATTAAGTTTGAGTTGTCAAGATGGGGATTGAATTAAGTTTGAGTTGTCAAGATGGGGATTGAATTAAGTTTGAGTTGTCAAGATGGGGATTGAATTAAGTTTGAGTTGTCAAGATGGGGATTGAATTAAGATGGGGCAGTCAAAATGGACATTCAATTAAGGTGTTAGATGAAGATGGGGATTTATTAAGTAGTGATTTAATTAAGTTGTCATGGTAAAATTTCGATTTAATTATGTCGGGGTTATCAAGAATGGATTAAATTTAGTGGTAGGATTAAATTTAGTTGGGGCTAAGAGGGATTAATTTAGTTGGGGGTAAGAGGGATTAATTTAGTTGGGGCTATCAAGAGGAGGATTAAATTCAGTTGGGGCGACAAGATTTGCATTAAATTTACTTGGGTGTCAAGAGGAGGATTAAATTTAGTTGGAGGGACAAGATGGGTATTAAAAGTTGGGGCTATCAAGAGGAGGATTAAATTTAGTTGGAGCGACAAGATTGGCATTAAATTTCGTTGGGGGGGCGAAGATGGGATTAAAGTTAGTTGGGGGTGTCAAGATGAGGATTATATTTAGTTGAGGGTGTCAAGATGGGATTTAAAATTAGTTGGGGATGTCAAGATGAGGATTAAATTTAGTTGGGGGGTCAAGATGAAGATCAAATTTAGTTGGGGGTGTCAATATGAGGATTAAGTTTAGGTGGGGCTGTCAAGATGAGGATTAAGTTTAGTTGGGGGTGTCAAGATGAAGATTAAATTTAGTTGGGGCTGTCAAGATGAGGATTAAATTTAGTTGGGGCTGTCAAGATGAGATTAATTTAGTTGGGGATGTATGGATTAAATTAGTTGGGTGTCAAGATGAGGATTAATATTTATTTGGGGGTGTCAAGAAGATAATGTGGGTTCAGTAGATTAAATTAGTTGGGGGTGTCAAGATGAAGATTAAATTATTGGTTAAGATATAGTGGGATGTCAAGATGAGGATTAAATTTAGTTGGGGGGTCAAGATGAAGATTAAATTTAGTTGGGGGTGTCAAGAATGAGGTTAATATTTAGTTGGGGTGTCAAGATGAGATTAATTTAGTTGGGTGTCAAGATGAGGATTAAAGTTTATTGGGCAGATAATTTGTTGGTAATGATTATTTGGTTAGGATAATTTGGCAGAATAATTGGGGGTAGATGATAATTTGTGTCAAGGATAATGTTGGGCAGATGATATTTATGGGTCATGGATAATAGTGGTTCAGAGAGAATAGTTGGGTAGTATAAATATGGCATGAATAATTATGGTTAGAGTATTTATGGTGTCATAGATTAATTTGGTGGATTTATGGTGTGTAATTGGAAATAAATTGTGCAGTAATTTTTTAAGATGAGATATTATGGGTCAGAGTAATAGTTGGTGCAGATTTGTTGGTAGATGATATTATGGGGCATGAGATAATTTGGTATAAAATATGGGTAATTTATGGGGGTCAGATGAGTTAAATTATGGGTGTTAGAAGAAATTAGTGGGGGTATTATGGTAAGATGAGGATATTATTGGTAAGATAATTGTGGTGCGGAATTAGTGGTGTCAGAGAAGTTAAGATATTTTGGGTCATGATTTTTAAGTTGAGTTTAATGGGATTATAGTTGGGTTCATGTGAGGATTAAATAGTTAGGGTTAAAGATGAGTTTATTGGGGTTAATATGGGATTTAATAGTATTGTTGGTCAGGATGATTAAATTAGTTGGGTGTCAAGATAGATTAATTTAGTTGGGGTGTCAAGATGAATTATTAGTTGGGTGTCAGATGAAGATTAATTTAGTTGGGGGTCAAGATGAGATTAAATTTGTGGGGGTCAAGATTAATTTATTGGGTGTCAAGATGAGATATAAATTAGTTTGGGTTCAAGTGAGATTAAATTTAGTTGGCTGTCAAGATAGGATTAATTTAGTTGGGGGTCAAGATGAGATTAATTTAGTTGGGGGTCAAGATGAGATTAAATTTGTGGTGTCAGAGATAATATTGGGTCAATGAAGATTAAATTTAGTTGGGGTGTCAAGATGAGATTATTTTTGGGGTGTCAAGATGAAGATAAATTTAGTTGGGGTGTCAAGAGAGATAATTTTGTTGGGTGTCAAGATGAGGATTAATTAGTTGGGGTCAAGATGAGATTAAATTTGTTGGGTCAAGATGAGGATTAAATTAGTTGGGTGTCAAGATGAATAAATTTAGTTGGGGTGTCAAATGGATTAAATTTAGTGGGGGTCAAGATGAGATTAAATTTAGTTGGGTGTCAAGATGGATTAATTTGTCAAGGTGAGGATTTAATTTAGTTAGGGCTGTCAAGATAAGGATTAAATTTAGTTGGGGGTGTCAAGATGGGATTTAAAATTAGTTGGGCTTGTCAAGGTGAGGATTAAATTTAGTTAGGGCTGTCAAGATGAGGATTAAATTTAGTTGGGGGGTCAAGATGAAGATTAAATTTAGTTGGGGTGTCAAGATGAAGATCAAATTTAGTTGGGGGTGTCAAGATGAGGATCAAATTTAGTTGGGGGGTCAAGATGAAGATTAAATTTAGTTGGGGGTGTTAAGATGAAGATTAAAATTAGTTTGGGATGTCAAGGTGAGGATTAAATTTAGTTAGGGCTGTCAAGATGAGGATTAAGTTTAGTTGGGGGGTCAAGATGAAGATTAAGTTTAGTTGGGGTGTCAAGATGGAGATTAAGTTTAGTTGGGGGTGTCAAGATGAAGATTAAATTTAGTTGGGGTGTCAAGATGAAGATTAAATTTAGTTGGGGGTGTCAAGATGAAGATCAAATTTAGTTAGGGTGTCAAGATGAAGATCAAATTTAGTTGGGGCTGTCAAGATGAGGATTAAGTTTAGTTGGGGGTGTCAAGATGAGGATTCAATTTAGTTAGGGCTGTCAAGATGAGGATTAAATTTAGTTGGGGGTGTCAAGATGAAGATCAAATTTAGTTGGGGCTGTCAAGATGAGGATTAAGTTTAGTTGGGGGTGTCAAGATGAAGATTAAATTTAGTTGGGGTGTCAAGATGAAGATCAAATTTAGTTGGGGCTGTCAAGATGAGGATTAAGTTTAGTTGGGGGTGTCAAGATGAAGATTAAATTTAGTTGGGGCTGTCAAGATGAGGATTAAATTTAGTTGGGGGTGTCAAGATGAAGATCAAATTTAGTTGGGGGTGTCAAGATGAGGATTAAATTTAGTTGGGGGTGTCACGATTAGGATTAAATTTAATTAAGGTGTCAATATTAAATTTAGGTGGGGGTGTCAAGTTGGAAATTAATTAATTATATTTAGTTGGGGGTGTTTTATTTGTGGTGTCAAAAGAAATTTTGGATGAGGATTAAATTTAGTTTAGGGTGCCAAGTTGGTAATTAAATTTAGTTGGGGGTGTCAAGATGGGAATTAAATTTAGTTGGGGTGTCAAGATGGGAATTCAATTTAGTTGGGGATGTCAAGATGGGAAATAAATTTAGTTGGGGTAGTCAAGAAGGGAATTCAATATAATTTGGAGTGTCAAGATGAGGATAAAATTTAGTTTAGGGTGTCAAGATGAAGATTAAATTTAGTTGAGGGTGTCAAGATGGGAATTAAATTTAGTTGGTTTGTCAAGATGAGGATTAAATTTAGTTTGGAGTGTCAAGATGGTAATTAAATTTATTTGGGGTAGTCAAAAAGGGAATTGAATATAATTGGGTTGTCAAGATGAGGATTAAATTTAGCTTGTGTTGTCAAGATAGAGATTAAATTAAGTTGGGGTGTCAAGATGGGAATTAAATTTAGATGGATTTGCCAAGCTGAGGAATTTAAAGGAAAATTTTTTAATTGGGGGGAAAAGGGGATTGATATACAGGACCAGGCAAATTTTAGCCATGTTCGAAACACCCTGAAGACTGAGGATATCATACTTGAGTGACGGACATCTGGGGTATTTCATATGTTTCGTCACCAAATATAGGATGAACTATTCGAATAAAATGTGTATGTGTCAAAGGTTATCTTTGGACTTATTTATAGCTTTAGACGTTCATTAAATCTCAGCCTTAACCATTGATATAACACTTATAATAAATGTATTTTGTTGTGTTATAGTCTATCTCGTTAAATTAAAACATGAAAACATTTGTATCTTCAAATTACCTAAAACAGAGAGAATATCAAACATAAAGAGGATAGAGTCATTTGCGTGATCTTTTGTACAGCCTTTGCATTAATTCAAATTATATCTTCAAGTTATCTTAAAAATAGAATATGTTGTTGAATAAAATCAAAGAGTCTAAGAAAGAATTCTAACCATTCGTGAATGACTTAAATATGAAACTTAATGTCATACAGTGCCAAAATACCTTCTAGTATGTTAATGCATACACCCTACCCGCTGCGTGTGAGACTCAGCAGAGATGTGCAATGATTTCAATGATTATGTGGTACACAATGGAAATTCAAAGACTTTCCTAATTTATTCAAAAGTAAATGTTAGGAAATACATATTCTATTCACAACTTTTAACGACGTACACTTTTTTTTTCAGAAAGTATTCACGATGTATGGCTATGTCCTTTGGGTGGACGCTTCAATAAGGTTTAAAGGAACGAACTTCTCTACAAAAGCCAACGAAGCACTGAAATGGATGAACGAAGAAAACGTTACCGTTTTTACCCTCCATAATTTTAAAGTAGGAGCTGTAGTGCAGCATACTTTTCTTGAAACCTTCAATTACCTTTCAGAATCACCATCCTGTTATCTTAAAAGGTATAGCCGAAAAGCAACACTTTTTCTTGTTCGAAATAGTTATGAAAGTAGAACGGTTCTGAAACAGTGGTTGGGTTGTGCCCTCACAGAAAATTGCATCAGTCCTCCGGGAGCTTTTTTGAGTTGCCCACACATGAAAGAAAATTTCAACGAGTCAGATACGGGGCTGTGTCACAGATACGACCAGTCTGCTCTTAGTATCATTTGGTACAGACTGTACCCGGATTTTCACTTTAAGAAACCTAATTGGATTAATATAAGGAGAGGCGACAAAGAACACTATTTTCCAAAACTTTAAGGAATCACATCTCCTTGTAAGAATACAAAAAAAAAACACAATAAAAGGCTTTTTGCGACAACAGGAGGTCAATATACTTGTGGTATTGTATCAAATGTTAATGAATATTCAAAACTTTATGGGGTGTGCATGCAATATAGCAGATATGTTGTATGCGTTATTGTTATGAAGCTATGTTTAAACGTATATTTATATGATTCGTAATTTAATTTTCTACTTTTTATCAACCTATTTAACCTATATCTGTTAAAGTTCGTTGTTGTTGGTTTCTTTCAATTTGATTCAAATTGTAAATTACGTGATAATATTTTTATTACGTCGCTGCTTTAAAAAAACCAACAATTGATACTCTTGTGTATTCTTCTGTTTTAATTTCATTCTGTCAATTTGATATCGAATCAGAATTATACCATTTTTCGGAATTTTTTTTACAGAATAAATATACATGGTTCCGAATTATGTACACCAGATCATCTTGACATTTAACTTGAACATTTTGGTATATTGGTATAATAAATTAAATAAATAAATAAGTGCATCTTATTCATCTCCGTCTTCTTTTCTTCTTCTACAGTTAAAAAGCTAAGGCTGCTAGGCAATCTTAAAGATAAGCGGTACTGATTACATTTAGAACGATACAAAACACTGATAATGCTAGACTTTCCCACTGTCATGCGATCCGTCACGAACGCTACGATTGGACATTCGTAGCTGATCGCCGGAATCTTTTGAAATTTCAGGTTCGGATACGCAAAGATGGGATTCGATACGTTCTGATACGATTGTTGCGCTTAGGTGCGATATGCTCACGACTGGTATTTTTCAAGCGGCACGATCTGGTCGCACGATCACATGCGTTTAGATAGGATCTTCCCGATCGAGTTTCGATCTGACGCGATCATCACTATCGGGGTTCCCGATTTGGTACGATCTGGAAGATCCTATCTAAACGCATGTGATCGTGCGACCAGATCGTGCCGCTTGAAAAATACCAGTCGTGAGCATATCGCACCTAAGCGCAACAATCGTATCAGAACGTATACCATGTAACATAAACATATATAATGTTTCTGGTTACATATCATATTATATACAATGCAGAAACAATTAAGTTTGCCAGCATTTAAATTTCATAGTTAACACCAGTAAATGTACATTGCAGATATTTAGATATTTAACATAATGAATAAATAATTCTGTACTAAAAAAAAGAATGATTGCGAAATGAGAGGTAAATTGGTTGTCTAATATCAAGAGAATGACATCAACCACTTTTGTTTTGAAATTCAGATTCAGTTTCTATAAATTTGTGTTAATATTTTTAAAAGAAATTGAATTTGATATAAAATATCTAATATCAAAAATATTGCAAATGATAAGTACATGTTTAATTTCAACAGAATGATTGCATGAAGGTAAATTGTTGTCAATATCAAGAGATGACACAACCACTTTTTTGAATTAGATTCAGTTTCATAAACTTCTGTGTATATTTTTATATAGAACATGTATTTGATATAACAAATATCTAATCATATAATATTGCAATAGATATGACATGATACTAACTATCATACCAGTCTTCGTAATGTCCATAAAGACACTCGTATAAAGCCACTTTGTACATTATACCTTGGTCTAATCGTAGCTCGAATCGTGATTATCTTCGACCGATCGTGATAGACATGTTGACCACGGCCGTATCCTGTCACAACAGAGCGCATCAGTTTGTAATGACCTATCAGAACATATATGCTCGTCTACATTTCTTGTGAACGCAACTCCTCCTACGTTTCTGACCGTATCTTTTCAATACTTAATCAATGTCATTACTATGGCTAGATGTGCATGTAGCGGCCATTTTCTGGTTCATTGAGTTTTGCTAGAGTTATATCCCTTGAAACTTAGTTTCTGTAGGTGATTGATATGGCAGCCTTGTAAACGCAACTCCTCCTACGTTTCTGATCGTATTTTTTAAATACTTGGTCAATATCATTAATATAATGTCTAGATACGCATGAAGCGGACATTTTCTGGTTCATTGATTTTTGCAAGAGCTATTTCCCTTGAAACTTAGTCTCTGTAGCTGATTGATATTGCATCAGATTACAACCTCAGAAATATAAACAAACGAATCGTTGTGTGCGGAATGAAAATTACCAAACTAAAACTATTGAACTAATACTTAATACTTTATATAGGCAAATATCATTAAGATTTTCCCCTCGAAGTGATCTAGGGGTGCACCTGCACAACTTTTTTCTGAATTTCAAAATCCATCCACCAGTCTGTTCTTTTTAACAAATATGTCAATCAAGTCAAAAGTTAATATGCCAGTAACCTCAATCAGGGAAATTTCATCATGTCTGATATTGGCATTGTCAACTAAATACAAACATATTCTGTGATGTCATTCCATAAGATAAGTGGCATGATATATTCTCCTGGTACGTGGTGAACTGGTCTTATGTGCAGAACACTAAAGAAGAGAAACCGGTTGCAGTGGCCAAGGGGTTAGAGTATCTGCCCCAGAACCTGATACCCTATGCTCAAAATTGGGTGGCCTTTACTGAATGAGATTACTGCATGAGCTTACACATACCTCACTGATATTTGGCTGTTTACAGTGCCAACAAGAAGAACTAGGGTGCCCACTGAGTTTTGAAACTAGGGGTTACTATGCATTGCTGTTTTTTCGTTTTCAAACTTTGTACCCCTTTATACAGAGTCGTCTGCAGGAAGGTTTTTAATGATTACATGTAATTGTTAAAAAGCATGTTCTTTAAGGGGCAAATCCAAAAAAAGTGAATATGCAATATCCTTTAAATAATTGTCATTGGTGAGCATTTTTTTTTAAAGTGGTTCAAGTAGATATTCAATCTTTTAAGCTTCGGGCCTCAGGTTCGAATCCTGGAAAGGCTGCACTTTCTTCTCATTTGGCCATGTAACAGCATATTTGGGTAACCCTTCTCACAGATTCATATAAGCAGTCCTGTAGATCAGTCTGTTTCGTACTCACCCTGTAAATCTTGGTTTGAGTCCTGCTCTGGCTGCAGCTTTTACTCACCTGACTATATTTGTCATCAATTGTAGGGCCATTACAATATATCTCTTCTGTATGTTTCGCCCTTTGGTTTGTCAAGAACATAGCAATTTGTTCTGTTTGATGAGTTCTGCAGAAAATCAAAACATGCTAGTGAGTATGTAAAGGATTACACTGAGTCCCTGGACATGTAGACCCTAAAAACAGAATGTTAAATAAACAAATACATAAATGTAGATTGAGACAACAGGATAACATAAGATACAATAACATTGTTGTTTTGAATCAAACAACTGTAAATGATATAATTACATGTATGGATAAATTCCACAAATGCTCTTACAGAGAGAGATAGACAGACAGAGAGAAACCCGACAGAAACAAAGAGAAAGAAAGACAGAGAGAAACCCGACAGAAACAAAGAGAAAGAAAGAAAGAAAAATGTGACTATTTTCATAACAGAATGAGAGAGAGAGGGACTGGGAGAGAGATGCATCAAAAATAAGTTACGCTTTGCGTTTGAAAAAGTAACATAAAAATTAGTCTATTGAGGTCTGTTGAGAAAAATTGATTGTTTTTCTCCGAACGGAGAAAAGCGATCGTAGGGGGAAAATAGATATACTGTACTTGGTGTTCTTATTGAACATTAAGAAGGGTTTTTTCACTTAAGACAGAGACTTGAACTTGGTGTCGTCGATTATTTGCCTTAAGTTTTCACTAGCGTCTGCTGTGGCTGGGAATGGCGGGTTGACTCTGCTGGGCGGAAGCCTCCCCACGCATGCGTGGACCTTGCACATCTCTTGCTGGCGATGGTGACGTCAGGGTCAAAGGTCACCACACTCCTCCCCGTCCTAAAAAGGGACACATTCCTCGGAGGGATTGGACGCCGGCAGGATGGTAGCACGGGTGATGGCACCGCCTGGCCATAAATTGACCATATATTGTTCCTGGGTAGACCAGTACTTAGCCCCCAAAATTAAAACTTACCTCTGGCCATTCCCTAAGCTCACGACCCCGAAGTTGACCATTGGGCCGCGGTATTCTTTACGGGTTAAAGAGGTCGGGCCTTGTCGATTAACCATTCACTCCACCGTGCCCGGGTGTGTGTTGGGGGGGGGGGGGGGATGACGAGCGGGTTCTACAAATCCGATGGAGGGAAGGCTCTTACATGCCTAACACCTTCATGGTCCGATCCAGGTTGCAATGGCTGACGAAAGCCGATGGGAGCTAGGGTAGCATCTGGTGGTCTTCCGTGGAGAGCTTGTACATGGTCTGTAGACTCTCCACTGGTGGGGCTCCAGGATGAACAGAGTTAAAAGTACCCTCCAGTGTATCAGGGCTGTCACGTGATTTCCGCTCTGTTTGACAGAGAGGTCCTCAGGGACAGGTGAGCCTAGAGACTTGCAGAACTCCCGTCAAAGGTAGGGAGACTCATACTCTCTACTTAGCGGACGAGGCCACCAAAAGAACTTTACTGTCCTAGCAGCCATCGTGCTACCAGCCTCAGCGCACCAATCCGCCTGTGGACCATGTCGGGTCCTCCAAATTTTGTGTGGAAGATGACCGGTAGGTGGGCGTCATTAGAGTGAACAGACGACACGTCTCCCCTAAACCACTTACCGGGCACAACAGCCTCCTGACCGACTCCACCCGCTTTGCTGGGGGCTTGGAGCTGTGGATCCCGATTACACCCGCTTTGCTGGGGGCTTGGAGCTGTGGTTCCTCACGAGCGGCACCCTGCGTCTTCGTGAATGCCCCTGAGAGGAGCTGTTGGGCGGATCCTCACTGGGGATACCACGGCGACGGTGAGACTTCCTGTGTCTGTCCGAGAACTTCTAGGAAGTCTGGGAACTCCCGGACGAATACTTCTTACTTGAGCCCTTCGGTCGATTGTGCCCAACCTTTTCCCAGTGCTCAGGCTGGGGTCCAGACTTCAGTACATCCGAAAAGGACCCCCTCTTGGTGCTGGTCAGAGGGAGTTCCCGGTCTGTCTGGTCGGCCCAGGACAGGTCTTTTTCTGCGGACGAGCTTGGTGTCCCTTTCCCAGAGGATGCATTTTCGCTTAATGCCTGCATCCTCCTTGATGTGCTAGATGGAAGGGTCCATATCCAGGCAAATGTCCCGGCTGGGGCCGCTAGGATGTTCGCTGAACCTCACTGTGCCAGTCCTTGGCTTGGGTAGGGCTGACACGTTCTCCGAGATCCACGAATTGCTGTGGAACTGCAAAGTGTCTAACTCCTTGGCTAGAGTACCTAGACACTGGGACTTTCCAAGTGCCATCTGGTCCATTAGAACGCAAGTGGCCTCATCTGGATCCCGTGCCCCGGTTACTAGCTGGGCTAATTCCAGGGGTTGTCATAATCGTCTCTCCCTGGTTTACCTTTCAACGACCTTCAGGGGCGAGGCTATCGTCCAGTAACCTGAAACACATGCACAGATCCGCCGGCGGCAGTCACTAAGTTGTTGTTTTTTATCAATATCCAGGGCATCTGTAGGGGTTACGTTCACACAATAGCCATAGTACCACTCCAGGCAAAAATCGCATTTGATCATGAAGCGCTGTTGCCAAGGTTTTCGGCAAGAGCAATATACTCGATTATCCCCCCGGGACGGCTTGACAGCCTCCCAGGGTTCTGTTTCTAATGGAAAATCCACTGGGGGATATCCCGGTCCCTACAAAGCTTTAGGCGGTCATGATTTGCCACAATACAGAGTTTCTCAGTTTATCCCGAAACAAATAGGATGATAGTTTGGCAACAATCACCGCAGGACCCTTCCAGGGCGGGGACAGTTTTTTGCACTTATCTTTAAGCACAGCCGTATCAAGTAAGTAGAAAGGGTCACCTACCTGATAGTTCCTTTCTAAGATGCGCAAGTCATAATTCCACTTCATGCGTTGGGACGTGGTCTTCATGACCCGGCGGGCTGTTTCGTGAGCCCTCTCCATAGTGGAGGTGAGAGTCCTGGTGTACTCAATGGGGGATGAATAATTACTACGCTTGAGCGGGAACATCAAATCTGCTGGAGTACTTACCTTTCGGCCAAGCATTGGATGTTATTCCCGTAATCCGATTGACAGAAGCCCTGAAAGCTACTGCACTCTGCTGCAAATGAACATCCCAGTGTTTTTGAGATTTCCCCACAAAACGACGGACGGCGTTCATCAGTGTCCTGTTATAGCGCTCCACCTGTCTGTTTGAGGAGGGGCAGTCAGGGGTTATCCGAGTCTGTGAATTTCAAGAACTGGACACAACTCTGTGAACAGCTGGGATTTGAAGTTGCGGCCTTTATCAGAGAATATTTAGAGCGGCTCTAGCTGTCTCGTCCGTTGATTGGTTCGGGACCGGTATGCATTCTACCCACTTAGTGACCTGGTCCAATATCATGAGCACGTGTTCATTTCCTCTTGCTGATTTTGGTAAAAGAATCACCAGAAAGTCAATGTGAGCTCTTTCCATGGGCGACCCGGCCTGGTATTCCGTCATGGGACACGTCCCGTGGCGAGCAGTCTTCTTGTTCTGCAACGTTCAGCAACGTACGCAGCCACGTCTTTCCCCATTTCATACCATGTACACTTTCTTTTCATGCGGTCTCTGGTTCGAGCTTCTCCCTGGTGTCACGCAGAAGGAAGGTCAAGGCTCAGAACCAAGGTCTTCTCCCTAAGCCCCTTAAGCAATATCAGCCTCATTTCCTGGGAGTGATTGTATGTCTGGTAAAGTACTCCATCAACCAGAACTGAAAGTTCCTTTCTTTTTTTTCAAAAATACTGACACTGAAACTTAATATTTTTTATCAGTTAACATTTTGACCAGTACAGTATATAGGGGGCATCAAAATATGTAAACAAGTTGTTTTTGTTCTGTTTCAAGGTATGTTTCCAAGTGATTTTTTTAGAAAAGTAAAGAAATTCAAATTAATGTTATGGTATCCCTAAATTACAAAGGAAAAGAACTCCAAATGTTTAATAAGCTAAACAGTTTTGATAATTGCATTTTCTTTACGTTTCATCCACATTGCAGCGTGGTGTGCTAAAAGGAGAACAACTAAAACGAAGATTGGCATCTTTTGGGATTTGAACCAGCTGACGTAATTGGCAGTCGCAAACGAGCGGTAATTAAAAGGAATCTTCTCGATAGAGGGTTATTTATTTTCTATATCAGGTCTATGAAATTGCTCTGAAATGTTACCACAAAATGATACCTTATATGTTTTAATAAATGTTTCATTTAACATAGGAATGTATCTGCATGATGGTAACTAAGTAAAGTGTTTTGTTTTCTTCTATACTGGTTGAATATAAGATAAGATAATAAATCAAAACTGAAAATAATTCCTTTTAGTAGAGAAATGATTATTTTATAATATGGCTGATTTTCCATGTTTTTTTTTAATTTAAATTTGCAATATTCAATGATCTGCTGTGTGCCTAAACACTATTACAGGAGTTTCTCATCTCTGTTTAACATGTCCTTGATTGCACTTGTGCAAACACATAACCGCTAGGTTATCATGACAAGTATCCGTCTTGCAGTATTTAGCGTTTTTGTAATGTTTATATCATGTATCCGTCTTGTAGCAATATGACGTCGAATGAGAAATATGAAAACTATTATTTAAGGCTAAAATACCACTCAGGCTAGGTTTATATTACTGCAGCGTGCCCATGAACTAACTATTCTCTATATATCACCAGCTGTGTTCCTGCATTATACATTGTATTGTATTTCGAGTTTTTTTTTCTCTTTTTATACTTATCAGTCACCTGGTCTATACAGTAGCAATTTGTCGGTGCGTACACAATAAGGTGCATTCAAGTAAGCAAATAAATGCATGCAAGCACGTAATGCACACATGAACATACATATATACGTTTGTCTGTCTGTCTATGCATACCTACACATAAGTACACATAAAGGGTATTTCAATTACTAGTTGCCCCGGTGTCAGGATAATGTGACTGTGTGTGATATCATGTCACATGTCTATGGTGTGATACTGCAGTGTCGCTGTTTTCAAATGAATGGCATACTGTCTGTGGAACGTACAGCCTTGACACAAAGCTTAGTCCTACTAAACGATTTTTGCCTCAGGGATGTTCTCCCGTTGTCAACTGATGAGCCTCGGAAGGCGTCGGAAACATTTTCGGGGGCGTCGCGAGCCATGTGGAACCATCGGGAGGTCTAGGGAGAACTGTGAAAAAGTTCAATGTTTGAATTTCGCGATGTGTTCCCGACGTTTCGAGACCCATCTGGTATTTCTTTTCTATTTCCACATCGCCGATGAATTTCCTTTTTTTTTATTCTTTGCTGTTGGTGTTTCGTAGAAGAGAGTTACAAAAGAAACGGTAGAGGAGATGTGAAAGGTATAATATACCGTAGAATATAATAAATATATATGACTAAACGTAAATATGATAAAAACGTAGAATATAACTAATTACCGGGGTATAACTGATGATAACTGATAGTGACATATGAAGTCAAATTTTTTGGCCGCCGTGGCCGAGCGGTTACAGTCGTGGACTACAAATCTCTCAGCCCCTCACCGCTGTGGGTTCGAATCCCGGTAGGGACTTCGGGTTTTTCATGTGAGGAAGCCTTCCAGCTGGCTTGCGGTAGGTCGGTGGTTCTACCCGGGTTCCTCTGTGTACTCGGGGTCTTCCTCCACCTGCAATTAGCTGGACGTCGCTATATGATTGAAATACTATCGCAGCGACGGTAAACCCCAATACAACAACAACAACAACAACTCAAATTTTATTTATCCACTTATAAGTTGTTCACAACTGTTTCAAATGTCATAAATGGGCATAAATAAATAATTTTTTCCTCATAACACGAACAAAAAACACACTTTCTTAAATAAGATGGCAAATCTAGATGATTTTTTCCTAGAACTATAAACAAAACTGAGTGTCCCTTATATTTCAATATTATCACCTTCAATCCAATCAAAGACCTAAAACCAAAAGATGCGCTATTCGTCGACATATCGTAACTTCTAGTAGCGAAGTCTCGTAAGTGCACGTTAGAACGAGAGTAATTATTCAACCCTAAAACACACTGGACCTTTAAATGTGTACGTATGTGTGATATTTTACTTTTACTCTATACTGACATCATTCATGAGTTTAGAAAAACGTATTGCACCAAAACTGGGCTACAAATAAAAAAGTTAAGTTTAAAATCCTCAGACTTGTTTCTTTAGTGACTACCATAATATTATTGCAAGAAAATGCATCCATGCTTCACAAAGTTGACATTAAATGCTGTTAAAATGATAAAAATGTATGAAAATAACGTCACTATTCGCGGTGGCGGCGAAATTATGTAAGATTTCCATTATGCTTATTTCAGGAGCGCATCTTTTGGTTTTAGGCCTTTGATCCAATGAATGTTTTCATCAATGCTCCTCCCCAGAAGAGGTGTTCAATCCTGACGGTCCAAAAATGCCTCAGCAGCCAAAATGGCATCATCGTCACTGTCAAAATGCATTGCCACTGCAGTTCTGGTTTTGGAAATAAATGAATATCAGGGGATTACTGGGGACAGGAGAGTGTATCGAAGTCCCGCTCAGTTGCTGCAGCTGCTACAGCTTGTGAGACACGGGGTGCATTGTCGTGAAACAAAAGGATATCTGTTTTGTATGGTAGCCATTTTAGGACATTTCATTCCTTTCTAGTTGGCGCGCGCGACATATCGGAACAGCGACAACAAGTTTCGTATTGAAGCGACGATATTCATAATATTGTCTTGTCGTGCGCGTGGTTTTACTTAAATGTCGCCGTTTCGTTCCGTTGCGCGCGCCAGTACGAAACTTTCAAAACTAAAACTTGTTCTTTCGTTCTCTCGTTTTCTGAAACTCATGCGCATTCCATACAGAAACGTGGAAACATTTGTTACATGTCTGATTATATTTTCCCACTATTAAACAAAGGATGTTTGTCTTATATCTTAAAGCAGAATGTCTCCAGATTCATGAAATGCAATAAAATAAAGCTTCATGATGACTAATATTACCAATAATTATTATTCCTCTTGTGAGATTAAGAAACCTTTGGAATGTTTTAGATTGTAGATATTATTAATATTTATGACGCTTGCCTATCCTTTTCTATAAAGGTATGTCTTGTCATGATTTTCTTCTATACAGATTTTAATACCCACCGCGGAGGAAAGTTTGACATTTGGTATCGCGAGATAGCAGTTTTCCGACGCAGCTCGAAGTAAACACAAAGCTACGTTTCTAGTTGGTCCCCGTGTCAGGATGGTCACCATGGTAGAGCTATGCCACGTGCATACCGCGTGTTATCGTGTTATAATGTGACATTACACTGACTCACGCGGAATAAAATAGCATATAGATGACTTGACTTGACTACTTGAGTTTACCGTCGCTTCGACAGTATTTCAGTCATATAGCGACGTCCAGCTAATTACAGGTTGAGGAAGACCCCCGAATGCACGGGTAGAACCACCGACCTACTGCAAGCCAGCTAGCACATGAAAATCCGAATGACCCTGCCGGGTTTCGAACCCACGCGGTCAGGGGATGAGTGAGTTCTAAAGTCAGCGACTTTACCCTCTCGGCCACGGAGGCCCCAGCAGATAAATAAATACAAAAAATATATATATATACGTGTGTCATGTGTGTAAAGCATTTCAAGACTACATAATGTATGGATAATTTTCAAACGTATACTTCTCGTAGAACGGCATTTCTGAAATTACAAAAGAAAAAAATAGAGGCTTTCTTTTTAGACTTGAGGTTGCCTCCCTTGGATTTAATTAATACAATCATTGCAGTTATCTCCTTTCACGCATTAATCAAACAGTTCCGTAACCATGTTGTCTTTCACGTGTCGGTTATGCAGAGAACCAGTTTGTTTTACCAAGTCCTCGTACGGGGTAAAAAACATTTTCCACATGTGACTTTATTGTCCGTGGAACCATATAAAAGAAATATGGAGCAACCACGATTATTATTGTATTACCATTATTAAAAAAAAAGATATTTGGCGTTGATGGGGTTAAAGCAATGGGGGTATAATGTACAACGTCCTTTTTCACCGCAATCGGTGGAGTAAACATTATTAAAATGAAACACACCGTACAGAGATGGTGAATCAGACGGTACTCTACTGCAGATGTTTATAAAGTTCGACCAGAAATAGGCCTCAATGTGCAGAGAAGTAATTTGATAAAACAAACATATTTCAAAGAAACAATAATTCAATCCGATTTCGTGAATACGGCGTATATTTTTTCAGCTATTTGTGCTGAGTGTATGCGTATCCTTTTTGCCTAAGTATAGGCCTTTTCTACCAATGAAAATTGTTCAAATATTCATTTGGTATTATCTTGCGTCATCATCCATATATAGATCAAACGTGAGGTTAGACAGCTACGCCGAAAAACAAGATTCGATATATATGTGAGCATATAAAGATATTCAACACATTTAATTGGCATCTGATAACCCTAACCCTTTCTTTAACTCGTATGCCTCAGTTTTAATAGAGTTGTTTAGGGACCTTGCATGCGAGCTCGGATAAGAATCGCATTAACATTAATACAAAAAAAAAGACGTGCTAAATTAAGGTCACCTTCACACCGGACCACGACTGCGCTATGCTCTTCACGACCTACACAACCCCATACAACGTAGCTCGGTCGCGGTTAAAATTGGAAAACCTCTTTTGCCGTGAAAGCAATTACAATCACGACACTATAACGCTCTAAGTATATGCAAATGCTATATGCCCCGTGCATCCCACACGTGTTGTACGCTTGCACCAAGCTACAGCTACGCTGTAGGCGCCACAATCGTACGACGCTCTTTCCACGTCTGCGCTACGTGCCCAGTATGGGCAGTCCTGCTTCATATCTAACGAAATCAAGCCACGCTGATGACACGGGCCCCACGACTGCGATACGTTGCTATCACGTTCCGCCCAGGATCTCGATACGCTGTCGCTATGATAATTAATCACCACGATCTCGCTACGCAGATTCTTAGCATGCACAAAACTCAGTTCGCTCTACCACGTTCTATCACGCTCAATGCCGACCCTGCTACGTCGTTACGTTCTCGAAACGCTCTCGAAGAAATCACCACGACTCTACGACGATCTTTCATGTTTTGGCTGAATTTTCGGAACGAAGCACGGTAGCGGTCCAGTGTGAAAGGGTTTAAGGCTCGAGATATTGTTGTATTTCAAAGAATTGCAACATCGAGGAATCGCTAGACAATTATATTCGAATTTTTTAGATACATGATCGGGAACTAGAAACTAGAATGGTCAAACATAGAATAAAACATTTAATATAATTTTCGTTACTATACAAAGTTTACAACATGATTTTAAAGACATAGAATGAAACGTGCATCGATAAAAAAGGGTTAAAAAACTAAATAATACATTAGTAAATTAAAAAAATGAATATTTGACTATATCATCAGTATCAATATTCAGAAATTAATTAATTGAAATTAATTAAGTTATCAGCATGTCTACATTCAGCATGATTTGCCTTTTTATTGTTTTTATTATTTATTTTAAACGTATTTATGGGCGGGGGTGAATTACCTAGATAACATCAGTTCTGAAATATAGATGAACTTTGTCTAAATTGCTAGATCGTGCACTGATTTAGCTTACAGAACACTTAGGTGATATCATTACGCCCCACAACCAACGTATCAATGAACTTGCCTTGGAATATCAGTTTTAAAGGATTGTCCGATTATTAATTCTTAAAGAGTAAATTTTATATGAAAATACAAAAAGGAGAAAATGAGAAAACCAATCGTGTTATTAAAATGAGGTAACAGCAGAAAAAGGTGCATGTCAAAATGAAATTGAATTTAAAAGAAAAATGGGGAATAGATATATACCATCAGTAGCGCATTGGAACGGTCAGTCGGAAAAAGGACCGATTTGGGTGCATAAACCAGGTTTAA
>CM037792.1:22296259-22346259 GCA_021229015.1 Solen grandis | reverse complement strand
ATGGGCCCAAATCTCTGTATCAGAAATGTCACCGCGAAATGCTTCATACATTACTACGTCAATAAACGAAAACAAAGATTAAGACACACGGTTTAATAAAACATTATACATATAACACATGATTTATCTTCTAAATGTGAATTTTGCATCTTAAATAATATACATACATATACGTGTTTTGAAATGCACGAATAATATCTTGATATGACATGGTGCGTACGCGTGTTTATGTGAGAGGAAATTAAAATATATCATTTTGATCAACTCAATTTAGTTCTATAAGAATATTACACAATTTCTAAGGCAATATGAAATACTCAAACTTACATACACTCAGCACAGTATACATAATATATTTGATTCTCACATTTATTGAGTTTACAAGATTGCAACAGAACGTGTTCATTGTGTTCGTCGATTTAAGACACTGCGGTGTTATGAAGGACTGTCCACATTGACCTCCCTTGGTTCTGTAATGTCCCGTCTGTCGCATGAGTTATCGGGCTCATCCCAAACCACTAAAGGAGGCCATCTTTTAATCAAATAAGACAATATAAAAGCCAGACCAAACTTAAAGAGGATCTCAATCTTTAGATGTTTTAGGCTGTAACCAAAGTATTTAAGAGAAGCGAACAGTGTTAACAGTTGTTGTCAGTGATCTAGGTTAAATATGTTTACGCCAATTTTAGGAACAGGTTCTTACAACCTGTACTCATCCTTGTAGATGGATCCTGGGTTGTACCAGTACTTTGCGCCTTGAAAGATCATGAAAATTCCTTGCTGCTGCTAACGGGGTTTGAACCCACAACCTTCTGATCGGCAGGCATGTACCTTGTTGTTTATCGTCGCTGCAATAGCATTGCAGTCGTTATACGGCGACGTCCAGCTTCCTGCACGTGGAGAAGACTCCATATGTTATGACGTATAGACCATTTCACCAGGGATTCGGCAATACTCGGTCTTATTTGCTGATTTAAACTGACCAATCAGTGACTGGAAAATAATCTCAAATGTATGTTTATTTCCCATTGAACAATGTCTGAAATTAGACACCAGGATATAGATTAGGTGTTCGGGGAGTGCTCGTTGATTCACGTAGGTTTACATCTTATTTCGAAATTTCGAAGTGAAATGATCTACATATATAACCAAATAGACATCCGGGCAGAACCACCGACATTCCGCAAGCCATTTGGGAGGCGTCCATACCAGAAAAGTCCGAGTACTTGAACAAACAGAATAAATCCAAAACCTGCTAAATGAGTTAATCGCAGGTTGGCCTGATTTACAAAGGTCATGATCATGTTCTTGATAACTCTCATGTGGAGATGATTTAACTATAAAGTGTCCTCATTTGAATTCTACCAACAATATTTCAACATTGGGTAAGTTTGGTTGGACTGGTGCCTGTTATATCAAAATAGTTTTTTGCAGAGTTCTCCTTCCACGAATTCTGAAAAGAAAATTGTAGTTCGAGGTTAGGACCAGTGAGTAGAGAAGTAGTAATATACCACTTGGTAGTAGTAATATACCACTTGGTAGTAGTAATATACCACTTGGTAGTAGTAATATACCACTTGGTAGTAGTAAAACAGTTTGATATACACTATAGATTTCAAACATTTCTTCTACGAAACAGATAGTTAGAATTAAATTTTCTTTTTTTCGTTTAGGGTAACCTCATAGATGTCGACCATAATTGCAAAATAAACTTGATCCATTAAAAAATGAGGCCCGTATATGGTCAGCTTGTTTCCTTATAGGGAATACTCTTTGGAGAAAATGTCGATTTTTTTCTTCTTTGAAACCAAAAGTCAGAATTTAATTTTTCGCACAAATTATCACCTTATAGACCATTTCACCAGAGGATCGGCAATATAATTTGCTGATTTAAACTGACCAATCAGTGACTGGGGAAAATCTCAAACGTATGCACAATGTGTAAAATTGTTCACCAGCATGTAGATTAGGTGTTCGGGAAGTGTTCGGGAAGTAATCGTTGTTTTACGTAGGTTTACGTTTCATTTTGGAGTTAAATGTCCTATAGCTCTCTGCCATTATTGATAAAATATAAAATTGATGACATATGAGATCGTCAGGGAAAATCTAGTTTCCGTATGAACTCTTTATGGATAATTCTTTTCCTCTGACACTCATGTTCAGGATTAATTCTTACATTTATGGTAACCCCGTGGTCCCATAACATAATTAGTGAAGCATTTCAGGAAGTCTCCATCCTCCAGATGATTGGCTGACTTCAGAGATCTTTGTATCTGAAACTTGAATCTGATTGCTGCTTGAGGTAACCAGGTAAAAGCAAGTGACTTGAATGGATTTAAACAAGCTTATGTACACTGGCGGTTTTATTTACTTATTCCTTTATTTATGAATCAAAAACATAAAAGACCCCAATTTGAGCAAAATTCAAATTAGTTTACCAAAATGATTAGTTCTACCTTCATTTCGTTAAAACTATTTTACGCGGTTTATTTTGACATAAATGTATTTTTTATTTAAAAAAAAATCTGTGTCATACTCTTTCTCTTCAGTTTATATTGTTTTCATTTTACTCTTACATTTCTTTTATATTGTCTAGCCTCGTTTTGATAGCATTTCAAAGTCCTTATTAAGCTTTAAAAGCTCATATACATGAAGTTAGTGCTAATACAAGCGAGTATTTAATGGATTGTTACTCTTCGCTAACCCCTTTGAATTGTTTCTATATTGCATGTACACCCTATAACAACAAACGTGATTTTTCGAGTATTTATGTCAAAGGATTTCTATAGACTTTTGAATTTTCCCATGCAATAACAGTCAAAATAAGGTCATGCTCGATTTAAAAAGAGGTAACCTCCAAACATGTAAAAATGTATACATTCTTCAAAGACCCGATATATCACCTTGCCGCAAACTTCACTCACCTGAAATCAACATGGCGGCGGTTCCGTGATTCAAACTATTGTGTTACGTAATGTATTGCATTGTTAACCCACCTGCTGGGATATGAAACTTACTGCTATTTGTCATACACAGGACGGTTATGGGTATAGTATACTACACCTGTTTAACTTTATAGATAACTGCTTTTAAAGTTTACGAATCCGAATACGGTCCTTCATTTCATGAGATTTTCATTACAGTTTTCGATATTTTGGAGGCGTTTTTCACACTTAAAACATTTTTAATTTCATGAGCATATCTAGAAGATAAGACATACCACAGATATTTGACACAAACTTCAATAAATGTCAGTTATGGATATAATAAAGAGTTAAAACTATATGTAATTCATTAGGTATAGACATATTGTGTCAAGTTGTTTCAAGTGAGACCTTTCTGTTTTTAGTTATATATTTAACCAAGACCAATGGGAAATTTTAAGTGTTCTGCATAGCTCATAGGGAACTGATTTTATTATTGGACTGTAATTAACATATCAGATTACTCCAGTACAATATCTTAATTAATGTGCTGAAATACCAAATGAATACATTTTAAGTTACCAGACCAATGTGGGTGTTTTTTTTTTTTTTCTTTTTTTTTTGAACATGTTTATGTTTTGGGATAATTCAAATATTGTCGAATATTAAGTGAACATAATATACAGGCTAGTTTATCTCACATGCTCAATAAATTTAAAAAGCATTACACTTTGAAAACCTCTGAAATCAAAAATTGACGTGAAGTGTTGATGTTTTATGCATTGACGTAAATCATAATAGTCTTTTATGTTTTGTGTTTTCCATCACCGCGACAATATTTAAAAGTCACATAGTAACGTCAAACACGATACAGTTGGGGAGAAGACCCCGAAAGCACAATTGCACCCGGCTAGAACTACCGACTTATAAAAGGCTCCCGCGCACAGAAATACCGAGTGACTAGACTGGAATTCAAACCCACATGACACTGTGTTTTTAATAAGATACCCTGAAAAAAATAACGAAATAGACATAAAAACGATTCTGCCTTATTGATAGCTTCTAGGTAATCTCACTCAAAACCCGTTTCCCCTTTGAATAGCATCTAATCCTTTTCGTATACACTTGCATTTTGCATTAACCCTTTCCCTCATATAGACTCATTTTGACGCACTCAGTAGGTACCACATAAAGCCTGATCTGCAGAAAACCACAGTTAAACCTTACCAAATTCAATTATAAAGTCCTCATTTCCAGACTACTGAGGAGCAGCGAACAGCATAAAACCTGATCAGCCTGCGAGTTACTCGCAGGCTGATCTGGTTTTATGTTGTTCGTATAGGTCTTTTCATGGTTTCCTCTATGGGGGAAAGGGTTAAATAATTTTCAATTATTCTACAAACAAAACATGTTTAAAGCATCTCATATGAACTATATTTTCCTTTAACCTACACAGTAAAAAGGTTGTCAGACCTGTTTCAGGCGGTTAGTTAGAGGGGAAAGAGTGACCGTTTCGTGAAGGTGACCGCTAAGTGGATGTCTATTATAAACATTCTTTTTTTTTTAAAGAATAATGTTTTATGTCACAAGTATGTTGGCTGGTCCAATGATCCAAAACACATTTAACTTCTTTTCTTTTCTTTTTTCCAGGTTTCTGCATGTTACAGGTGACAGCTAATAAAGGCATTACTGTGGTCCATTTAATTTACCGTGTTTAATAAAGAGAATATGAGACTGAAAAACTTGACTTCTACCTAGTAACCAAACCTTTTTTGGTACACTTAAAAAATGAACGGAATGAAAATTTGATGCATCGATTTTTTACTCGTAAATCTTAAAGGGAGATAATAAATGACTCGTCTGATTATCCCGGGATAGTCAATTTAAATAAAAGTAAACCCATAAATTTAACAAAGATAAACAGGATAAGGTGCAATATTTGAACAAATATATCCTGTTTACATACACTGCAGCCCTATAAAATCCAAAGTAAAGATAAATGTACTGTAGATAAATAAAGTAAGGTAAAACAACTTATTTCTTATTTGCTGTGTAAAATCTATCACGATACATTCCATACATTTCCATTAGCCGTAATTATAGTCTTTACATATCACTTATAAAAATCGCGGTTTACTATACAGTTACCTCTGTGTAGACAGACTTGCGTACCTAGCAGCCAGTCTGTTTTAAGTAACACCATCACACTTCTTTATCAGTTTTACATTTATCGGCCACCACGATTTGATACTAGTATTTGAAAGATCATTATAAACCAAACAGTTTAATTTGTAGCGGCCGAAACAATGTGATATTTAAAACCACCATCGTAAACCAATCGGTTCTATATTTAGCGACCACAACAATGTGATATTTGAAACCACCATGTATCGGTACTGTATTTAGCGTCCACCACCATGTGATATTTGAAACCACCATCGCAAACCAATCGGTTCTATATTTAGCGTCCACCACCCTATGATATTTAAAGCCACCATCGCAAACCAATCGGTTCTATATTTAGCGTCCACCACCCTATGATATTTGAAACCACCATCGTAAACCAATCGGTTCTATATTTAGCGTCCACCACCCTATGATATTTAAAGCCACCATCGCAAACCAATCGGTTCTATATTTAACGTCCACCACCCTATGATATTTAAAACCACCATCGTAAACCAATCGGTTCTGTATTTAGCGTCCACCACCCTATGATATTTAAAACCACCATCGTAAACCAATCGGTTCTGTATTTAGCGTCCACCACCCTATGATATTTAAAGCCACCATCGCAAACCAATCGGTTCTGTATTTAGCGTCCACCACCCTATGATATTTAAAGCCACCATCGCAAACCAATCGGTTCTATATTTAACGTCCACCACCCTATGATATTTAAAGCCATCGCAAACCAATCGGTTCTGTATTTAGCGTCCACCACCCTATGATATTTAAAAAGACCATTACACATGAATTAATTTTACACTCATTCGAATTTTGAAAAGAATATTAATCAGTTTTATATCTATATCTAAAAAAAGAACATCACACATTAGTTAATTCTTCATTTAAAAATCGTTTGTGCTAAGCGGCTATTTTTCTTCTTCAATTCACTGGTCGCTTAATCCAGCTTCAAATATTTTCCAGAAAAAAAAATGAATGTTTTGAAAAAAAATGAAAGTAAAATGAACCAACCCTCGTAATCTATTTTGCCGTCGTTATTTTTATCCACACTTTTAATGATGTCAGAGACTTCTTGCTCGGTGAAGCAGCTTCCCTTGGTAGACAAGGCCCACCTCAGTTCTTCGGCTGAGATGTATCCGTCCATGTCAGTGTCCAGGACCCTGAAGGCAGTCTTCATCCTCTCCTTCTCAAAATCGAGTTTGATCAGCCTCGTTCTCATAACGTCGAAATACTCTCCAAAATCTATGTAGCCGTCGGCTTAAAGCAAACCGAAAGTAGTACGTTTTAATTTTAGTGCTAAAACTGTTGTTGTTGTTGTTGTTGTTTTTATTATCATTATTCTCATTTAATGGTCATATTTATCATTATCATGATGATAATGTTGATGATGAAAAATATTATAGTTATTGTTATTATTATAAACACAAGAAGGCTTTTACTAGCCCCATCTTTCTCTCTGTCTGTCTGTCTCTCTCTCTGTGTCTCTCTCTCTCTCTCTCTCTGCCGTTCTGTAATTCTTTAACGTAATTTTACAAACATAGAAATTTAAAAAGTAAATTCTTGCCTCCTTTCATTTGATTTAGAAATTATTCTTAACAAATTACATAAATCACATTCGAAGGTACATGATAAATGGCAGCGCTATATAACTTACATCACTCCATCCGAAAGACGATTTGTATGTTTTCACTTGTCCAAAATTGTAGAATTTTTTTATGATATAACTGTATTAGATTTTTAAAAGTAGGCTTACAGTTGGTATCATGTTCCTTCAGTATCTGGTCCAGTTCCTCGTTGGTCGGGTTGAAGCCCGCCAGGCGGTACCCCCGGGCCAGCTCCCGTCTCGAGATCTTTCCGTCCCCATTCTCGTCCAGCGTTGAAAATGACTGCAGTATTGCTGAAATAAACAAGGAGGGTAAAGTCGTACACTGGTTATAAAAGATGATAGTCTTTTTCACGACTAGTCATAAAATATCATATTTTATTTCACGACCGGTCATTAAAGATAGTATTTTATTTCACGACCGGTCAATAAAGATAGTATTTTATTTCACAACCGGTCATAAAAGATTTTTTTTTTAAATATTTTATTTACAGAGTGGTCATAAAAGATAGTATTTTACTTACTTATGAAAGATAATAAATATCTTCACGACATATATTAGTTTATTTCACGACTGGTCAAAAAAAAATATCAGAGACTCTTCATAAAAGATATGTAATATCTTATTTCACGACTTTTCATAACACTCAGAGAGTATTTAATATTGCTGTATTTTTTTAATTGGTATTCTATTTTATTATTTTTGTGATAAATCTTATCTTATGTAATGTGAAATGTATTTATTAACTGAAAACTAGTGCAGAATTTTTTCTCAAACTTTGCAAGATTATAGAGAATCACACTAGAAACATTTATTTTATTTTTTTTGGAAAAAAATCAAGGACAGATAACTCAAGTTTATTTCCTGTCACTGTGTAAAGTTTTCAGAAATTCTGTGCGACAGATTGTATACTATAGTCGCATACGCGAAATTTTCTTCCTTTTTTCCAAGGAAACGCATCATGTTTTCGTGCTGAATAACATGTAATAGTGAAAATTCTGTTGGGTGGAATTGCTTTAAACTGAAAATGGAAATAGCGGAGGAAACTCAATTTCAAGAGCAGATAACTAAACAATAAAATGAAAACCCCTATTTTTTCCATATTTTTTCTAGTGTGATTCTCCATAAACATGCAAAGTTTTAGAAAATTCTCTACGCCAGTTTTAATTTTCTTTCTTTGTCTATGTAGTAAAATAATTATACTTAAAAAATGAATACTTAGGTATTTTATCAGGGAAACGGAATGAACACGCCCCTGATTACTCAAATATTATTTCGCGCTAATCAAATTTAGTAGCATTGTGGTTAGAAATTTTCACGAGGACTTAATTTTGCCATTTTCAAGAAATTGATAATTTTGCGAAAATTTATTCTCGCAATCAATTTTAAGCATGTACAATAAAATGATTTCAGTCGAAAGATTAAATACATATATTTAATTTCTCAAAACAATAAAACTTGCGAAATTCGCAACAAGGAAAAGTCTTTAAAATATCTACATATTCAAAATTGAAATATCAAACAAGAGGTATACTGACCTTTAACCTGGTCATCTTGTAATTCGGGGTCCTTCATCAGGCAACTGTCAACCTTCCTGGAAGTCATAAATGTGTAATACAAATAGTTATATCGTGTCCTGCGCTTCTGTTTGCTTGTTTGACTGCCCTTGTGCGACATTATTTTACAAAATTATCTTTCAACTCTAATCAGAGGGAGTCAATCAAGTGAAGGACAGCCATTGTTGGTTTAAGCAGTCCAGAAACCTCGAGTCCAAAGTCACTGAGTGAATATATCTCTCAAATATCCTAGAGATTGGTGATTAATAATAAAGGTACACACTTGTTTAATAGAAATTTCTTTTACACTCATAGACCTAGCCAGTCACCTTTACTATGTTTACTGTTTCGATATTTCAATAACAAATCCTGAATATTTTTTAGGTTTTCAGTCTTTTTTCCGTTTAATCCATGCACCATTTAAACGGTTGTCAAATATAATCCAATATTTTCAGTATTGATATTTTTCAATCCTGAGACTTTATAGTTTTAAATCCCTTTACTGTTGAATTAATGCACAATTTTAAATGTTGTTAAATATAATCTGGTATTTTTCAGTATGCTGCAAATAATAATTTTTGACCATTAATTATTTTCAATTGACATAATACTGAAAATTCAGAGTTTAATAAAAGCATCGAATATGCGATCACAATAAATATATTTATGTCCATTGGTATGCACTTAAAATGTCTTTCAAAAACTTAATACGGAACATGTGTTTTACAAAATACACTGATTCTATTCCTTTAAAATACAAATATTACTAGTCTATTTTAGTTTCTGCATGTCGTATGGTTCTTAACGGAGTCTTTGTTTCGTTTACAATTGTTGCCTTAAGTAAAGAGACAATCAGTCATTTATTACATATTTTAACAATGATTTGATGCAAAGCAATTCCGTGCACTTTTGACAATAAATAACATTATAGCGTTGCCCAGATATCCGACGTCGCATTATTTACGTCTGAAATTGGAATGTCAATACAAATAAATGACTCTCTGAGGTTGAACTTCTGTGCTTTGGCTTCATTGTAATTTAAAACAAGAAATCGATGTCACCTGTTGACAAGGCGAAGCAATCAGGCCTTCATCAACCGAAAAACATCCATTTATATCCGTTAACCTATTGACCAGTCGTAGTGATTCGGTGGATTAGCTATTGACTAAATGGCGGACGGTGGGTTTTTAGAGACCGCAGCGAGTTTATATAAGATTTCGAGTTGTAACGGAGCATCATTTAAATAGAGAGATATCTCGTCCTAATGCATAATGTCTGTTAGCTTTGTCTATTTTGGCCTTTACTTTGAATATGACAAAATTTGGCTATAAAAGAAATATAATTCAAATTTGTTTATGCTCTCTCTCTCTCTCTCTCTCTCTCTCCACAAAAACGCGCGTGCAAATTAGTATCTTAGCGAGGTATCCGATATGTGACTCATACCTCACTAGTGCGGTTTATACCTCTATCTGTATGTAGAGTGTGGTCATAGCGAGGTATATTTTACCGAGGTATGTTTTGGACACTGAAACTTATCATTATTTAAGCCCAAAAACCAAGCCAAACATAAACGTTACATACAAACAGGAACCCTACACCAAATCCTAACCCTTACCCTGGTTGAAGACAAATGTTTTATAATTAGACATTTGTTACGCAACTAGAGACATATGAATTTGTTTCCAAATGGCGTGATACCATGATGGAAATAGCTATAGGATTGGGAGCAGTAATTCACTGGTAAGGGTCCCGGGTTCGAGCCCCGCCATGGACACTGCTAATTTCCTTTCGCAAGAAATCTACTTCGCAAAAAAAAAAACTGTTAAGTCGGTGAACGTGCCCACGGCATGAAACTATGACTAAAAATGTCTTTTGACAAAACACTGATACAAATGACATGCCTCGTATGCTAGTAGGTCTACATGTTTTACCGACTAACCCTTGCAATCAAAAACTGAAATCCCAGTATAAATTATTAACGTATTAATTTGCACATCATTTTATTGAATGCACACCTTTTCCAGTCGACGTTGATTAGAATGGGGACCTGCCTGGATTCTAACGTCATCAATAGCAGAACAATGTCCTCAGTTCTAGGGTAGTATTGACTTCGGGATTTTATTACAATAGATGAAGGGGATTACGGATTAAAATACACATTGCTCCAATCCATCCCAGATTGTGCATCAATAACATAATCGGTTTATTACGGGGGTTTGCCCACGCTTTAAAATGTCTACATCGCATGTGGAAATTTCTAATATCATAACTTTTCGTTGGATATTTATTTTCGTTGTTTTACGTAGGGCTTTATCCACGAATTTTAACCCCCACTGAAAATCGTGCATTTAAAAGATTTCGCGTTTTCCGGAACATGAAGCCAATAATAAAACGCACTCACGTAACTCCATTGTGTACATTATATAATCAACGAAATTTAATATCAGCGAAATATAATGATATTACAGTAAGAAGTTGTTGCAGAGTTTACAAAAGCGGCCCATGACGCAGATTGTAGATTCAAATCGTTCGCAAATAATGCTTAATTGGCGCGTGGAACATGATCAACACAGTAAATTCTAAAAGGCTCAAAAGTACTCAATAGAATTGATGTACGGTCTATGAATGCTAGAAGTTTCTGCATGCAATCGAGGTGAAAGCGATGAATTCGAGAATCGATATGTTAATCGTATTTTTTATCCTTTATCGTGCGTCTAGATATAACTGGTAGATATGGGAGAGAAAGAGTGGAGAGAGATGAAAGAAAGTATGTGTATTGTAACTTTAAATGATTAAGAAGACGAGTATTATTTTGTATTCAAGTGTACATTATATAGTGACATGAGATTAAAATATATCAAAAATTTTTTTTGGAAATTTTTTTTATTTAGTTACATTTTTTATGTGAGTGTGAAAGGGTTTGATTAAATGCATGGTAGAACTGATCATGTGCATGTAATTCAGTGACAATTATGAATGTGTGTGCAAATGAGTGAGGGAGAGAACGAGTTAGTGAGTGATTGTATGGGTTAGTGCGTGTCAGAGTGAATGAATTCTGTTATGAGCTATAACGTTTGTCACGTGGTATATATTGTATAATTATAATGGTTGACGATGTATTTATTGTATAAGTCAAAAATGGTAATAAACTGATAAACTGATATAAAATGATTTGTTACACTTAATGCATCAACTCTAACAAAAAGAAAAAAAGGAAGAAAATAAATCGAAACTGTATTTTTACCAAACAAAAGAAATTAAATGATATGATTTTATGTGTTAGGGGAGGCAGATATTCTATCTAAATTCCATTTAGAAATGATAATGTTGCTAAATATGGCTTCAATATTAATTTACGTTATTATATATGTAAATGCAGTTTTTTCCAGAGGGAAATAATTCAGTCAACAATTAAAGTCACTTTCCACCAATATTTCGGCAATACTTGCCTATATCAAAAACAAAGAAAAACATGAATTTCAAAGCAAACAAATAATAATATGGCGGCTGAATTTTTTTTAGTTTTTTTTTTTAACAAAGGCAATTTAAGTTCTGCCGAAATATATGTTAAGAGTGCCTTAATTGTTTACGATCAATGTAGTCGACGATCCGACGATCGTTTTTGCAAAGTTGCCGGATTGTGGAAGGCTGGATTAATGGATTATATTGATATATCAATCTTCTACTCTGTGATGCTAGAGAATATTTCTATCTCCACATCCGGACACAAGAATGATATATGTATATATATCATGTCCTCAGAAATAAATTTTCTTTGTGTTCATATTCATTAAATATCAAAAAATGAATTGAATGTGAACTATCTTTGCCATTATTATTTTTTTATTTACAAATGCAATATATGCGATTTGTAAATAAACGTTGAGCATAACTTCTTACTGCTGCAATAGTAGTTATTTTGCTGTAATTGCTGTATCAGATATATTACCATGTTTGCAAAGCTTGATTTCTTAAACAGTTAAACATTCTTAATTACAGAAAAATGGGGGTCAGTTTCTGTATAACTCTAGCCACTCGGTCAGGAAGGTCTTCCGTTATATGCAGGACCAGCTGTGAATGTTGTGGATATACTACGGTATTGCATATACCAACTGACAAAACACTTTTGAAATACTTGAAATAACATCTTATAGGAAATAAGTAATCTTAAAGAATACCTACGCTGTAAATCGATATGGTTTTTAAATTATCCACTCCTTCGTATCGATGAATATTTAATCGTTATGCAACTTTAAATCTTTCGCGGTGTCATGACCTAGAAGAATTTCAACCTTAGATCGATTCAGTGTGGTCATTAAGGGCTGAGATTTGTTAATTCTCTAGACATTGGTAGAAGTTAAACAAATGAAATATGGGCAGTGGAATGTAATCAGTTCGTAGAAGGGAAATGTTGGGGAAAACTTGGCTTGATTATTTGTATAGCGACGTCCAGCTAAATTACAGATGGAGGAAGACCCCGAATGCACAGAGGCATCCGGGTAGAACCACCGACCTACCGCAAGCCAGCTGAATGGCTTCCTCACATGAAAATCCGAATGACCCTGCCGGGATTTGAACCCACGCGGTGAGGGGCTGAGTGAGTGTTAAAGTCAGCGACTATACCCTCTCGGCCAAAATCATTAGCGATTTATTTCAATAGAACATCTTACCGTGGTCAAAACAGATCGATCTATTTGACAAATTCAAGTGTTCTGCGAATTTAGGGGGACTTCTAAGTGGGATAGAACCTAATAGTATTAAGACATTTCTCAGACAATAGAAGCCTACACACGGTCGCTTCTGTAGAACTGTCCAGACTCTATCCTATACATTTATACTGTGTATTTGCATAGTTACACCCTAGCACACCAGCAAATCATCATCATCATCATCATCATCATCCACACGGTGAGATTCAATTCCAATCTCATCTCATGCGATATTTATTAAAAGAATATCACATAGGCAGTGAAAATATCTCCTGAGTCATCAAACCAATTTCTCTCCTTAATAAATCCACCGATTTATAATTCAAACGATTCATTTTTTCTTGTCGATTTACTTTCACTCAGCCAATCCCCGGACTGATTGTGGACCGATGCATTTACAGCTGTCAAATAAAATAAATCAATAGTGAGGTGCTTGTTTAAACAATTCTAACACCGAAACACTTTGTGTCCTTAACTGGTTTGGACATTGCCTTTTTATTTAAAGAATTACTAGTCACCATTTCTCCATGCTGAAGTCCAGTTTTGCTGCTATGTTTTGTTGGTATTATTTATTGTTTTGCTGTGTGTATGTGGGGGATTGTTTGATTTTTTTAATGGTCATAGGATCTTTTCTTTACTGTCTTTAAGTTTTGTTTTGGTGTGTATTTTTTAAGTGTTGTTTTTGGTGTTTTTTAATTTTTGTGTGTTTTTGTGTGTTTTTGGTGTGTTTTTTTGTGTGTTTTTTGGTGTGTATTTTGTATGATGTGTGTTTGGTGTGTATTTCTTGTATGACATTGTGTTGTTTTGGTGTGTATTTTAGTATGACTGTGTTGTTTTGGTGTGTATTTCTTGTATGACATTGTGTTGTTTTGGTGTGTATTTTAGTATGACTGTGTTGTTTTGGTGTGTATTTCTTGTATGACATTGTGTTATTTTGGTGTGTATTTTAGTATGACTGTGTTGTTTTGGTGTGTATTTCTTGTATGACATTGTGTTTTTTGGTGTGTATTTTAGTATGATGTGTTGTTTTGGTGTGTATTTTCTTGTATGACATTGTGTTATTTTGGTGTGTATTTTAGTATGACTGTGTTATTTTGGTGTGTATTTCTTGTATGACATTGTGTTGTTTTGGTGTGTATTTTAGTATGACTGTGTTATTTTGGTGTGTATTTCTTGTATGACATTGTGTTATTTTGGTGTGTATTTTAGTATGACTGTGTTATTTTGGTGTGTATTTCTTGTATGACATTGTGTTATTTTGGTGTGTATATTAGTATGACTGTGTTATTTTGGTGTGTATTTCTTGTATGACATTGTGTTGTTTTAGTGTGTATTTCTTGTATGACATTGTGTTGTTTTGGTGTGTATTTCTTGTATGACATTGTGTTGTTTTGGTGTGTATTTCTTGTATGACATTGTGTTGTTTTGGTGTGTATTTCTTGTATGACATTGTGCTGTTTTTGGTGTGTATTTCTTGTATGACATTGTGTTGTTTTGGTGTGTATTTCTTGTATGACATTGTGTTGTTTTGGTGTGTATTTCTTGTATGACATTGTGTTGTTTTTGGTGTGTATTTCTTGTATGACATTGTGCTGTTTTTGGTGTGTATTTCTTGTATGACATTGTGTTGTTTTGGTGTGTATTTCTTGTATGACATTGTGTTTTGTGGTGTATTTCTTGTATGACATTGTGTTGTTTTTGGTGTGTATTTCTTGTATGACATTGTGTTGTTTTGGTGTGTATTTCTTGTATGACATTGTGTTGTTTTGGTGTGTATTTCTTGTATGACATTGTGTTGTTTTGGTGTGTATTTCTTGTATGACATTGTGTTATTTTGGTGTGTACTTTCTTGTATGACATTGTGTTGTTTTGGTGTGTATTTCTTGTATGACATTGTGTTGTTTTGGTGTGTATTTCTTGTATGACATTGTGTTGTTTTGGTGTGTATTTCTTGTATGACATTGTGTTGTTTTTGGTGTGTATTTCTTGTATGACATTGTGTTGTTTTGGTGTGTATTTCTTGTATGACATTATGTTGTTTTGGTGTGTACTTTCTTTTGTTGGTGTTGTATTTGGTGTATTATTATCTATTTATTTTTATTTTATTTATTTACTTGCTGTTGTGGTTTTTATTTTTATCTGTATAAATGAATACTTGTTCATTGTTTATTTCAAGCATCATTTCATTCATTTCAGGATGTTGATTACATGAGACAAATGTTGGGCATCATGCCTTAGTAAGTGGCCTGATAACACGCCCAGTTAAATTTACCTCCCAGCTCTATAAGCACCCTATCATGTTTTTTTTTTTTTTTTTTTTTTTTTTTTTTTTTTTTTTTTTTTTTTTAATTTTCAAGGGGAGGAAACTATTTTAGCAAATTGAATTTGATAGTTCACAGCCAGGGATAAACATAAAATTGTTTTCACTGTTTATAATGGCCCCGATGGTATGTGTGAAAATGAAATTTCAGGATCGGATTTTTTTAACGACACGGTACTCAGAACTCTGCTTTAAGGTAATCTATCCATTTTTAATTGTATCATGGTCCATCAAGTGATTGTGGGAATTGTATAGTAAACACAAGAATAACATAATAATTAAAGTCAATTGATGCTTACATCTGTGCTGAAGCCCTTTTTAAAACATCTGAATGACCATGACCGTTATTTAATAATGGATGGATTACCTTAAAAAGTTTATACATGTAGGTCGACAACGCAGGAACCGTTAAGATGGACTTAAAGTCGCTGTGCCTCTCCTATAGTTTAAATAAAATATAAAGAGGTTGAATCTTAGCTAAATAAATGGAATCAAAATATGTAAGGCATATACTTGTGTCAAGTCTTCGTTGTTGGTATTATAATATAAAATATAGTTTGCAATTCAACTGACAAAACAATCATGATATAAGCATTATAATCATCTTCATCATCATCACTATCATCAATGGCGTTACCACCATCATTGGTGGAGTCATAATCATTAACATCATCTCTATAATTATCAGCAGTAGCATCTACATCATCGCCGTCATCTTCGACGGCGTTATCGTCATTAGCAGCAAGAACATAATAATAATAATAATAATCATAATAATAATAATAATAATAATAAAAATTAATTTTAAACAAAAGAATTTACCTGTCAAATGTCGATTGTCTGCGTCCTTTTTGTGCCGACATTTTTCCGGAAAGAAACTGTCTGTCAATTTCTGAAATCGACCTTTTAACCAAATTAGGCCTTCAGTTTTGCCACCTGAATTCTTAAAGTTCCACGAATGTCTACAACAGTTCGCCGTAGATTCTGCTAGCGTGCACACACAACTGGTCTGGAAATGCCAATACCTGGAACCTGCAATACTTTTTGCAACTAAAAAGTAGTATGTTGTGCAGGGGCTATCTGATCATTTGTACGGTCACAAAATTAATTTCTTTTTAATCTTTAAGCGCGTGTCATTAAAACGCTCCAGTATACATGGTATGTTTGTATAGTGTTATAGAAATGTAAAATATTTCTCTTTCTTGATTTAATTTTAAAAGGAAAATTGAAAACAACTTCATATATATCTGATATACCCCAGTATTTTTGTATTTTTCAAAAAAGTATAATAGCCTGTTAAACTATTAATTATCCAGTTTATCTTATAAAGTCATGAATATACATTCTCCTTAAGAAATCACGCCACCTTTAAATGTATTCAAAGTTTGTGAAACTATTTCATGAGTTTATCGATATTTCACTAAACACGGTCATTTACAGCTAGTCAACAGGTTTATAGCATGAAATGAGCGGCTAGACATGTCAATTTCACTAGTATTCCACGCCCACAAAATGTCAACGTTCTAATCCGGGGTTAACCTGATTGAAATATAAATTGTGTCGATCGCAGTTTATTTTATAACAAGTGTTTGGGAAGGACAGAAGGACAGACTTCAAAAATCTTCTGAGAAAAGAAAATATACATTTGTGTTATCACCACTTAATCACCCTTTTTATTTAGGTCTTATTCTTTATTTACAAATAACAAAGATATATTAAAATTTTAGAAATTGCAAGATAAACACAAATTTAAAGCAAACTCTATGACATTTCGTTTCCACAAAATTAAATTTATTTCAAGAAATTATGTTTAAAAAAAAACGAATAAACATTTTGTATTTCTGCCTTTCTGAAATAAATTAAAAAGAAAATATTAAAATGGTCTCCTTACAGGATTACCGGTTCCGGTTGTCGGGTGGTTAGAGCGACCGCCTTGGGAGCGGATGGTCGTGGGTTCGATCCCCGGCCGCGACATACCAAAGTCGTTAAAATGATACTTGTACAGTTCCCTTACTTGGCGCTCAGGATAGTTCCAGGACTGGTTGGAACGATGTCGGGATACTGTGACTAGATGTGGTACTATATGCCACATGTTTACGTTGTGATACTGCAGTGGGGCAGACATATTATATCTGTCTCAAACAGACAATGTCATAGTCTGTAAATGGCTGATATACAGTCGTTGGGACATTAAACCCAAGAAACAATCAAACTACAAAGTGCTCTTTCAAATCTCCTCACGTGACTTATTTATATGTCTCAAACAAAAATCAAGTACCTTTATCTCTTGTCTTAAATAAACAAATTATCTGATTGCAATTAAGTCTGTATTTCGGTAACATTTTAAGCGGCTTAACACAATGAATTAGGCAATATGGATATACTCAATTCTGCATTGACCTTTAAATCATTTAAGCCATTTATTTCGTTTGACCAGACTGTAAACTCTTTACTTAAAATGCCTTACTTATTGCACTAATTATATCTGACAAATTCGTTTTTTTTCTTCCAATTAACAAATCCTTCTTAACCTTTAATAAGGAAAACGACATGGTGGTCGTTCAGATATCTGATTATCAAAAGTAAAAAAAAAAAAAAATGCGTATTTGTATCTTCTCCTTAACTGGACTACTGAGATAGGTTATTATTGCTATAGTAATAATAAACAATAGTATTATGTTCCAATGATAATACAAATTAGCAATAGCAATCATCATCCCCATCTTCATAACCCTCTTCTTTATTCTCTTTTTCTCCTTCTTCTCATCATCATTATCACATATTCTTCTTCATCTTAATCAATCATCATCATCATAATAATCTTCTTCTTCTTCTTCTTCTTCTTCTTCTTCTTAATTCTTCTTCTTCTTAATTCTTCTTCATCATCATTATCACCATATTCTTCTTCGTCTTAATTCATCATCATCGTCATCTTCTTCTTCTTCTTATTCTTCTTCTTCTTAATTCTTCTTCATCATCATCATCTTCTTCTTCTTCTTCATCTTCTTCTTCTTAATTCTTCTTCATCATCATTTTCATTCTCTTCATTCTCTTCTTCTTCATTATCAGTATCTCCTTCTTCCAGCGCCAATCACGCCTAATTCCACTAGACCCACACTGTCCCACCCTGCCTTCAGCATGTCCATAACAAATTCAAACAGCAGTTTACCTTAAGCCGCTTTTTGACTCTCAACATGACAATAATTCGATAATCTGTTCAACTCAAAACTATTGGTTCTCTTTTTAATCTGACAGCTGTACCTTATTTCCCACTAAAATATTTTCTGACCTTTTATTTATTCACCATGTAGCTTTATCGTACTCAAAGGGTTCGTAATCAAAACACCCTATCCCTATTCCTATATCATTTATTAATCCAAGCCTAAGCAATGCAGCTGCACAATCAATATTATTTCATTTACAATGTACCGGAACACGAATTTGCCGTTGTAATGAATGCTGTTGTATCGAGAGTTAACTGTAGTAATAAAAATATATCAGTGCCATTCAATTTCAATGAGTTTAAATTTGGACGCTTTTACCATGTTTCACAAATAACACAGTTCGACAAGTTGAACGATTTCTTTGTGATTTATATGTAATAAACACTATTTATATATAATAAACATGACTTATATGTAATAAACACGACTTTATATGTAATAAACATGACTTTATATGTAATAAACATGACTTTATATGTAATAAACACTACTTTATATGTAATAAACATGACTTTATATGTAATAAACATGACTTTATATGTAATAAACACGACCTTATATGTAATAAACATGACTTTATATGTAATAAACATGACTTTATATGTAATAAACATGACTATATGTAATAAATATGACTTTATATGTAATAAACATGACTTTATATGTAATAAACATGACTTTGTATGTAATAAATACGACTTTATATGTAATAAACATGACTTTATATGTAATAAATACGACTTTATATGTAATAAACACGACTTTATATGTAATAAACATGACTTTATATGTAATAAACACGACTTTATATGTAATAAACACGACTTTATATGTAATAAACATGACTTTATATGTAATAAACATGACTTTATATGTAATAAACATGACTTTATATGTAATAAACACGACTTTATATGTAATAAACACGACCTCATATGTAATAAACATGACTTCATGGGTAATAAACATGACTTTATGTGTAATAAGCATGACTTTATGTACAAATACCGTCGTTCAGGAATAGGTTATATGACTTTAAGAGAAATTACTGGAAAACAATCTCTCTCTCTCTTTCTCTCTCTCTCTCTCTCTCTCTCTCTCTCTCTTCGTAGAAATGTTTAAATAACAAGTGTACAAAATAGACGAAAATTATGTTGAAATGCTCTATAGTTTCCATTACATTTCACGCATGTACGAATTTTTGTCAGTGTTTATGGCTATGAATATGCATATTGCTATTTTCTGTCATTAAAGATATTGATATCTAGTGTTGGCATAATTTTTAAATTATGTACATTTCGCAAAGCATGGGATTAAAATTTCATCATTTTAGGTGTTAGGTAAAAGAACATTATTATTATCTTCTTCTTCTCATTCTTGTCTCTCATTCCTTACAACCTCCCTTCCTTATTCGCTCATCCCTACGCCAATACTATATATCCTAAATTCTTTATACTTCCATTTCCTAACCACTTTGTTCAATAAGATTTAATATTCAAAACCCAACTTATGATTTTATTATACGTTGCAACACTTAAACATATAATTTAGAATTTAAAAATTGCAACTATAAACTAGAAGTTGCAAGTAAACACCAGAGTCTCACTTTCTCCTGGGGTAAAATAGAAAGTGTTGATATCTACTCACTAAGATCAATCAAACAGCGCCAGTGAGGATCCCAAAGATAGAAATTAACTGAGGAATCAATTAATTTACTTGGGGTATAATTTTCGTCGATTTCGTGGATAAAACCACGAAAACTGTTCATTTAGTAGACTTCACGTGCAAAGCGCTAAGTACCGGTAACATTTAGTTAAATAGCACGAGATATCGCGCGCCGAAAGATATCATGACGTCATAAAATAAACGTCGTTTCCAAAATAAAATGGCGACTTTGTTTGCAAATCTGAACATTGTTGTTCTTTCAGTTTTTATATTTATGAATGTGGAATGTTTTGCCCAAAAGACTAATAAGTACACAAGGAGTACAAAAGGTAAGTATATTTCTCCTTAATTGTTTAATAAAATATAAATTTTTATTATCTTTAGATCAAGTTATAGATATATGTTACAAGCTGCTCACCTTCTTCACACGCATGACCGCTGATTAAGCCATACATCTATCCGTCTATCTATATTTCACTCTGTATATATCTATCCGTCTGTCTGTCTCTACGTATATTTCAGGGAGACATACAAAAATCTATGTCCATATTATTATTTCCCAAATAATTCATCTGTATATCGCTGAATCATTATGACATGATTCTATTTATAAATCCACATATCCTCAAGTATTCAGTTCTCCCATATTGGTATTCTAGGGCTATTTACACTTATGCAATATTTGACGCCATGTGTGACGTAATTTTACAGAGAAAATCATCGATAATAAACAAAATTGATTGATCCGTTTTCTAAACCTTTTTTGATTGAAAATGTTTGGGAAACAGATAAAAAATATTCATTTAATATAGAGGTATCGATTTTCTGCCATTTTCACTAATGCTTCTTTTTATGATTTTTAAACCACTTGTTAAATCTACTGATAATTCTTAGCAAGTAGACGATCACTGATTTATGTAAACCAACATATGTTCTTAAAAAATGTATGTTTGATGAATACACTTCTTAACAATACTATGCATGGAAGTCATTTAGAGCCATAGCTGTTATTAATCTGATAGCATAATTGTTATTCAGCATGCCCCTTTATCCTTTGTATTGGATTTTTATACCCAAAATTGGCCATATACCTCCAAAATTGTAGGACGTCTCCAGTTGAAAGAACACAAAGTTAAGGAAATAGCTTTTGTACCCCCAGTTACAAATCTCGGAGGGCACCCTATAATAACATGGACACTTCGAGTGTGATAGTGTTTCTTGTTCTCAATGGACCATATTATATTTTACAAACCAATCTGTTCTGTGATGAAGAACACAGAACTTCATTGCAACTGTTGTTTTTAGATTCTGTCTTTATATGTGCACCATTCTCATGATAGACTCATTTTCAGTTCAATGTCGAGAACTCAAGACGCCATTTTGGAAAAAAATAATTTTGACTATTGTTTGCTTTTGACAGTCATATGTTTTTAATTGTTTTTGATTTCCATTGACAATTTATGACATTTGAAGGGAAGATATTGATGTATTTGATGATATATTTAATATAAAAGTGAGGGATCGTTTTGATCATTTTTTCTTACAATAACTTTCTATGCTGTCGAAAACTGGATACTCCAGGATACATAGTACTACATATATGTATGTACTTCATACATATACATACAAAGTATGTTTATTTTACAGCTATTTTGAAGAACCCGTGTTTCTCTAACCCGTGTCAAAATGGCGGAACCTGCATAAATCTGAGGACAAGAAAACCGTTCCGCACTAAAACATTCCTGTGTGTATGTTTATCTGGTTTCAAAGGCAGAACATGCGAAAAAGGTTTGTGAACTTCTTTGTTTGATGATTGTTTATTATGACTTATATTTGGCATGATTTAACTTTTAACACATACTTTGCATATTCTGTCCGACATATTAGCCATATTCATTGGGCTCGTGTGAACCAGAGATGGTATGATAAAACGTGAGCGCATAGTCTCCTTGTCAATTTATTTCAAAGTCAGTTTATTTCACAGTATTTTAAATATTTCAGCTTTATTCACTTCAATTATGTTTTGGAAAGAAAAAAGCAGAAAACAAAGGGAGGCAACGAGTAAATACTGGACGGCTACATATCACCTCAGTTACTTCCCTTTGTAATAAGAACATTGAAGGTCTGGCAGACCTATATCACTTATAGTGCAGGAGTTTTTAGTGAATGGCATGGATTTGATTTTACTGATAAACAGAGGATATTTGTTTGTTTTTGAGTGAATATGGAATATTATCATCGAGAAGTATACAATTTCGTATTTTCACGAGCGCTCATATCACTTCGAGATGAGATATATTCCATATTCACTTAAAACAAAAAGCTAACTGCTACATACCCGTATACATACACTTCGAGTGTAAAAAGTAGTCCCGGCAAATCTATATCACCCAACCTATGAGATATGGATTTTATCTCACTGATAGAACACAGTATTTTATGAGTTAGCATAAAATAAATTTAGCATTTTAAAAAAAAAAAGTTATGTTTAAAAGGCAGATATCATTATGGACTGCAATTAACTTATTAGATAGATATTGTACAATAATACATATAATGTACTGAAATAACAAAGTATTATGTCACTGACATATTTTAATGTTGCATATAATGTAAAATAATAAAGAATTATGTAACAAAACATGTTTTATATATGTATACAAAGAAATGTCTTGAAAATTAAAAAGGAAATTACTGTTTGAAAAATTACCATTTTAATTCACTGGTATTTCCCTATAATCCACCGAAAAGCATCTAATAAATATAAATGTTACCCCGGTACATGTAATTTATACTTTAAATGTCGACACCTTCGTATTGCAGGTAAAGGAAGACTTGAGATGAAACACGGTAGGTATCATGCCAATATTACATTTTATATGCACGGCATATTAAGCTGTAACAGTATCAAACCTAGATGAAATACGATACTAAAAAAAACTGGAATTGTAACTTAGTGTTGAAGTCTTACTGTAAAATAAGCATACTCGCGAGTTTTTTTGTTTTATTTTATTCCTGAGATTGACTAAAAAAACTTTAAACAAAAAATGCACACTTTTTTATATATATTTTTGGGAGTTACATTATTTCTAATCGTGTGTTCATGTATCTTTTATGTTCAATAGCAAACCATTTAGTGCAATGGATAGAACAATGAACATACTTTTTATTGGGTTTAAAGTTGTATCGTAAATCATGACATCTTTTAATGAAATGGACAGAATAGTGAAAATTTTTTCCGACAGTATTTCAGTCATTTTGAGACTTTTTTTTTCCAGAGAAAGATATAGAGCTTCCACACTGCGACGTCACGCCGTATATACATGCGGCATGATACCCACCCAGACACATTATCCTGACACATGCGGCATGATACCCACCCAGACACATTATCCTGACACATGCGGCATGATAAACACCCAGACACATTATCCTGACACAGCGGCAGTCCACCAACACATTATCCTGACACATGGGCATGATACACCAGAACATTATCCTGACACCATGTAACACCCATTATCCTGACACATGCGGCATGATACACACCCCGACACATTATCCTGACACCAGGCCAACCAGTCCTGGAACTACCCTGTATATTTGCTGAACACCAAACAAGTGGCTACACTGGTACCATGTTAACGCCTTTCCGTCGGGGTCGTGGATCAAACCAGAAACCTCTTGCTCCCGAAGCGGGCGCTTTAAACCTTTGGTCACCTAGGACTGTATTCAATCAATTATTTCTTTCTTACTTATCATGGTCTTTTGAAAACGTGCATAATATTCGTATCCAAATAGAGAAAGTCCATGTTTGATTCTTTCAATCTGGCATACAGGAAGACAATCAACTTGCCAGATTAACCCGTGCGGAGGCAATGGTACGTGTGTTAGTGATCCAACAGTACCCGTGAAGAGGTTCCTGTGCACATGCCCAGTGGACAAACGTGGATCATACTGCGAAAAAAGTTTGTATTTTGTTTAGAATATGTTATGGTGTTTATGATATCCCAGCATAATATTTCAATATCCTATTAATAAGAAAGTATAAAATTGTATAATTACTAAAACAAAAATGATATCAATAATGTATTATAAAAATAAAATGAATGATTATCAAAAACAACACAGAAATAGATATCCACGTAAATAACCAAATACCCGATACCCCGCTTAGTATACATGTATAATAAGATATATTTTCAAATAAATATATGATACGTTTAGGAAGTTACATGTAGTGTTATGAGAAACAACACACATTTTTTTTCTTCCTGAATCGAATGGCCTGCGCTGTGATAACGAGGATTTTTTTTTTTGAAAATTGAACTCTCAAAAGCGGCGAATTGTTGTTGTTTTTGTTTTTAATTCATTTCGGAAAGAGTGAAATCTTTTTTTATCATTTGACAATAACTTTGCTATGCTTAAACAGCCGTTTCCGATTGCGTATAATCACTACGTATTTTCCTTTTTTGAACACGTTACATATAACTATGTCACTCCGCGCCACGCGCGTATGCCATGCCTCGAATAAAAAAATATATATATAAATATTGTCTATATCGCAGTAATTCATTCAAAAGCATAAATTAAAAGCTTTTTTTTATTTATTTATGGTCTCTGTGACTGTACTTCAGTCATATAGCGACGTCCAGCTAATTAGAGGTGGATGAGAACCCCGGATGTAAATTTGCATGCGGGAAGACCTCTCGACTATCAAAGGCCAGCCGAAAGGCTTCTCATGAAATACTTCGTGACACTACTGGGAATCGAACCCACAGTGGTGAGAGGTTGTTTGTTTGTTTGTTGGGTTTAACGTCCAACTGACAGTATTTCAGTCATTTGGAGACGATGTCTACTTGAGACAGATTTAGTGCTGCCACACTGCAATATCACGCCGTAGACATGTGACATGATACCACATCCAGTTACATTATCCTGACACCGGACCAACCAGTCCTTATGGTTACCTTTATATGCTGAGCGCCAAGCAAGGGAGCCATAACAGTACCATTTTTTTATATGTCGCGGCAGGGGATCGAACCCATGACCTCCCGCAACTGAGGCGGACGCTCTAACCACTCGGCCACCGGGGACGACGGTGAGGAGTTAAGTGATAGTGCATGAGTCAACAATCACGGAAGACCTCAAATTTGTTTGATGTCCACCGCATACCTGGAGATGTATAATAGAACTTTTTTTTATTTAGACGTGTTCATTGTTTAGTTAAGTCTGTTAAAAGAAAATATGCATGCTGTTAGAAAATGTGTAGAGACGAAATTATCTATTTACAAATCAGGGGATGAGAGCGAAACAATGCTAAGTGCATATATTTATATAATCACTTAGCCTAGTTTTACTTTCACCCTTCGATTAATGTAAAGAAGGGTAATCCCTGCTTACTGACAAAACATTTGAAAGTTTGTCTGTCAATCAGTTTACATTGAATTTCATATTACAGCACGCGCATCATGTACGTCACTTGCCTGTAACCACGTGATCGACTGTGTATACATGGGGAGGGATACGTTTTGTCTTTGTAAGACTGGACAAAACAGTAGATTCTGCAAGATGGACTTCGACCCCACTTTTTTAGGTAATAATAACCACACATTCTGAAAAAAAATATACATGGTTGGCCATGACTGTTAAAATCATATAAGATTTGCAGAAAATTATGTCATCTGCTTGTTTGTTTTTATTTGACGTAGCTTGGCGTGCATGTGCCAATCAATTAAGAGGACGACAACAATCAAAGCTCACAATAGGCTGATACACTGTCGGCATGATCTACATGATGATATAGCTATAATTCTAATTCTAGTGTTTAAGCAGGATTGAACTCGATAGAGTCAAATGTCACATGACCCCAAAAAGTCCACCATTATCCTGTAATTCTATTACTAGATAAGTCAGCTTAACTCGCCGTATTTTTATTTCACCATTTAGCATAAAATAATTTATTTCTATCATATTTCAAGTCTGCTTGTACAAGACAATCTACATATATTTTGCATGATCTTACGTCGATGAAAATTTAACTTTTTAACTATTCATCCAACAGAGCAAATCAAGATGGTGGATGAAGGTTTCAGAGCAGGGGAGATAATCATGAGTGTGATTGTTGCTCTGTTTGTAATGGTTCTTGCCTACACGGTGTGTCACTGTAGGAAAGTTAACAAGAAAACGTAAGTATTGATATCTGCACATTGATTTGGATGTGGAAAGAGGGATTAGCCGCCAAAAATGTCACGCTTACTTCAATTTGACACATTCAGCTTGTTTGTTTACAGGTGTGTTTTGATTTAACGTCCCACCTACAAATATTTCAGTCATTTAGCGATGCCCGGCTAATCACAAGTGCATATAGGCATCTTCTGTGTATATGAAACATGTATATTGCTTCCTTGCTGCGCCTTAGAAAATGTTCATGATTGTTCTGACACCGGGCCAACCAGTAATGGACCCACCCTTCTATTACGTGCTGAGCGCCAATCACAAGGAATATATACATGTACCAGGACAATCGCGGCCGGGGTTCGAACCCGTGACCTACCTGTTGCACGGCGGACGCTCTAACACTTGACGACCGGTACCGGTATATTCAGTTTTGCCTTTTCGGACGTCTAAACCATTTTAACCTGCTCTTGTTGTATTAGTAAATTGCTTTTGTGCAGCGGTATAGAGCTATTATACAGAAGTTAGGTACCGTTATAGTTTCGAATTCCGGCAGGATCATTCGGGTATTTCCTGTGAGAAGAAACTTTCCAGCTGGCTTGCGGTAGGTCTCTGGTTCCACCCGGATGCCTATATACAATAGTGGTTTTCCCCCACCATTAATTATGCCCCACTTCGAAGAAGAGGGGGTATATTGCTTTGCACATGTCGGTCGGTCGGTCCGTCCGTAGACCAAACAGTTTCCGATTAATAACTTGGGAACGCGTGGGCCTAGGAACTTCAAACCTAGTATGGAGGTTGGTCTTGACCAGTAGAAGAACCCTATTTTTTTTTTTGGAGTCATTGGTCAAAGGTCAAGGACACAGTGACCTTAATTTATTGGGCTTGAACTTGAAAATGGTGACCAAGCTGTTTCCAATCAATAACTTGAGAACGCTGGGCCTAGGAACTTCAAACCTAATATGGAGATTTATCATAACCAGTAGATGAACACTATTTTTTTTTTTGGAGTCACAAGGTTAAAGGTCAAGGTCAAAGTGACCTTGATTTACTGGGCTTGATTTTGAAAATGGTGACCAAGCTGTTTCCAATCAATAACTTGAGAACTTCAAACCTAATATGGAGATTGTTTATGATTAGTAGATGAACCCTATTAATTTTGGGATCCCTAGGTCAAAGGTTAAGGTCACAGTGACCTTGATTTACTGGGAGTTTATGTAAAAATGGTGACCAAACCATTTCCGATCAATAATTTAAGAACGCATGGGCCTAGGAACTTCAAACTTAGTATGGAGATTGTGCATGACCAGTAAATGACCCTTTTGATTTAGGGGTAACTAGGTCAAAGGTCAAGGTCACTGTGACATTGAATGCTGAGATAGATTCTGATCAAAATGGGTTCTGATCAAATTTTTTTCACCAGATTTTTTCAGCATTTTCACCATTACTGGATGCAATATACAAGGTAAAACTCAAATGAGACATTATTCTTCTTGTTCATTGTCTGCATGCTTTTCACTTGATTCCATGGCCCACGTTATAAAGCTAAACATCATACATATAATATAGCTATATAAATATAATGGCATATGAGGGGGCAGATATGTTTTACAAACATTTCTTGTTGACTAGGCGCCACTATACATGACTGAAATGCTGTGGTAGTACTTTTACCACAATAGTTGTCGCAGTGCCATCGTAAGACTGATGAAATTTGTTGCTAATTGTTCTACAAATTCTTTACCTTCCAAGCCCATACTTAACAAACAAATTTTTAAATTATAACCATTCTCTTCCCCCCCCCCCCTTCTCTCTCTCTCTCTCTCTCTTTGTTTTAACCATAAAGCGTATCATCTGTCTGATAACAAGTTAACAAATTAAGACAAATATTTAACAACTTTGACATACCAAGTCACACTATGAGGTTACCTTCCTTATTCCTGATAATGACACTGAACATGTACGTAGTTCGTTTAAATTAAGTAATATTTTTCAAAATTTTAAGCACACTCTGTCGATACATTTTTAATATTTCCCCCAAAAAGAAACCCAACAGGTTGACATTTAAAACTGTAAATAATTCCTAGACGTTTTGAGTCTTTGGGGTGTGGGGGTATATTGAAGGATAGAACTGGCAAAAAAAATCATACAGATTTAGCATAATGCTATAATTATGTATATGTCAAATAAAATTCATTTTGTTATTTTTAGGTCGGAGGTTCGATACAATTACAAGAAGGCAATGGAACTCGGAGCCGTGCCCAATTCCCCACCACCGGACTGGTTCGACGTCAGTAAGGATTTCTTGAGACAAACCTTCCTGTTCGCTGACCCTGCCATACCGGAATTCCTGGAAGCACGTAAGCATTCCAACATCAACGTTGCCAAAAGATCGCATCTGAAGTACTCAAGTTCAAGTTCGCGCGGTGAAAAGTTAATTGGGGTCAAGTGTATGTCAAGGTCATTTTCTAGGCCGGACCTCGATAGTCAGGACAATGAAGGGAAGAGGACACCTTCTCGGATAAAAAGTAGGGAACGGAATGAGGACTACCAATACTATTTTGCCTCAAAGCCTGAAACCGGAAGTAGTTATGCGGCCATGTTTAATTCTGGTAATAGGTCAAGGGCAAGTATCCAAGCTCCGAAAGAAGGTCAAACTTTTGACAGCCAGTCTGACAGCGAAGAAGGTCTCAACGCAGACCAACAAAGGTCAAACATAATTAATGCACAAAACGACAGTTATTATGTACCGCCCGGTCAAAGGTCAAATGCCAAATATGATCAGACTTATGGCTCTGTTCATGCCGAACATGACAAAACAGAAGATATAAGCAGTGGTTGTGTTAAGCGTCTGTCCGACAATGACAATCAAAGGTCAGGGCCAAATTTTGGTTTGCAACACAAGCATTCTTCAGATGATAAGGGCAAAGACTGTCAGTTCCTCTCGTGAAAGATTCACAAGGTAGATTTGTACTACAAATTCCAAAATCTTCATTAGAAAGCTTCGGAATCAGCGATGTGGTATACGCTGTGCCCGATCGGCTGTTAACATCTGGGCAATATCGTGATGATTCCATATTAGCAGACAACTTGGAAAAAAGCAATCGTTTCTTTACACAGACTGATACAGGCGTACCTCAAACATCCGAAAATGACAAAATCACCACAGCAAAATCGAATGGAAGCTCCGGGGCACCATCTGGTACACGTTCGACAACATCGCGTGACACAGATCGGCACGAGCCTCTCAAGCCTGAGATATTTACAGGAACGGACGGACAAGCAGACGACATGTTTTTCAGACGACAACAACAATTGACTGCTTTCGTAGGCAGCCCGAAAAGATGACAAGACAGCAGTCTATGAGATTTGAATGAAAGTTTAACTTTGAAATAAACAGATATATGTCAATATTAAACGAATATATTTTTTCTGCAATTTTAAAGACAGACAAATAATTTATACTACTAACCTAGTAACTATATAAGTAATTAACTGCAATATATAAATCTAGATGGCTCACTGTTCGAATCCTTACACACTACTACAGTATAATTCATTTTCGTTGACATTAAATGTAGTGGAAGGCAATTTCTTTGTTACATATTTTTGTAGATACATGTGCTAGTAAATACAAGATTTATCTAATACAAAGTTTTCGTGGAGACCAATTTTCCTGGATAAAGGCGTCTACGAAATCGACAAAAATTAGTCCCCCACGAAAATAAATGATTCAGACTAAATGTACAGTAATTCACTGACTTACTGGCTCGCTTACCCATTGACTTGCACACCGACTAATTTCTTACACTCACTGACTCATCCACCAGGTCACACATCCACTCACTCACAAATCTATTCACTGAAACCGCCTCAATCATTCACATCCTCCTAATTCACTCACTCATACTTCCTCACTGATTGACAAAATCACTAACTCAAACTGCCTCACTGATTGAAAAACTCTATAATTTACACACACATACACTCATGGATTGACACACTAATTCACTGAACCAAACTTATTGATTCGCAAGCTCATTAATTCACACACTCACATATTCACTCACTTATTGCCGAAATCATGAATTCCTTCACACGCCCTTATTCAATTATTCACACACACTCGCTCATTTATTCACTGACTAATTTACTCACTCATACTTACATAAGATATAAAATGAAACATTGCTTTTTCCACACAGTCGTGTCAGCACCTTCAAGTGAGGACAATGTTCTTTGTATATACAACATACACTAACCCCAACACTAACACTTACCCTAACACTAACCCTGACTCCTAACCGCTAACCCTTACTTAACCATTCATATAACCTATATATTCTTATCCATTTTTGTGGTCCTACTTTTTCATATAACCTATATATCCGTATATATTTTTGTAGTCCTATTTTTTCATATAACCTATATATTCTTATCTATTTTTGTAGTCCTACTTTTTCATATAACCTATATATTCTTATCCATTTTTGTAGTCCTACTTTTTCATATAACCTATATATTCTTATATATTTTGTAGTCCTACTTTTTCATATAACCTATATATTCTTATATATTTTGTAGTCCTATTTTTTCATATAACCTATATATTCTTATATATTTTTGTAGTCCTACTTTTTCATATAACCTATATATTCTTATATTTTTGTAGTCCTACTTTTTTCATATAACCTATATATTCTTATATATTTTTGTAGTCCTACTTTTTCATATAACCTATATATTCTTATATATTTTTGTAGTCCTACTTTTTCATATAACCTATATATTCTTATATTATTTCATATAACTTATATCTTATCATTTTTGTAGTCTATTTTCATATAACCTATATATTCTATTATTTTGAGTCCTATTTTCATATAACTATATATCTTATCATTTTTGTAGTCCTACTTTTCATATACTTATATTCTATTTTTTGTAGTCCTACTTTTTCATATAACCTATATTTCTTATATATTTTGTAGTCTACTTTTTCATATAACCTATATATTCTTATATTTTGTAGTCCTACTTTTCATATAACCATATATTCTTATATTTTGTAGTCTACTTTTTCATATAACCTATATATTCTTATATTTTTGTAGTCCTATTTTTCAATAACCATATATTCTTATATATTTTTGTAGTCTACTTTTCATATAACCTATATATCTTATATTTGTAGTCCTACTTTTCATAAACCTATATATTCTATATTTTTGTAGTCCTACTTTCATATAACCTATATATTCTATATTTTTGTAGTCCTCTTTATATTTTATCCTACTTTTAATAATAATCTTATATTTGATCTACTTTCATTACATTATCTTATTGTATCCTTTATAACTATTCTTATATTTGTATCCACTTCAAACATATTATATTTTGTCCTTTCATTAATAATTTAATTTGTCCTATTTATACTATTTCTTTCATTTTATCTCTTTATATAACCTATATCTATCTTTTGCACTTTTTATATACTAATATTCTTATCATTTGAGTCTATTTCATATAACCTAATATTTATCATTTAGTCCTTTATATACATATTATCATTTGATCTATTTTTATAACATAATCTTATCATTTTTATCTTTTCATAACTATATTTTTTTTTTTTCATATACCTTATTTATATTTTTTGTCTCTTTTCATAACTATATATCTTATCATTTGTAGTCCTTTTTACTTTTATATTTTTTAGTCCACTTTCATAACTAATACTTATTTGTATCTACTTTCATATAACTTTTCTATATTTTGTAGTCCTACTTTAACTATATATTCTATTTTTTAGTCCTACTTTATATACTATATTATTTTAGTCTATTTTCATAACTTATTTATATTTTTGTGTCCTACTTCATATAACCTATTATTCTTATATTTTTTAGTCCTACTTTTCATATAACTATATATTCTTATCATTTGTAGTCCTTTCTAACTATAATCTTTTATTTGTATCCTACTTTTTCATATACCTATAATTCTTATATTTGTAGCCTACTTTCATATAACCTAATATCTATCATTTTTGTAGTCCTACTTTTCATAAACCTATTATTCTTATATTTTTGTAGTCTACTTTCTATAACCTATATATTCTTATTTTTGTAGTCCTACTTTTCATATAACCTAAATTCTTTCATTTTGTGTCTACTTTCATTAACCTTATATTCTTATATTTTTGAGCCTACTTTTCATATAACCTATATATTTATCATTTTTGTAGTCTACTTTCATATAACCTATATATCTTATCATTTGTAGTCCTACTTTTTCATATAACCTATATATCTATTATTTTTGTAGTCCTTTTTCATATAACCTATATATTCTTATATTTTTGTAGTCCTATTTCATTAACCTATATTCTTCATTTTGTAGTCCTACTTTATAAACTATAATTCTATCCATTTGTAGTCCTTTTTTTTTTTTTTTTTTTTTTTTTTTTTTTTTTTTTTTTTTTTTTTTTTTTTTTTTTTTTTTTTTTTTTTTTTTTTTTTTTTTTTTTTTTTTTTTTTTTTTTTTTTTTTTTTTTTTTTTTTTTTTTTTTTTTTTTTTTTTTTTTTTTTTTTTTTTTTTTTTTTTTTTTTTTTTTTTTTTTTTTTTTTTTTTTTTTTTTTTTTTTTTTTTTTTTTTTTTTTTTTTTTTTTTTTTTTTTTTTTTTTTTTTTTTTTTTTTTTTTTTTTTTTTTTTTTTTTTTTTTTTTTTTTTTTTTTTTTTTTTTTTATTCTATATTTTCTATTTTGTCTATTTCATTAACCTATATTCTATATTTGTAGTCCTACTTTCATATAACTATATATTCTTTATTTTGTAGTCCTACTTTCATAAACCTATATTTTATATTTTGTAGTCCTCTTTTTCATATAACTATATATTCTTATCATTTTGTATCCTATTTTTCATATAACCTATATATTCTTTTATTTGTGTCCTACTTTTTCATAAACCTATATATTCTTATCATTTTGTATCCTATTTTTCATATAACCTATATTTTTATCACTTTCAATCTATTTCTTAATTATCTACTTTTTATCCTATTTTCTTATCATTTTTGTCCTATTTTTATTAACTATATCTTATCATTTTTGAGTCCTACTTTTTCTATAACTATATATTCTTATCATTTTTGTAGTCCTACTTTTTCATATAACTATATATCTTATCCTTTTTGTAGTCCTACTTTTTCATATAACCTAATATTCTTATATTTTTGTAGTCCACTTTTCTATAACCTATATATTCTTATATTTTTGTAGTCCACTTTATAAACCTATATATTCTTATCATTTTGTAGTCCTATTTTTCATATAACCTATATATCTTATATTTTTGTAGTCCTACTTTTTCATAAACCTTATATTCTTATCTTTTGTAGCCTCTTTCATATAACTTATATCTATCATTTTGGTCTACTTTTTCATATAACCTATATATTCTTATATTTTTGTGTCCACTTTCATATAACCTATATATCTTATCATTTTTGTAGCCTACTTTTTCATATAACCTATATATTCTTATCCACTTTTGTAGTCCTACTTTTTCATATAACCTATATATTCTTATTCATTTTTGTAGTCCTACTTTTTCATATAACCTATATATTCTTATCCATTTTTGTAGTCCTACTTTTTCATATAACCTATATATTCTTATCCATTTTATAAGTCCTACTTTTTCATATAACCTATATATTCTTATCCATTTTTGTAGTCCTACTTTTTCATATAACCTATATATTCTTATCCATTTTTGTAGTCCTACTTTTTCATATAACTTATATATTCTTATCCATTTTTGTAGTCCTACTTTTTTCATATAACCTATATATTCTTATCCATTTTTGTAGTCCTACTTTTTCATATAACTTATATATTCTTATCCATTTTTGTAGTCCTACTTTTTCATATAACCTATATATTCTTATTCATTTTTGTAGTCCTACTTTTTCATATAACCTATATATTCTTATATATTTTTGTAGTCCTACTTTTTCATATAACCTATATATTCTTATATATTTTTGTAGTCCTACTTTTTCATATAACCTATATATTCTTATATATTTTGTATTCCTACTTTTTTCATATAACCTATATATTCTTATATATTTTGTAGTCCTACTTTTTTCATATAACCTATATATTCTTATATATTTTGTAGTCCTACTTTTTTCATATAACCTATATATTCTTATATATTTTTGTAGTCCTACTTTTTTCATATAACCTATATATTCTTATCCATTTTTGTAGTCCTACTTTTTCATATAACCTATATATTCTTATTCATTCTTGTAGTCCTACTTTTTCATATAACCCAGATATTCTTATTAAATTAGCATCATACGCGCACGTATGTGGGAAGTACAATGCAAATACAAATGCGATGACAGGCGACTGCTGTCGTAATGTGATTATTTAGAAACGGCTATCATATTGCTATTATTAATCTGTTATTGTATTGCTGTTATTTCGTAATCAAGATGTTAGAAAGAAAGGCAGAATACTGTCCAATATTTCATAGAATTGACACGTCGAGATATGTAGCGCCAAGATGTGTTAATTATCATGGATATCGACCGAGTTCGAGGTAGTTACAAGAAGAACTGTGATACAGTGTGTCACAGCGGGCCCGCAAACAAAGCCGACCGACATGTAGATATTTTTATGTTTATTGTCACATTTTCTTTAGCGCAGCTTTCGAAAGCTTTGGACGTTACACAAACTGTTTATGTGTTTTGTTCTTCTACCAGTCTTAATGGTGAAGAAAACTCTTGAGAGAAAAAAATGCACTATAAAAGATCGATGCTTTGAACTAAGTTGATTCATCAATCCTTTCAGGAATATCAACTTAATATTTTATTTGCACATTCAAAACTAAATATTTGGTTGCTCGCAATAAGTGCACGAGCTTCACACTGAAAGCGCAAAGCGCTAGAGGTGTATCAAAAGGCTCGTGCCCGCATTTAAGGTCACGTCAGATTGAAGTTATTTATATACATAATCAAGTGCTGAATTTCAAACCAATAAAAAAACGCGTTTCTTACTGTTTTCTGTAAAACATTTGTCACAGGGTGAGAAAAATATGACTCGAACCCGGGACCTTTTGGGAATGCTCTACCGACTGAGCTACCCGGCCGCTTACACATCTCTACCTTATTGTGATTTATCAGTAATGTTACACATTAAAAAATGGATGCCTCAACAACTGCTGTTCTTTCTGAATTACGGATACCAGAATTAAAGCCTGAACAAAAGAAGTTGATTTGGTACTCTCGGGACTGTGTGGTAGTTCTCCCAACAGGATACCATCTTGTAATTTGATCATATGTATTGGTTCATTTGTATTGGTGCGGTTACTTCTCCTGGTTATACCTAACTTTTTTGTAGGCGCCGATTTGATTGGCTTCATTCAGGTACATGCGCCATGCAATATGTATAATATATAGATTGAGAATAAACTAATATATCGATTCCCCTGCATAATGAAAAATCATAACATTTTGTTTTCAGTGACTTGGCTTTCTGATAATGGATGTAATCTCATTCTTTGATTTTCCGTCTTTTTGCCGCGAAGTTTTGTCTTTTCGCCCCGAAATCTCGACCCGAAATTTTGTCTTTTCGCCCCGCCGAGCTAGGTTTTTTCGCCTTCGACCTTTCGGACCGAAAACCCGCCACACGACATTGCAGAAATCAACCACCATACACAATCTCGTTATCGGCTTGCGTCCACGGCCGCAAGCCAGTAATACGTCATTTTGTGATTCCCTTTTCATCGTTCTCGTTACAATTCGGATATGTTGCATTTGGCACACAGCCAAGATTATCTGTTCGTGTACACGTCATATGCGGGTTTCCCAAAGTTACTAAAAGATAATAGGAACAACCAATCAGAAATTGACTGCTTGTTCTGGTACTCTGCTTTGATTTAATACATAGCCGGAAACCATTCTGTTATTACGCAGTACAACATTTATTGCGTTTTCATTCCGGTACTCGGCTTTAAGTTGATAACTTGCACACAACCGGACACCATTTATTATCATTAGCCAACATCTCTGTTTTCGTTTCTTTCCCCTCCAACTTATACCAGGTTCTCAGGTGAGCGATTCCAGGGCCTCCATGTACATTGGATGCTACACATACGCTGCCAGGCATACGATATTATTAACAAAATTGTCGATAATTAATGTTTACGCTAATTCTTTCGTTTCATAACAAGTTATTGAAAAAAGGACTTGTGGACGGTCTTCAACATTTATACATTTATTTGAAAAATAAAATTGCTTATTTTTGTTCTCTTTTTCCATACCATTTCTTCTAACGTAATTTAGTTTCATTGTCATATAATAACGATTGTCTGCTAACATATGCCTGTTGATCAGCTAATCCTCTAGTCCTCTAAACATTTCGTCGCTTTGTGATATTTTTTTAGTTGGATATAATCACAAAGCGATGAAATATTAAAAGGACAACTAATCCTCGGGAACATGTGAACCAGGTTACTTGGTAATTATACTAGAATCAAGACTTGAACAAAATATGTTAGTAGTTCGCAACAGATGCTTTGATTAGACTAGCTAATAACTAACTGGGCAAGTCCTCCTTTTAAAGGGAAATTTTATTTGTTCATATACATTAATGCGGTAACTTCCTCTGGTTATACCTAACGATTTGGTAGGCACCGATTTGATTGGCTTACACAAAAGTCAATCTGAGACGACCTTCTACACGATGTCAAATTCAGTTAGACCAAAAAAAAAGAGAAAGAATATTTCGATTCTAACACGTTTTTCGTCATTTTTTATTCGGATTATTTTCTTCAGATGTAGAATCTGAAAACCAAATTATTTTCCGCCAGATTGCCGATCGAATTACCTCCCTCGTATATATACAGACTGACAGATAAGCGCGAAAGATCTCTAAGATATAAATTCTTTATTTACATTTATGTGTTATTCCCTTTGGTTTAATTTCATGATTTACCCATGTAAGTCGGAAAAAGAGCTAAATTGAAAATATTCAAATGTGTAATCCACCACTTTTCATGACGTCGTAGAAACGTTTTACTACGATATGTTTATGTTCATTTATAACTGGTACAAGGGAGTAAAATGTAATGGAAATAAATTCAGAGAACGTCGTTATATCCTAATTTGCGTTCCTCTGCTATCCGCGATTAGGATCTGACATCTTCGCATAAAAGATCACGTCAGATTGACCTTTGACCATTGAAGTAATTTATATGCATATTCAAGTTCTCGATTTTTAATCATTTAAATATCGCGTATCAAACTGACTTCGGTATAACATTAAAAATAGATGCTCCAACTGCTGTAAAAATTAAGGATACCAGACTTAAAGTCTAAACAAACAGAAGTTGTTTTGCCACTCTCGGTACTGTATTATAGTCCTCCCAACAGGATACCATCTTGTAATTTGTTCATATGTATTAGTGCGGTTACTTCCGCTGGTTATACCTAATGCTTTTGTAGGCGCCGATTTGATTGGCTTACATAAAGGTCAATCTAAGACAACCTTCTACACGATGTGGTCAGATTCAGCGAAATATGAGCAGATTTTAATGTGATTGCGTGAGCGCGCACTGAGACCTGTTTTATTGCGATGTTTCCTTCTTTCTGTATAGCGAGAAAGACGCGAGTCGTGTTAGAATGAATGATAACGATTAATGACTATTCTAGGATGCGGAATTGCGGAGTTCTCGCAATTTTCTTCAAAGATCCTGCATGAATTTTAATCATGTGCGTGAAAATCCGGCTTGATACCCAACAAAGAAAAAACAAGAGCACCACAAAGCGTGGCAATATACGCCCAAAGGTATTGTAATGTGAAGAAGCCTCCTATATTAATATCCATATACGTTACCACACTAACAATCGAAAATAATCCATAAACGATTTGAGAACTTGTATCATAAGCGATGTAAGTCGGAACCTTATCATATTTAACAACCTCCGGTTATGCCTTTGCTATTGACCCATACTTCTTTTTCACCCGTCCGGATTTCGACCAATCAGAGATGATTAGAATTTCATTTCTATGCGCACCTACTTAAAGGCAGTGTTCACATTGGTTAATGGTCCAAACAGGCTTATTTACTTTTCACAAATGTAACAAGACATGAAAACTGTGTTCAAAATCAGACATACAGACTGTTTGCTTTGTAACGAATTTGATACTACATTACGGTACAGCTAGGGACTAAGCCTTCTTATGTACAAAAATTTCTTGTTACACGGCGCATCAGCGTCGTGTATTTAAATATAGTTTTAAAATGTTTGCAGTGGAGGAACAGGTGACCTATTGTTTCCCGCATTGTCACGTGGAATGCAAAATACTGGAACCAATATTCAAATCAAGTCTTTTCGCCAAATATTGTTCGAACTAACAAATTTATTGGTCAGCTTGCAGTTTTGATTCCTGTAATAGACCGTGTAAAAATACAGTGAAATCAGAAATAATAAATCATTTTATAAAAAAGTGATGTATTTTTACACGCAGAAAAGTCTTGTAATTGAAAGTTGACATAGGTGTTAAATGGTTCAATAGTACGAGGCCCAAATCTATAAATAACACCATATGTAAGAGCCATCTTTGAAAAAGGTAAAGTTTAATACTTTTCTTCCCTATCTTATTTTTTATTTTTCAATCGTTGTATTTTGCATATTTTAAACTGCCGGTCGCCATGAGGGCCAAACCTATAGTAACGTTGAGAATGATTACATTTTCTGAATGATGTCCGGTAAAAACAACAATAACAGCACAACCTTACTTCTATCGCACTGATACACATATTTAAGTATATAGCACATTTCTTTTTACGCCGTGATATTTTGCTGCTTTAGCAGCATTTTCTTTTAAACGTACATTTTTGTATGTACTGACAAAAATATGACAGTCAAATGCGTAGTTCCTGTTCAGCACAGTACGTGCGTGTGCGTATGAACATCGTGGCAAAATTCTCAAATTCGGACCTCGGTCGTGGGTTCGACCCCCGACTGCGACATACCTAAGTCCTTAAAAATGGTACTGTAGTTCCCTGTATGGCGTTCAGCATATATACAGGGTAGTATTAGGACTGGTTGGCCCGGTGTCAGGATAATGTGACTGGGTCATTCCAAATGTCTTCGGCGTGATACTGCAGTGTGGTAGCACTATTTTGTCTCAGGTAGACTCCAAATGACTGAAATATTGTGCATGGAACGTTAAACCTAATAAAACAAACAAATAAGGACCTCTGAGAACAACTGTGAACACAACATAGCGTTCTAATATTCAAATGTATCCCTTCGAAAATCCCCAGGATCTTAAAGAGTATGTGTATAAAACTCGCACCCACACACATACATCATGACCGTGGCGTCTCGACTCTTGATTTCTAAAACGTGAAGTCGGTGTTTGCTCGACCGTTCAATGAAAGAATGAAGGTTACAGTACCAAGAGATAATCTGTTTTTGAATAGAATCCAGTATTGTATAAATAGTTAAGCGTGTGACATGCCTGCATTTCCTATTTCGAATCCGTTTTCTTACAAGCGGTGAAAGAACAATGAAACAGCTGGACTGAACAAAGCTGCAATCGATATTAATTTTACTTTGTCACTTCAGAAGTTCTAACGTAATGCATAACACGAGGGAATAGAAACCAATGATGTACGTGTATTCGAATGTCTTCAAAAAGTCAAGCGTTGTTTTTATCAGTTTGGTGATATACATTTTGTGTTTCATGGTTTACCTGAGCCACCATGTCAGCATTTTTCATGGATTATATCACCCATTATCAATTGAGCGACGGATAGTTAAGCCAGTACTGCCAACCGAAATTTCTACAATGAATCTATGGAAACAGCTAAGGTTCAATTCCAAGTGGCCAGTACCCAAAATCAATCCACACCCAAGGCGGCTTGGGGAGCCTCTTGACCTCTATTATACATCTTTGGAACGTGACAAGGAACGGGACTTTAAATATACATGGGAGTTCCAAAAGAATGCACTCTTTCCTGACTTGGATTGTCAACGCCTTATATCTGGAATAACACCACAACATGCAAATTACAGTAAAAGCGTCGCATTTAATACGAAGGTTCACAAAGAAAGGCTTGCATCAAATATTGGTAATTGCCAAACCTTCACACGACGGATGGGTTATATTATGAGCCCACTGACAAAACTTGAAGAAGATTTTCCCATCGCATATAGCATCCTCATATATAAGGACTATCCCCAGTTTGAGTCGTTACTTCGTGCAATATACAGACCGCAAAACCTTTATTGCATTCATATTGACTCTAAATCCACGATCCTCTTTAAAAAAAATGTGAAAGCAATAACGCGATGTTTCGACAACGTGTTTCTCGCTTCGCAATCATTTGACATGCAATGGGGCCAGATTTCAATCTTGGATGCAGATATGCAGTGTTTAACCGACTTATATAATAAGTCGACGAGATGGAAATATTTCATTAACCTCACCGGTCAAGAGTTTCCATTGCGAACTAACTTTGAACTTGTTCGAATTCTGAAGACATTTAAAGGATCCAACAACGTGGAGAGGAACCACAGAAAGAGAGTGTAATTGTTTTGTTGTTTTTTTCACTAATCCGCAGAAGTTACTAAATGTCTCGTACAACTTATATTTCACCCCGCGTATAGAAATACAACAGAAATAAAATTAGTAAAGTTTAAACTGTTGATACGACTACAACGATGGCAATTTCGTTACCAAACTTGACATCATTCTAAAAAACGACACTCACATTAAAATGAATTAAAACAATCTATAACTAAAGACGCTTTTGATAATTCGAAAGTCGCTCAACAAGTTATTATTAGTGAAGCCTCCTTGTTAGTTAGAAAAATATATGTTCCCCAAGGTTCAATTCTAGGCCCATTACTATTTTAGATTTGTTTGTTCTTGGATTTAATATCCCACCGACTGTATTTCAGTCATTTGGATACAGTGTCTACTTGAGACAGATATAGTGCTGACACTGCAGTATCACGCCGTAGACATGTGGCTTGATACCACACCTAGTCACTGACACCGCGCCAACCTGTCCTGCAACTACCCTTATATGCTGAGCGCCAAGCAAAGGAGCTATACCAGTACCATTTTTTACGACTCTGGTATGTCGCGGCCGGGGATCGAACCTACGGACTCTAGCTCCCGAGGCGGGCGCTCTCACCATATTTTTGATTTACATAAATATAATTGTTAACGATTGAACTGTTTGCTGATGGTACAATTCTCTGTGTTTTGTCGATAACCTGAGGAATCTGTAAACATACTCGCTAATGATAAAGTAATATCGTAACATATGTCTGAGCAAATAAATGGATGTACCAAATTTGTTTCGATTGTCGAATTTGTACAACGAAACCAGTAAGTTAAAACAGAAGATGAATACACCGATTAGTTGAAGTTCATATTCTTACACGATAGAAAATATGCAGGGCTTGTTGCGTGCGTTTTTCTCCCCAATATATGCACGGTTCAAAGATGACGTTTATTATATTCTTAAATTAAAGCGTAATAACATAAACCGACACATTTGTATCACTTTTAAGACTTCGTAATTAACGTGTAATGATTGAAAGAGAGGCTTATTCTCCGTGCTATATTGTAGAATAATGTACGGTGTTGCGATCAGATACTTTGTAATTAATCACTCATGCCATCGGCCTTTGGGATTGATTACTGCGATGTATGCGACCAGAAGGAATCTCTACGTCCTAAATAATAATTTAGAAACTTCTCGGTGAACATCTCCCTGTCTCAGACCCAAACTACCCGAGAGAAATGCAGATATACATTACAATATAGCAGTATAATCTTGAGAACATATTCACTTTATATTGGTTTGCCTGGTTTGCTGCATTTAAAGAGAGCCTTTAATAATGTTGGAATTAATTGTGGTTCAGTACATTTACTTTTCATTACAAAAAACGACTTTGCTTCGTATGTGTACTTTCTTCTATTATTTTAATGGCTAGAAATTATATTCATATTATTTTGGTCATATTGAGACCTTGCCGTCAAGGATAACGAGTGGGTTCCTTTTTTACTGAAGAGACAGTAGTTGGATACAGGAGACCCTAGCTCATTTCATATCAGTAACTGACAATATTTGTAGCAACTGTAGTTCATATCCTTTTCAATTTCGTCAAAATCAAATTACCACTGATTTGAAGTAATATTATCTTTTTCATTACATTTCGAAAGAAAATGCAATTTAAAAAAGTGAAATCTGAAATCAACAATTCAATATTTGCAAAATCTTCCTGCTTCAGTACGTGAAACTAATACGGAATACAATTTTCAACAGGCCACTCGAAACCAGACTCCGACAATCCGGCCCTCCCCCTCTTGGACTTACGCCGGTGAAAGGTGCCATTCACGTTGTCCTGTCCCGGGATTTTGTTCACTATGCTCTCACTAATACGTCGGCCAAAGAGGTATTGGCGTGGTCAAGAAACGTCAAAGTTCCGGATGAAATATTCTTCTCCACTTTGAGCTATAATTACAATCTTCGGGCACCTGGTGCATACACAGGTAATATTTACTCATATTTCAGATGTCACTGATTATAAATCGATGTCATCATAATGTTATTATCGTTACCTGGATCCGTATTCAAACTAATAAGTATGTACATAAGCTAAAATCAGTCTATATTTACATGGAAATACACTATAAACCATTTTGATTCATATATATCAGGGTCAGCTTGACTGTTGTTGCAGTATATTGATTACGCAAAGACGAGTTCATGAAAATATTATAAAGCGAGCCTCACTGGCGAGCTTAATAACATTTTCATGAACTCGTTTCGTAAAATTTGATGTGAAATAACAATTTATGTCAGAGGCACGCTTTATAACGTTTATTTTTATAAACTTGTTATATGAAATAACAATCCTTGTCAGATTCTTTTTATCATATGAACTAGACTCAGCAAATTGCGATTATAACAACAAAAAACAAAGCATGAATGAACGGACTGTGAACAAATTACTATTTGTAATTTTATACCAAGAAAATAGTTTCAAATAATAGCTAAAAATAACGATTTAACGTGTGTATTTCTCTTACATTTTCAACATTTTATGCATAATCCAGCTTTTCAATCAAATTGCATCAAATACACTCAGTGCAGCTGTTTAAGTTCAACACAATATCCATATAAAGAATACACGCACGTGACGCGGAGTGATGTAATTCGGTCTATAAGTTATATGTAATGTGTTAAATAAATATAAGAAAATACGTGATGATTATACGAAATCGGAAATAGCTGTTTAAGCATAATGTCATATAAATATATATATAAACTATAGGCGATACATATTCTGTTGATAAAGTAGTTGTGGTTAAATGACGTACGTACATGAATGTATGAAAGAGTTACGACCCTTAGAACACATAGTCTTGAGCAAATTATGGCGCATACTACCGATTCGGTTTAAGATATAACTCAGTGTAATTTATTTTTCAGGTGAGCCAATTACTTCTATAGACAAGAACCCTTTTATAGCAAGATTCAAGAACTGGGGTTGGTTGGGACTGAAATGCCACGGAAAGTATGTCCGAGGTATCTGCATATACGGTACGGGGGACCTACCTTACCTCGCCACGCGCGAGGAGCTGTTCGCTAACAAATTCCACCAGGAGTATTACCCCGAAACATTATTTTGTTTAAACGAACTGATATTCAACAGAACCAAGGAAGAGTATCACGGCCTACTCGACTTCAATGTTTCTTATTATGAATCTTTGGACTTTGTTAAGAGAAAATTCAAAACCATAGATATTGTTGATAGTGTATAAATTCTGGTTTGTCTTTAATTCGAATGTACAGGTAGACTACTGAAATTTAATAAAACACACAAACATACAGTTCATTGAAAGTAGAGCGATTGCTTTGAAGGGTCTTATTTTTCCACTCCGAAATCAGACGTAGACCAACGACATTCAACAAGTGCACGACGAATATCTATTTATAGCGACCATGGAGATGCTTGCATACAATTCATCATATAAGACTAATTTTGATGCAAAGCATCAAAGACGTCGCGCATGTTTTTGAAGCACGATTTAAATGCCAAAAAGCCATTTTAGAATATCAGAATATTTTAATAACACGTGCATATATCATTTACAAACAACAGGTAGGCGCGTAGCTGAACAGAAAACGATGTGCAAGTCCGTATTGGGAATGCCCACCCCCCGGAAAATTTTTAAATCCTAGAAAGCAAATGGTGACGTCTGGTGCCTTTTTTGAACCCTGTGCTTGTATGTTGTTAGCGTGTGGTTTGCTTTAGGTTCTATGAACTACTGCTGTTTCCAAACAAAATCAATTATCGATTAGAAGAAAAGTAAATCGGAAAAATTATGTGTAAGCCCGGGCTTTTTGGCGTTAAAGCAGCTACGCGCCTGGCAGGTCTAATATTTCCACTAGGCGATGATACATGTCATTTTCATATATACCCTCAGATGTAGGCCGTTTGTTTCAGAGATTACTAAAGTGTGTTCTAAAAGACCATGTTAATCAGGAGCGTATTCGGCCTAATTTCAATACATGTTTTTTATCTATTAAATCTGAAAAAAAAAATCATTAAATTATCGAGAATATGGCCGATGAAAAACTCATATTATCAAATTAATAGAAATATTGAACACAAAAGTACAGAAAAATACTTTAATTATAGTAGTCTATGATGATGATTTGAGATGCAATAAATTAATTTATACATCAAATTAGATACATTTTACAACAGGTTATTCCTTTCTTATATAAATATTGGAAGAGTTAGGGTCTGCAAGATACATGGCATTTCCAGACAGTAAGCTACTTAGGCGGTGTTAATGGAAATGTAAAATCATCAGCAGCAGCAACAAAAAAGGACGATGATATCGAAACAAATTAGCACAGATAAGTTTTCATTTGGTACGAGATTAAGGTACAGGTCCATGAATTTAAAATCTTCCCAATAGCAAGAGTATGGAATTATTTTGTACTGAGGATATGTATATAATAACTATATATTTACAAGGCTTTACAACATATTCTATAATTTTCAAGTGTTTGTGTTTGTGTTTTCTATACGTTCTACGTAATGTGTATTATTAAATTGCGGTTTCATTGGTTTACAAAAAAAAAATCTTCCAAAACTTTTTTTCTGAGCTGTAATGAATCAGGTTGCTTTGCAAGGTTCATTAACCAAGTTTTAAAACCTGTGGCCTTCGAATTTAGGGAGAAGTTAACAGATTCCCTTAAATGTATCGATTTAATGATTTGATTTTTGAGTTTACCGTCGCTGCGACAGTATTTCAGTCATATAGTGACGTCCAGCTAATTACAGGTGGAGGAAGACCCCGAATACACGGAGACATACGGGTAGAACCACCGACCTACCGCAAGCCAGCTGAAAGGCTTCCTCACATGATAATCCGAATTACCCTGCCGGAATTCGAACCCACGCGGTGAGGAGCTGAGTGAGTGTTAAAGCCAACGACTTTACCCCCTCAGCCACGGAGACTCCTAAAGCTACAAACTTGAGGATTGCGCGTGAAGCTTCGTCATATGGTGAACACTTCTGCCAAGTTATTTCAAAATCGATCAAGGAATGTCAGAGTTATGGAGTGGACAAAAAATATACCCATTTTTTAACTCTTAGTGTGACCTTGACTTTGGAGCTACAGATCTGAGAATCGTCTCATGGTGGTGAACATTTCTGCTAATTTATTTCAAAATTGATCAAGAAATGTTAGAGCGGGAATGAAAAATAGACCACATTTTGACCTTTGAACTGTAAGTATGACCCTGACCTTGGAGCTACAGACCTTGGGATTGCATGCGACACATGGTGAACATTTCTGCCATGTACTTTCAAAATCTCTCAGGAATGTCAGAGTTATGGAGCGGAGACGAAAATCCGGACGGGCACGAATAAGGGGGTACTTGTGACTTGTACTTGTGAGGACTACGACTTGAGAGGTGCAAAATGTACCAAGATGGCTTGCAAGTAGCATCTTTACTGGCCATCACGTGAGGTTTATTGTCTATACTTGCACACAAGGTAACGCAAGTACGGACATCTAACCACAAATAACAGTCTCGTGGCAAAAGTTAGCACATTGAACTTTTGATCCAGGTTTGTGTGTTTCTGTTCAGGCGCCTAATTAATTAACTATGCCATGAGCACATATTTTAGACTTGAAATGCAATTTTCATTGTCAAACTTCATCTTGAAGACACATCTGGAATTAAAATTATATAAAAATTAACAGCTTCAAAACTTATAAAATTATGCCAAACTTTGTAAGATATCAACATTTGAACATTTGTCTTCGTGTCACATGTCAAAATTTAAGACTCAAGACATCATGTCCCAAGTCTGATCCAATACTGGTGATTTCCATGGAAAGTATTTCTCTTATCAACAAGTCCCACAAAGACCACTCAAAGTTCATCGTAATTTTTGGTATTCAAATTACTCTTTTTACTAGATATGACTGTGTCCGTGCATAGTGTGAATTCAGAACTTCACACCAAACATGAAATTAGGATTGAGAGAGCTTTTTAAGCCTTAACATGAATAGTAAATAACAACGGTTATACAATATTATTAAACTTCTTTTTAAACACCGTTTGAAACACCTAATAACACGTTTTCTTATATCTATTTTACAAACAAAAATATTGGCGACAAAATGGATGCTTCCAAACATAGCTTATACACAAACAAAAACAAAGTAGTCTTACTGTATTTCAACTCCTAACTCTCAATGCCAAAGAGTGATGATAATACAGTAATGTTCTAAAACTTTAACCTTAAATTAATGAAAGTCTAAGAAAAAACAACAAAACCATTAAATTACATATACAGAAGTACATATATGTACTTTTGTCCTCAATAAGAAACTTTGTCAGTAATTCTGAATACCTTCTTGAGAACATTGTTTTGTTGTTTTCCCAAGAATTCCATTTTCCTTCTAACTTTTGCTGGTTTTGATCTGACCTTTACATTCGGAACCTTACTCGTATTTCCTCCTCTTCTTTTTCAGTCAAGTAGGTTTAAGTTGTAGTCACTGTTTTTAAGCTCACATGAGCACAAAGAGCACAAAATATCTATCATTACTGAGTTGTCTTTCAAAACTCTTTATTACTATTTTAAACAAAGGTATTCTGTCCTTCTGTGATGATAATGATGTTATTTCTGATGCTCAATTTGGCTTTAGAATAGGTCGCTCAACTACTGTTGTTATGTTTATATTGTAAAGTTTAGTTCTCAATTATATTAATGAAAATAAGAGATTATATTGTGTATTTGTTGACATAGAAAAAAGTTTTTACTCAATGTATTGGAATGCACTGTGGGTGAAATTGTTTAGATCAGTTATACGGGGCAAAATGTAAAGAATAATTAGAGATATGTACAATAGTTAAATCTTGTTTTAAACATTGTAATACGTTTTCAGATTTTTAAAAAAAAAATATGCGATTGGCTTGAAACAAAGAGAGATATTATCCCCGATGTAGAATTACTCATATTTTTATTCGCTGACGATATGGTTATTTTTGGTAAATCACCGCAGGAATTACAGAATAATTTGGAGTTGCTTCATGAATATGGTAAAAAAAAAAATGATAAGGATAAGGGGTCTTTTGTTACATGTAAAATTGGTTTAATGATAGTGTGAATTTTGAGTCGGTTGACAATTTCAATTATTTTGGTACTGTATTAGGTTATACGAGAAATGTTTCTCAGAATCAAAAATATTTTGCAGTTAAAACAATTAAGGCTTTGAACGTTTTGTTAAGTAACTGCGGAAATAAAAATTTAAATTAAAAATATTATGTCAGCTTTTTTATTCCTTTGTAGGGTCAATATTAAATTATTCTTTTGTTTTATGGGGTTACTCAAAAACAAAGGAGATAGAAAGAATTCCCTTAAATTTTGTAAAAATGTATTGAAAGTGAAAAATCGACATGTTCATTTGGGGTATATGAGGAGCTTGGAAGATATCCTTTGTACATCAAAAGATGTGTACATATCATCAAATATTGGTTTAAACTCTTAGACACTACAATATTATATAAAAACGTATATATTTGATGTCTTTAAATGTTTGTTTAAAATGTCATTTTTAGTTGGGTACATAACGTAAAACCGTTACTGTGTAAACACGGGTTTCAATATGTATGGGGTTGATCCGAAAGTTCTGATGTTAGAAATTTTATGATTGTGTTCAAGCAAAGGTAAATTGATTGTTTTCTTTAAAATGGTTGTCAAAAAAATGCTAGTAGTGTTTTAGAAGTGCATAACTCAGTTAAATCTGTTTTTGTATACGAAACATATTTGGATATACTTCCATCGTTTTTGCTTATCAAAATTCAGATTGAGTTCTCATTCTCTGAGAATACAGACAGGCAGATATTCTAAAAACAGATTAGTACGAGAAAAGAGAATTTGTCAGTATTGTTCTATGGGAGAAGAAGAAACCGATTTCATTTTATAATGGTCTGTCCTACCTACCAAGAAATTATAATAAAATTTATTAAACAATTTTATTATAATAATCCAACTATGCTTAATTTTTTTAATTACATTTGTATTTAAAACTGAAAATCGATCTCTCCTTTTAAATTTAGCCATTTACGTTAAAGTTTCATTAGATCATAGAAACAGGATTTTGATTAACATGAAATAAGTATAAAGTGTTTCGAGGTTTGACCTAATTTAGAATTATTTTCTCCCTTTCTTTTTCCTTTCTTTAACTTCTTTTCGTATAATATTAACTTACAGTTTATATCTGTGACAAGTTAGTAATGACACAAATTTATGTTGGAGAAAGTGACGTAATTATGATCATGTGACATATTTATTTTACAATACATACATAATTGTAACATTAGATAAATTAATGGGAATATAAATGTACCGTATTTTAATAGTGCATGTATTGATTTTGACGATGTATCATTTTTACAAGTCAATAAAATAGTCTTTAGTCTGCTATTCCTTGCTTATAATTCTAGGATCCGATTCTCCCCCAAACCTTCAACCTTTTGTCAACGGTATACTACTTCTCATTGACACATTGACAAATTCTAGGAAACTGTTTAGATTTAAAAATAAACAGTATTTCTATCTAATATATAGGTACTACACTTGATATATGCATTAACGATATTGTCATATGACGCTGACTTTTTATTTCCGATTCTCTTTTTACTTATTAATTGCATGGCATGATGGGCGATAGTATATAAAGTACGGAATAAAGGGTTATTACTCGTATATTTCAGTGAAACTGAATGTTTAACTATTTAACGAGTTGTTTCATCCGTCCCCGTGGTCGAGTGGTAAGAGCATCCTCCCGTCCAACTTGAGATCATGGGTTTGTTCCCCGGCCTCAGACATAGAAAAGTCGTTGATATGACACTGGTATAGTTCCCGTGTGCTTTATCGCTCAGGACATTAAGATAGTTCAAGTATTGGTTTGATCAGTTTCAGAATGATGTGACTTAGTGTAGTATCCTGCCATTTGTCTACATTGTGACATCACAGTCAGTTTGTCT